>WAAB01000987.1:4750-22158 GCA_013389865.1 Piaya cayana | reverse complement strand
GAATCATAGAATCACCAGGTTGGAAGAGACCCACTGGGTCATCGAGTCCAACCATTCCTATCAATCACTAACCCATGTCCCTCAGCGCCTCGTCCACCCGCACCTTAAACCCCTCCAGGGAAGGTGAATCACCCCCCTCCCTGGGCAGCCTCTGCCAGTGCCCAGTGACCTTTTCCCTGAAAGATTTTTTCCTAATGTCCAGCCTAAACCTCCCTTAGTGGAGCTTGAGGCCATTCCCTCTTGTCTTGGCCAGTTGTGGGTTTGTTCAGCTCTCTAAGACAACTCCTCCAGTCTCCGTTGTTCCTTTACAAAAGCAACTAGAATTCTTATGGCTGCATGTATTACTGAGCTTTTTCCTGAGCTGCCTTAGAATCATAGAATGACAGGTTGGAATCATAGAATCACCAGGTTGGAAGAGACCCACCGGATCATCGAGTCCAACCATTCCTATCAAACACTAACCCATGTCCCTTAAACCCCTCCAGGGAAGGTGAATCAACCCCCTCCCTGGGCAGCCTGTTCCAGTGCCCAATGACCCTTTCTGTGAANCTAAACACCCCCAGCTCTCTCAGCCTGTTCTCCAGCCCCTTCCCCAGCTTCGTTGCTCTTTTCTGGACTCACTCCAGAGCCTCAACACCCTTCTTGTGGTGAGGAGCTCAGAACTGAACACAGTATTAAAAAAAACCCCCAACATATATATATAACTGAACTTTTTCCTGAGTGGCTTAGCTCTGTAAGAAAGTGCTCAGTGGTGTCTGTGCAGATGTGGCTTATCTCAACTGTTCCTTCCCCTTCCTGCTTCTCCTCCAGACTGCACCCATTAAGCTGTACAACCACACTCAAATGTAAACATCCTACTGGCCATGTCAACACAGCCTCGTCATGAATTACTGAGCAGCTCCCAGAGCAGCACAGCAGGCCACTGGGGAAGGTAATTTTGTACAAGCCAAGAACACAGGCAGGCCTGTGAGCTCCAGAAAACAGAAATCTAATTCTTTTCTACTTAAAATTAAACATGCTTTGTTGTCATTTATTCAATGTTTTCACTCTATCACTAACCGCATATTATATTACTACCATTTTAGACTAATGTTCTCCAGTGTCTATTAGATAACATCCTTTTTAATCTAGTAGACTATTCTACCTATTGATTTTCAATAAATAAAATTCATTTGTATATTAAGGTCCAAATTCTCAAATTCATAGAGGAACTCTTAGAATGGGATCCTCATTCTCTCATATTTTATATTATATACACTTAAATCCACTTCATCACCTATTTTAGAGACACGTAAACTATCAAGATTACATGGGAGCATTTTTCTAGCAGCTGGACTTTCAGCTCAGATACTCTTAGCTAATAAGGAGAGAAAGCAGACAAACCAGCTGTTGTCAGATACCGAACTTTTACCCTTGCTCATCCTTTACTCAATTTGTGGACAAAACCAATCACGTAGGTTTAGCAGAAGATAACGAAGTTTAGCGGGTGACAGAGAAATGTCAGAGTAAGTGATCATAACATACCAGCAATCTTCTACCACTAATTCTTGAGGTAAAACCACCACCTGAATTTCAAGCAGTTTTCCAGTCCTCTTTGGGATTGACTATTGGTGTGATGAGAGACATTTTCTTCCTGCCCTTACAGCAAGAGAAATAGGACAGACAAATGGGAGATTAATAATAAATTTGCAAAATTATTAATTAACACATTAAATCATTAGTATCGTATTTCTCAGGTTTGCTTTCTGAACTAGTCTATTCTATGCAGTTAGATCTTAAGGCTGTCTTGCTTGGAAATCTTTGACTATTTAGCTTCTCCTGCCTTAATTCTGAAGATGCAGCAGTTTTATTCAAACTGTGCCTTCAGCCCTATCGCCCCTAACTCCTTTCTTATTTCAGCAAATAAAATATCTTGACCAAGCATTTTTGAGAGAAAAAAAAAAATCTGATAATTTCAAATAATACTTGGTATAATTTTGACTCTTAAATCCACAAATTAGTTTTCCCATTGTATCACACAGTATTCTCTGTATGCTATATTCTAATAACTTAATATTAGAACTATGTAATAAATACAGTTCTCTTAGAAACCCTGTTGGCAGAGTAACATTCTCACCTGTCAAAATATAAATTCTATGTGGATGGGATGAGCACACGAAATTTAGGAAATATCAAAGCAGTAAAGAAAGATAAAACTGTTTTATTTACTACCATTTTAAAGGAATTGTCAGGGAGAAGACAGTTTCACATAATGAATAAAAAATCACGTTAACTTAAAATTCCTTCAGCCTTTTGTCCTTTGGCTTTTGCTCCTTCTTGCCTTTCAGGCACAAGATAAATACATACAATGTAGGAAATCTTTTAAAATTTGGAATATAAACACAGAGTCCATATCTTCTCTGGTATTAATGTAAATATTCTTTGGACATGTAAATATAAGTGACATTAGTATGTGCTCATAATGCCATTAGCATGTACAAGGCAAATGAATAATGGTATCTCTGACGAGACAGAGATAAAAACCAGATAACGCAACTTAAAACTTCATCGCACTTCTGGCTCCTTGCATTTTAACATACATCTTCATATTCCCATCAAAGGGTTCATGCGGATTTCTAAATATTTAACAGAGCTTTTTCACTCATCGCTTTGAAAGCGCTTGCACTTCAAAAAAAGGCAAGGAAACAACACCGTTTCTGCTCTGCAAATGTAAAAATTGAGACACAAAAGACTTTTTTTCCAACACTGGTGTTTCAAACCTCTTCATGAAATTACACTAGTGGCCACCAAAATGCAGGGCAACTTCTTATACTCCTTTCAACCAAGCGACGTATAAAGCATCATCTTGTACTTTCAAGCGACTGGCACTCCACAAGAAAGATGTTTCTGAAATCATGTTTGCCCAGGCTAAACAGAGGACAAAAATGAAGGGGCTACACTATACTTAAACTATCTATCCTTACACAATTAGAAAAAGAATATTTATTACACAAGAGTAGGGTAAAGATGTTAATGTGTCTTACTATGCATGAAATAAAAAGAGGACCCAATGTTTCTGAAATTTTGTAAAAAACCCCTGTATTTTATAAAAGTCCCAAGTTCACTTTAAAAGCTTAAATGAAGAGATTTTGGTAAGAATTAACTAACTTAACTTGATTAATAAGAAACTAAGCTTAAAACGTCAGCACATTAAATGATTTTGCCAGTGCATCACTACTTAGAAGGTGGAGTTTGATTCAGTTTGTGTGTGATTAGATTCATCCAAGTAACTGCACACTACACCCACACACGAAGCTTTCCTTATCACCAGAACATTCTGTATGAAGCACCAACACCACGGCACCTTCAAAATCATTTTCCCATTTAAAGCCAGAAAAATACATCTACCCACCACCAACTAGAGATATTCAGAGAGCCAGTGAAGACATATGGAGATTTTCTATATCCATCAACACTGTCCTGGACAGCATTTTAATATTTTTCTTCTTTAGCTTTAGGTTTTTACAGAGTAGTTAATTACTCTTGGTTCTTCCTGTGGGTTTGTCTTGATGTTGGTCAGTCAGACACTATCTAAATTTTTTCTCTTCACCTTCCTGCCATCCATGAGGGATCTCCACTCAGCTCTTCCACGTTAACTTCAGCGATCTGCCATTCTATCAGTACAGTAAAATTGAGCCAACAACATTCAGAAGTCTGAAGAAAATACAGTTTCCCTTGAATTCCAGGTGCTGGATCGGGATCTGCCATAACCGTTCTTCAAAGGAGTTAACAATGACAAGTACATACCAGAATTTACTTAATTCAGTAAGTAAGGGTAAAGCCCAGTAAAGGCAAACAACTGAGCTAGAAAAACCTCTATGTTGGTGCAGCACTAGGGCTGAATGTGATCTGTGTTGTAGTCTATATGGACTGAAGAACAGCTCAGACTGTGTTTGGTCTAACAGTCCATTTAATGCCATCTTGCTTTTTCACATTTAAACCATATTAACTCTCTTTGTGCTACAGATCAGTAAATCTTCCGCTGACCAACCGTCACATTTAGCGTACAGCCGTGATGTGACTGTTCTGGATGGAAAAGGGCGTCCACGTCAGGATCTGTATGGCTGTGACGCACAGCGGAACCAGACATATCAAATAGAACATGGCACGGTGAAGACCTGAAAACAAACTGGTGAAGAAGATGAAAACAAGGCTTTCAAGATGAAGAAGATTAATTTTCATAGTCAATTCACAACAAATTATTTTTAAACCATTCATATTACATGTTCATATACACATTGCTGTGTACAATCAGTACTAAATAAGAAAAATAGAAGTAGGTCGGGTATCAAATGTACTTCAATTATATTTTCTGATTCTGCACACAAATATGTATTTTATGTTGTTTGCTCCTTTCATAATAGCTGGGAGGAAATGAGATAATTAGCCCACAAAACCTTAATTTTAATGCACTGTAGGCAATCTAAGAAATGCTGTTCACTACTTTAGTACCTATCTGTACTCTGTAATATAGAAATCAATTTAAGCACTACAATCCAATTATAGAACACAGCATCTGAAAAGGTTTGCTAAGACTGAAAAATCTGCAAGAGGAAGAAAAGTAGAAAATGGAAGCAAGCATTTTAATATTAAATTATTTCATTTAAGTGAAAATCTCTGTTAGTTATTGCCCACGTAGTGTACTGTTGCAGTTGCTGAGTGCTAGATGGAAACGATGATTAATGAACATAATTCAGGTATGATGCAAAGGGCTGTTTGAAATATCAAGCCTTATTTCATATTCTTTTAAATAAATGGTGACAAGATAACATAAGCCATAAGAAGAGTGCATGTGAAATTAACACTCATTTATCCATGGATGCATGGTATTTCCTCATCTAAGTCTTCTCTAAGGAACAGGAGATAAAAACATCAGCAAACAGGAATCAAAAAAGAAAAAAATAGGAGTTAAATGAACTTCTCTTTATGAACAGTGTGGCCTCTGGAAGCTCAAAGAATACATGTAGGCATTTCTCTAGTAACTAGACTCATTATCTACTGGCATTCTGTTGATTACTGGATTCTAAGTACTTAAATACCAAGCAAGTCAACTCAAGCTGAAAAACAGCCCCTAAATGAACTTTCTCTCCATAAGGCAGTTTACGTTATTTCCTAATTTTTTCCCTGCAATTTCCTAATTTTTTCCTGCACAGTGAGGACTGCAGTTTTCAGTACTAAAATTATTACATATGTATGTGGACTTTGGGAAGGACAAAAAAAGGCAGCACATCTGCCAAATTACTCACACGGGTACAATCCTGCTTTGGTTTCATGAATGAAGCTGGAGAAAATATTACCTATTGTACTGTTAAAAGTTTCTAACTGCAGCAATTATGAAAAATACCTGTAGCACACAGAAGAAAGAATGGGAAAAATGATAGAATCACCAGGTTGGAAGAGACCCACCGGATCATCGAGTCCAACCATTCCGATCAAAATACTAAACCATGTCCCTCAGGACCATGTTTCACTAAGGGACTGGGATAAATCGAGCGCGCAGCTCAGAGTTCACTGTAGTAACAGCTGAACATTCTGAAGAACGAATTAGAAAAGCATTTGAGAAGTTAACTGTAGTTATAGTGGCCCGACAGAAGAGGGAGCTTTAAAACTAGGTATCCTTTCCATAGCAAAAAAAAAAGAGCCCAAAAAAAAGGAAGAAAAACCCCCAAACAAACCAGCCCCAGTCGTCCCCCCCCTACAAAAAAGTCCAGACAAAACAAAGCCCCTAAACCATATGACGCAGGTAGAGCTTTGCTATGACAGACCTAAAGAAATAAAGAAAACAAACCAGGACCTCCATCCTGCAAGCTGTTACTCAAATTTTAAGGGTATTAAAAATAGTTAAGCTAACTTCCACTATAAAATGCTTAACTGATGTGTAGTGACCACGTTAACTAAGAATATGGTACAATGTGCATATTAATGTATACGGAATCACATGTAACGCGTATGGGATTGTGGGAAGAAGTCTTGTGGAATCATAGAATCATAGAATCACCAGGTTGGAAGAGACCCACCAGATCATCGAGTCCAACCATTCCTATCAAACACTAACCCATGTCCCTCAGCACCTCATCTACCTGTCCCTTAAACCCCTCCAGGGAAGGTGAATCAACCACCAACCTGGGCAGCCTCTGCCAGTGCCCAATGACCCTTTCTGGGAAAAACTTCCTCCTAACATAGCCTAAATCTCCCCTGGTGGAGCTTGAGGCCATTCCCTCTTGTCCTGTCCCCAGTCACTTGGGAGAAGAGGAAGAGCAATACACTGTTCACAGCACAAGCCACACTTCAGAGACACCACCACAGGCAAACCCAAGAGACACTGATAATGCTATTAATAAAATGCTATCAAATGTATAAAATAAATGAAGTAGGGGGTAAAGACACACCTTTCCTGCCTTGATCTTTTTTTTTTTCTTTCAATCTGCAAATTGAACTAATCCAGCAAGTTTGGGAGCTCCTGAGTTGCAAGTGGTTTTGAGTCGGCAATATAACAAGTGAGGAATGAGGAAATGAAATGACAATATTACACAAAAAAATCAGTGCGAGCAGGAAAAGGTTATTTCCATAATTTTCAACTGTAAAGTCATTGCTAGGAAATGTTTTACTACAGCAAAAGCCCGGAAAGTTGCTGTGAACACAAAAACTTATGCTCAAATTTTTGATGCTAGAGGGAAAGGTAAGGGAAACACCTGGATGTTACTGGTCAGCTAACATTTTTCTTCATTCTCTACACAGAATATTAACATACAAAACACCCAAAACTCAACAAACACACATAATAAGATCCATCTTACTAAGGTTCTTCTGCTCTGTAAGAAGCTCTGTGAAGTAACTATGGAAGAAAAATAATGCAACAGACAATATCTGTATACGGTGAAACCATGATGACAACTGTTGCTGATTTTATTGTCCTCAATGTGTCTGGAAATGGTCTCCAGGATTAACCGCTCCATCACTGTTGCTATGGTTTAACTTTCAGTTCAAGAAAAAAATGTTTCAAATCTGAATTTCTCTGAATCATCAAGAACATATTCAGCCCTCTCCCATCCACAGTCGGTTCAACCTACTGCTTTTCTGCAAAAATCACTCATTTTATTTGACATTATCGTGTGGTTCGTGTCTTCTTCACATCACCTCACCGGTTGGATATCTAACAGAATGGATTAAAATAAAATTATCTGTTCTCACACACAAGCTCAAACTGAAGCCTTCTTTACGTGTATCAGGATGCTTTTCTGAGGACCACTTGTTGTCCTTTCATATCATGCTTTTCCTCCTACTCTTTTTTTAATTTTTTTTTTAGAAAATTCCTCAAATACAAAACATCCTCCAAGACTCAGGTGACAGTCATTTCTCCTTCAAGAGCTATCGCCACAGAAGTTCATATACAATTGTCTTCTTTTAAGGTTTCTACTCAAAATCTGGGAGAGCTGTGCAGTTCTCAGGATATTTGTGTCGTTCTCTCAAGCAAATCCTAATCAAGACCGATTTTTGCCTTTTAGTCCTGACTTGGGTATATTCCTTATGTTGCCAATTCCTCTTATTGGTGATAAATAAACAGCCTATGACAGTTTACTAACTACCTGCTAACTTGTTTTTATAAAAGCCCACATAGCTCCAACGTGTTAACTAGCAACCACAGAGTTATGCTGTGTGTTAAGGTTTCCAGGGACTGCAATAAAATCATTAGCATTAGAACGGTAACTAGTATTGAAGCCAAAAATTACACTCCTACTCGAGGCAAATTCCCACCCTCCAGTGATTATAATGTTGTCTCTCAAACACAAAAGTATCTTAAATAGAACCCTATTAGGATTAGATATTTAAGGAAGCAGGTTTATGAGATAAGCAAAACACAGGTGCTAGGATCTGTATCTTAATAAAAGGTATTAGGTGATCTCAAACATATTATTTTGCAATAGAACAGGAGGTGCTCAACTACTGAAATAAAATTAGGTGGATATCATAGAATCATAGAATCACCAGGTTGGAAGAGACCCATCGGATCATCGAGTCCAACCATTCCTATCAAACACTAAACCACGTCCCTAAGGACCTCGTCTACCCGTCCCTTAAACACCTCCAGGGAAGGCGAATCCTTGCATATTGCTTAATAAATGATTTACTCTTAAAAAAAAAAATCTGTTTCTATTTCTATACAGATAAAAAACTTGGAAAATATTTTTGAAGTGCAGCTGACGCAAACTAAATGCACATTAATTTGCTTGTTAGAGGACAGGATTCTTTAATGTTAATTTCTAGGATTTAAAATACCCCTTTTGAACTCACCTCGGATCAGGCCGAGCAGCTTCATTATTCAGGCTCTCGTATCCAAATTGATTTAGTACTGTAACCACAAGCATTGGAGCCAAAGACTGAGCAGGCTTGGTAAATAAAGCATTGGTACCAAAAACCATAGAGGAAAGTGGTGATCTAAAATATTTAGGGAGGAAAACAAAAAAAGATCAAACGCACAACACAAACTACACTAATTACAATAATGATTTAAAAAATCCTGTCCATATGCAAATGCTAACTATCATGATACTTAACTTTATAGTTCACACATGATAGCAAACTGATCAGCTACGGTAATGAAATTTAATTTTCTTTGGAAATGAAAGGTAATAAATCTCCAGGATACATAGTTTGGCCTCAATTTTGAAAGGATTTGCACTCAACTTCATCTTTGTCCACGTGGAGGGAGTAATTCTTGAAGTTAAGTTAGACTGAGCAGTGCATGAAGGATTAATTACAACTTGAGACTTTACATACATGAAGTCACAAAAGGAGACTTTTTTTTTCCCCCTCATACCCTCATGAAGGGGGTATCTCTCACCTTTGAGGGGCAAGTCCTTTAACACAGTGACCAGGACTGACTCTGCACTTATCTAAACGATTATGGAACCAGCAGGAAGTAATCTGCACTTTGGTAAAATGTGAGTTGTAGTACGCTACATCACAGCGCACTTTTAATCAATTTTTATTTCAGAGAGAGAACAGCAACTAGTTAGACTTTGAAATTTGCACTTTAAGTAGAACAGGCGAAGCTTCCCAGGTGCTTTTGCCATGTTAGAAAGGCCTCATTCAAAAAATTCCGTAAGCGACAATAGATGTAGATGATTACAAAGTAATTCAACTGAAGCTAATAAAAATAAACACATCAAAACCTTAAAGGTTTGGCTTATACTGTAGTATAATTAAACCAAGAAATTACATGATAATCTCTTTAAATTACTCTGCTGAAGTAATTGCAGGAAACTTTATTGAAGTTCTTATCTTTACTTATGCCAAGCTGCTCTTGCAAAAAGTACTTGTGTCATGGATCCAGAGTAAAACAGCAAATAGAGAGAATATTTAAAGAAAATTGGTTAAGACTCACATACCTCCGCTTGTGCTTTATTAGATCTGCGTCAACAATATCTGCCAGAGGCAAATTGAACAAACTAAATGAAGCCTGTACAATTACCCTAAAGACAGACAAAATAGTTAAGATACTCATAGTTCTCATCTACACTTTCACAATGAAATCATAACTGACACACTAACACAAACACCTCAATACTGAGGTGATTTAAAATGTTCTTTCAAACATGGTAAATTCATTCATTTATAAACATCAGCTCTGAAAGCATTATTAGATGTGTTCTTAACTGAGAATTAGAAATCAATAAACAAATCTAAANAGAACATGAGCATTACTGGAAAGACTTTGTGGAAGACAAACTTTAAAGTGAGAAAATTGGAATAGTAAAAGAGATTTTATTTGCATTCCTATATATGTATTTATGTTATATATAAAAATGCTTTCAAAGACACACACATAAAGCCAACTCAACAGCCTGTTAGCTGAAACTGTAAACTCACATTTTAGGATTACTACGTCTTATTAAATGTTAAGTGTGATTAGCTTTTACTTATGAGAGGGTTTGAACAATTAACACTTTATACATACAGTCTTAAGGTACCTTAGAATTTTTTCCAGGGGAATTCAAAATAGATCTTCATCATTTATAGAGGATGCAGGTAACGAAATTCAATTAATTGTTCGTACAATTCAGTGTTACAGTAGCTCATGATGGAAACACTGAAAATATGAATGAAAATTGGTGGGGGGAGAGGAGAAGGGATGAGATGAAGAAAAGGAGGGTGGGAAAGAACATGTAGAAAGTAAGTCATGAAATAGAAAGTGAAGAAATAAAACTGAACTGCTGTAACTACATCCTAATGCAAATAGATCTTTATTTTCCATTGAGGTTTTCCACACATCATACTGTATCTGTTCTGTGAAAATACTAATTCTTGGCATTCATACCTACTCAGGACCAGTGAAAATGACTCAGTATTGGTTACCTAGCAGACAGGGCTACACACAAGTGTTTGTGCAACCCAACTGAGGTCTAAGCTTTCCTAGCAAACAGTCTCTGAAAAGTTCCTCTACTGAGATCTTCTGTGTCTATGTGGATGAGGTTCTGCCATCGTTGAATCTCATATTAAAGCAGATAATGTGGGTGGAAACCTTGCAAACCTTGATTACTTTTCATTTTTAAGGCTTTTTTTGTGTTTTTTTTTTTAAGCAGAAAAGAAAAGCTGAAGCAGAATAAAACTAACGCTGCAGTTTCAACTGATGTTTTAACCCTTCTGATAAGTGAAACAGAACAGAAAGAAAACCAGAAAAGCAGCAGCAAAATCTTTGTGCTATTAGAAGTGTCCACTCTTAGAATTGTTTAAGCTACATCTATGGATAGGGAAGCATGTTTACTTACATGTTTGTTGTGAGATAAAATGCCAACAGATAGTAGTGTTCCGGCCCTAGAACAAACATGACAGCAGCAGCTGCTCCTTCGAAGTAAAAGGAAAACAAGATGATTCTGTAATAACCAATCTTCTTTAACAAAGCCTGACTGAGAAGAACAAGGCACTGAAAAAGATAACACATAGACATATATGAGGAAAAGATCTAGTACAAGAAGTTGAATTCTAGTTTAGCGCAGGCTGCTGAAGAAGGGGCTTTATTTTACATGGGTCGGGTGTTTTTCCAGTAAGTGAGTTCAGGACACTGCCACCAGAGAATTCTCTTATTATATCTTGAGCTCAAAGGGCCAAAACCTGAGAAAAATAAGGTCACAGCAAACCCTCCACGGTTCAGTGACCTCCTAGACAAAGAATCTCTGGGGAGCAGAGAGAGATGCGTTTTCTGAAAGATCGTTCGTTTCACACTGTCACACTGATTTTGCCAACAGCCGTGATTGCTATATAGCGAGTGTAAAATTATTTAAGCATTCCTAACTTCTGCAGTTTCTGATTTATTTCCAAAGTTCAGCTTACTGCTGAACTATTAAACCTGTGGTAAGGATAAAAATTGAAATTATAGCTGTTTAGGAGCTATGGAACAGAGAAGGAATGTTTAGGATTTGTATGCAACATATGCAAAAGCCAAAAGAGTAAGTGAAATTGAGCTGTGAATTGAGCTGCACTTTGATGAATCTTCTTTTAGATTTTACTTACCGAAACCACTACAATTTAACAAACACAACAGCCTGATTTTCAGGCATTCTGAACCTCAGCAGCACCTACAGTCAGGATACTCAGTTTTTGAGCGATCCAGCAAGTAAACACAGTGAAAGTTTTAAAGATCCAATGAAAGAAGTTAGAAGGGAATGAATTGGACTTTTTTGTGCACTGCAGACGAGTGCGTTTACATTTTGTGGGACGTACTTTTGCTGCTTTTCTTGTTCTCACACATTACTTGCTTGGCTTCCCTTTCTCTTTTCCAGTTCATTACTCCTTATAATCTGAAATTAAAAAAAAAAAGTGCCTACCTGAGGACAAATAAAGCCTGCTCCATACATGATACTTCTTAACGAGGAAGAAAGAACATCCTTCGGAATAAGATTATCCGCAAAGATCATCATAAAGTTGTTGCAGAAGGCTAAGTGGAAGACTTGGAAGAAGTTCATTGTTACAAAAAACAGGAAATTTTTCTCTGTCATAATCTGTTTGGTCAAGGAAATTACAGAGGCCCAGGAGAGAGCTCCATCAGGCTTTTCCAGATTAGCATCCTCCGCACAAATTTCTCTCTGCTCATACTGACTGGTACTATATTTGCCCGTGTAACACATACAACCTGTTGCTAACACCGCGACCAAAACAGCAAAGGCCTGAAAAGAGGTAAAGTTTTCCATATTATCTGATATAAGACCGCAAAACAGAATGCTCGTTGATCCGATTAACGTCGCGACTTGGTTGTATTTAATAAGCTGAAGCCTGCTTTCATGTCTGGTTGAAATCTCTGCGAAGAGCGCACACTGCGCTAGAAGCACAAACGTAAGCAAACCATCGAAAGCACATAACGCAACGATGAGGTGAAGACCACTTAACCAGTCGCCTTCCTCATAATGTTTCCAGGGAAACCAAGGAAGCAAAAAGGCCAACGCATATAAAGGAGCTCCATATAAAATGGAAAACCGGCGCCTCGAGCAGCACGCCAATTTGGAATTGTCTTGGATATACCCAAAGAGAGGATCATTAATGGCATTCCATATCATAAATAAAACCTGCGACAAAAAAGAAACACAACAGAATTTATCATTAGTGGGAGTTTTCTGCTAAGGTTATACAAACACAGAAGTATTAAACATCATATTTATTCAAAATCACAGAATCACAGAATCACCGGGTTGGAAGAGACCCATCAGATCATCGAGTCCAACCATTCCCATCAAACACTAAATAAAATAAATAAAATAAATCTCTATTCAAAGAATAAAGAAGGATGAAAGCTTCTCAGGTCAAAACAGACGCCAGACCAAATTCTAAAAGCTATTCACAGATCTATAGTAATTCTGAAAAACAAGATGAATTAATAGGCAAGCGCCCAACTACACGTCAAATAAAACCCTGGCTATAAGACTTCACTCCATCACACGATTATATATCTGGGCTTTCATCTTGCTAAGCCCAGTTATTACTCTCACAGCAAGTAATTCAAAACATGAGCTGCCCCATTACTTCCAGGAGACCATTTAGGACAAGAGCTGCTCACCTGGATAATGACTTGCAGAATAAAGGTGGTATTTAAGCACTTAAACAGTCCATAGGAAAGCGCTAAGGTCAAACATATCGATGGAACTGACGTGCAAGATTAGTTTAGAGTGGTACTTCAAGCTAGCAAAGCTAAAAGTCTTTACAGCAAATTAAAGTCTGGACATTTCTTGTCTACAGACTATAAACAATGTACTTTATGGTTACCTTCAATTGCTTATGGGTTAACTAAATTTAATCTTAATTTACCACATAACTATTTGCGATGCATCCAAAATTAATTCCTAAGTAAAAAAAAAACCAAAACACAAAGGTTCATTTTGATAACACAGACACGTCGCACAACACGGTAATCAAAATATTCCATTGTACAGTACCTGGGCTTGATGAAATGCTGCTTCTGAAATTTTGTATCGGTTTAGGAAAAGCTTAACGTAGTAGAAATTAAAGATACTGTTCATCATCCCAGCGCCTAACGTGGTCATGGAATACGCCAGCGCATTAGGATGAATCCCCAGAACGAGCTTCATCTTCCACCAGTACAGCTCTCTTCTTCCTTAGGTTATAAAAAAGAATTACAACAGTTGGTAGAATAATTATCCAAATTAAATTGACAGGAGAGATTTGCTCGTTTCAGAAACGGATTCTTAGAGGAAAATTTCCCCATTCTTGCCCCCTTTCTTTTAAATTGAGAAACGCGTTTTACTGAGTTAGAAGACACGGAGGACAAAACTGACTAGATGCAAAATATTAAGTCAGTGACAGTTTTAAATATAATAAGTGCTCTGGAACAGACAAAAAATTTAAAAGAATCCCTTCTGAACTGGTACACAGTCTCGATACAAAAACCTGCTACTGCAGACAGTAGTTTTGACGTGGAGTTCCAGATAGCTGCACACATTTTACATCTTTCTTGCTAGCTACGTAGTTTTAAAATTATGGACTGTGTAGGAATGAAATGACTCAATTAATATCCTTACATATTCCGTTGCTGTGAATATAACATGCAGCGTGTACTTAACTGAATGTTTATTTCCAAACAAATACCAAGTCTTGTCCTTGTACTTTTAAAATGTTGTTAACAAGCCATGGAAGCAGTATGTTCACCTAATAAACTAATGAGCTATGAATAGAAACCATGAAACAATCAAACCCGCTTTTAAGAGCTTAAACGCTTTCATAGTATAAAAGACTCCGTGGATATAAAATCTAGCAAATAAAACATGTCTAGCACTTGAAGTAACAAATTCAGCCCAAGAATATAGAGTTCTTTGATATATCAAAGAGATCTTCAGCCAACGATTTTTTTAAGATGCTTTTTCCATCTATCTAGCAATTAACTCAAGTACCGTGGTATAAACTATCCCATGAAAATAGCTAGCTCCAGGGAACCTCTGCCTTTTAAAACAGTAATAACTACCGTGATGGACCTTGACTATATTTGATTCCATGAGCCTAATACAAAAATACTTCTCCCAGGTACCTGTTTTTAACTGAGGCTTTACTTATCTCTGTAACTATTTGAAGAAAGCCGTCTCCCATTAGTATGGAGATGCTTCAGGTTCAAATTTCAGCCTTACTATGCACCCCAGCTCCAGAGCTTTACAACCAGCTTTCTGTCAATAGGCCACACTGATCCTCTGCATACTAACTTCATCCTAAATGCAACGTTCAAATATCCATCCAAATACTCGATTTCAATATCTGCTTTTTCAGCAGATCAAGCAGATCTATTAGCAGCTCCCTGAACTCCTCATAAAAATGACCATGAAACAGGAAATGAGACTCGAGGCTGTTTCCAACCTCCCTGCTGCCTGTGGTTTACAAAGTGGCTGAAGACAGGCAGTTTTTCCACTCCCCAAGACAGAAAATGAACTATTGAAGAGCAAATAAAATGGGGATGTGTTTTTGTGCATATATTTAAGTGCTCAAGTATGAAAACACATGCAGAGTGGATAACCTCTTTACAGGCAAGACAAAAAATTCAAGCTGATGAACAACTTGAATCAAGCTTTTCTTCTAAAGTTTTAGATACTCAAGGACAGCTGTGGTGTATTTTTCCAAGATTATTTTTCACACAGCAGCAGCTGTAGAGCCACTTCCATTTTCAGGTGGTGAATTTTTGCAATTCTCTAACAAGTTTGGTTTTACTTTTACTGAGAAACATAACATGAAGAGTAAGGTTATTGAAAAGATGCCCGTTTGAAATGTGTATTCTTAAAAATAAGTTTGATATTACTAACTGTGAAAGTCATCACAATAAGTATGTTACTGAGAAGTGGCACTTTTTCACTAAAAGAAGTGTGTGTTCAAGGCTTCACAATGAACCTTAAATTTACTACCTAAATCACTTTGTTAAGTTGGAAAGCTACACAATTCACCTCCCTGAAGCTCTCTGCATGGGTCTTTGGATGACTGGGAGACTCTCCCTTCCCTAAAATTCCATGAGCATAAAGAATAACATCATCATTTCTCAAATCGTATTTGACTCAATTCCTTCCACACACACAAATTAAAAAAAAAAAAAAAAAAAAGCCTCTCAACTTCAGAAAACTGGAAATTTGAGACTTCTTCAATATAAACCTTCCAACAATGCACAAACAGACCTCTAGTGCCATGACTAACTATAATACACAGGATCTGACACAACTCTTTATATTAATTGGTACACCTGGCCCCATACCTCGTTTATGAAATCAGTTCAATTAGAAGTTGAGGTGCCACACTTCCTTTCCCAGAAGATGTGCTCTTTAATTGAACTACAATGAAATCACGCATGAGTATCCCCTCCCTCTTCGTAGGATTCAGCCTTTATGTGGATCTGGCCAAGGCGCAGGTGGTGGCATTTTGTGACTCAGAAGGCAAATGGCTTTCAGACATTTCTAGTGGCTACAAGTGTGTGAACGCAGAGGAGACCCAAGAACAAAGCAGCTGCACCAGCGGGACGTGATATGGCACTGCTGTGATCCTCCCAGAGCCTGGTGGCACAAACAGAGCAGGAGTTGAAGAAGGAGAGGGGGCTCCTAGGAGGTCACAGGCTGACCCCACGCCACAGTGGGATGTGATGTGGCACTGATCCTCCCAGAGCTGGGTGGCACAAACACAGCAGGAGTTAAAGAAGAGGGGGCTCCTAGGAGGTCACACTACAGAATGGTTTGGGTCGGAAGGGACCTTCTAACCCTAACTATTCTATGATGGCCTTAAAGCCCATCCAGTTCCAACTCCTTGCAAATGGCAGGAACACTTCCCACTGGATCAAGGGCTCAAAGCCTCACCCAGCCTGGCCTTGGGCACCTCCAGGGCTGGGGCAGCCACAGCTAACCTGGGCCAGGGCCTCACCGCCCTCATGGTGAGGAAATCCCTCCCTCACGTCCAGTCTCACTCTGCCCCTCTCCGGTTTATCCCCGTTCCCCACAAGCCTTTGTGCACAGCCCCTCCTCAGCTTTCTTGCAGCCCCTTCAGGCACTGGCAGGTCGCCCCCACAAACCGGCTGGGCACAAGCTCTTCCTCATCTTTCTTCCATGACTCGAACCCCACCAAGGCAGGACCGAGAACGGAGGCTTCCCGGGAGCGGCGACGCCGGGACCGCCCCTCACTCCACGTTCCCTGCTCTCCCCTCAGGGTCTCCCGCTCCCTCCCGCCATTTAACCCCCGGCGCCCACCCACCTGGGCCGCCCCGAGGCTGCGCGGGGCCGCTGGGCGGGGCCGCCGCCCCCGCCGCTCCCATTGGCGGCCGGGCGGGAGCTCGGAGGGCCGGGGCCGGCGCGGGCCGCCCGGGCTCGGCGGGGCGGGCGGTTTCCCCATTGGCCCCGCGCGGGGGGAGGCGAGGGCGTCGGGTTTGAATCGCAGGGGGGTGATCGGGCGGCCGCCCGCCCGCTTGCCACGTTGCGGCCGGCGGCTCCGCGCGCGGCCCGGCCAGAAGGGGGAGAGGGCTCGGCGGAGTCCGGAAACGCTCGGCGATGGCCGGAGGCGGCGGCTGCTAGGGGAGAGGAGAGGAGCGGCCGCCGGCCGCGGGGGGAGCGGCGCGATGCTGGCCGACAGCCTGGTGGAGGAGTTCGAGATCCGCGAGGATGAGCCCTGGTACGACCAGCAGGACCTGCAGCAAGGTGAGGGGCGGACGGGGCTGCCCGGGGAGGGGCGGCGGGCGCGGAGAAAAGGGGCTGCGAGAGGAGGGGGCGTGCGAGGGAAGGGGCTGTGGCGGGATCAGGGCGTGTAGGGAAGGGGCTGTGAGGGGATGAGGAGGGCTGTGAGGGGAGAGCGTGCGGGGAAAGGGGCGTGTGAGGGAAGGGGCTGTGAGGGGATGAGGAGGGCTGTGAGGGGAG
>WAAB01000986.1:2342-23785 GCA_013389865.1 Piaya cayana | reverse complement strand
CCACAAGTCCCTTCCCACCTCCCCGAGTCCACGATCTGGGGCAGATTAAAGTCTAGGCAAGAGCCAAGTGTCCTCATTCTCCTAAACCCTCCCGGGACTGGTTACCAAGAAGATTCAGCGCTCACCAAGGGTTCCAGCTGATGGTGGAAAAGTTACACCTTGTCTGCTGCCCCTTATGTGCATTCAGTGAAATGAATGGAATGGTTTGGGTGGAAGGGACCTCAAAGCCCATCCAGTTCCACCTCTGCCATGGATTTCCAAACCCTCTCTTTATACATACTCTCCGGTCCTCATCCCTGTGCCCCCACTCTGAACTCACTCTGCTTTGACAACATCACTTCTGTGTTTTAGTGGCAAAGCTGTGCAGATTTGCCTGCTTTAGCCTCATTGGGGCCAAAAAAAAAAGCCCCTATTCTGGGCTACGTGTAGAGAAGTGTGGCCACAAGGGTAAAGGAGGGGATTCTCCCTCTCTACTCCGCTCTGGTGAGACTCCACCTGGAATCCTGTGACCAGTTCTGGAATTCTCAGCACTGGAAGGACACAAATCTCTTGGAGCAAATCCAGAGGAGGCCACGGAGATGATCTGAGGGCTGGAGCACCTCTACTGTGAGGACAGGCTGAGAGAGTTGAGGTTGCTCAGACTAGAGAAGAGAAGGCTCCAAGGAAATCTTAGAGCAGCTCCCAGTACTGACAGGGGCTTCAGAAAAGCTGAGGAGGGACTTTTTACAGAGGCCTGGAGTGACAGGATATGCAGGAATGGCTTTAAATTGGAAAGAGGAAGATTTAGATGAGATATTGGGAAGAAATTCTTCACGCTGAGGTTGGGGTGACCCTGGCCCAGGTTGCCCAGAGCAGGGGTGGCTGCCCCATCCCTGAAGGGGTTCAAGGCCAGGTTGGATGGGGCTTGGAGCTCCTGATCCAGTGGGAGGTGTCCCTGTCCATGGCAGGGGTGGGACTGGATGGGCTTTGAGATCCCTTCTAACACAAACCATTCTGTGATTCTATGAAAAGACCAACAGACAATACTGAAATTGTCTTATTTAGTACTTTTTCAGGGACAATAACACAGATCTTGAAGTGTGACAAGCATCGGCGTCAGGACATTCCATCGCACCCAGAGGGCTGTACACGCCACAGACAATAAATTCAGAGGAACAATAAGAGAATCCTTGTACCTCCTGATTTTCCGTCTGCTAGTCAGAAGGAGGAGATCCAAGACACAGTGGAGGCTTCCCTTTTCTATCCAACCAGAAAAGAAAGGGATTCTTTTTTTTTAAAAAAAAAAAACAAACAAGATTAAAATTATGGAATGTAATGTCTGGCCTCGCCATGCCTTTCATAAAATCATAGAATCACCAGGTTGGAAAAGACCCACCGGATCATCGAGTCCAACCGTTCCTATCAAACACTAAACCATGTCCCTCAGCACCTTGTCCACACCCCAAGAATAAAGAAGTTTTCACGACTGGTTAAGAATCTCCTCCTTTCTTTGACTCTTGTTTTTCCATCAGCCTGTTGGCAGTCCCTTAAACACCTCCAGTTCTGTGACACTAAGTAGGTAGTGAGGATCAGACTCCAAAACTATTATGCTGAATCAGAGTGAAAAATGAACGGACTCTTTCCTTTCCCTCTCAGCAACGATTTAACAGCCACCGTAGTTAGGTCTGAGACTGCCAGAAAATACTTTTCAGACAAAAATATATGCTACACGCCTGCTAAAATGTATTTTCAAGGTTAAAAAAAGAGCTGTAATTGGCAAAAGAAATGAGTGTGGTTTTGTGATCTGCTCTCATTCATTCTAGCCTGGAGAAGAGGGGGCTCGGGGGAGACCTCGTCACTGCCTGCGACTGCCTGAGAGGAGGTTGTAGAGAGGTGGGCGCTGGTCTTTTCTCCCAGGTCACAGGTGACAAGATGAGAGGAAATGGCCTCAAGCTGCACCAGGGCAGGGTCAGATTGGACATCAGGAAAAATTTCTTCCCTGAAAGGGTTCTTGTGCACTGGCAGAGGCTGCGCAGGGAGGTGGTGCAGTCGCCATCCCTGGAGGGGTTTAAAAGCCGGGCAGATGAGGTGCTCAGGGACCTGGTTTAGCAGTGGAGAGGGACGGTTGGACTCAATGATCTCAAAGGTCTTTCCCAAGCAAACGATTCTACGATTCACTGATTCCCAGTCCGCTGTTTGAAATGAGTCTCCCTGCTGTTACAAATTAAGACGCACAATCAGATTCAGGTTGTAAAAGCACCAGTGTGCAAGCATTTAGAGCCTCATTCAAAGCGACTCCTTGACATTTGCACTACTAGTAATGCTTATTTTGATTCTGGGACCAGTAAAGCACCAATTGCTGAACTGGTCGCTGCCGCTGCCTGCGCCACTCTTAGAATGGTAGAATGATTTGGGTTGGAAGGGACCTTAAAGCCCATCCAGTTCCACCTCCGCTGTAGGCAGGGACACCTCTTGTTGGATCAGGGACTCCAAGCCCCATCCAGCCTGGCCTTGAACGCTCCAGGGATGGGGCAGTCACAACCTCCCTGATTCTTCCTGTGTGGCCACCGGTGAAGTGAGCTACTCAGCCACATGGACTTTTGGCCCAGTCTAGCTTGGCCATTCACATGTTCTGCTTCATAAAACAAGATAAGTCAGCGTTTATGTCTTGTATTGGAGTACAAATAACATGAAGAAGCTGGTAGAGGCAGTGAAGGAATCTGGAATGTGTGGATGGTGCTCGAGCCACCACGAGATGGAGGGAGGTGTTAGAATCATGGAATGTTTTGTGTTGGAAGGGACCAGGAAAGGGTCATTAGGCATTGGAATATGCTGCCCAGGGAGGTGGTTTATTTGCCTTCCCTGGGGGTGTTTAAGGCACGAGTAGACGAGGTCCTGAGGGACATGGTTTAGTGTTTGATGGGAATGGTTGGACTCGATGATCCGATGGGTCTCTTCCAACCCGGTGATTCTGTGATTCTGTGACCTTGAAGCCCATCATGGATCCAGTTCCTCCAAGCCCCATCTCGTTCCTCCTTCTCTTCCTAGTGCTGTGCGTGTCAGGTTGAGGTGGGTAAGCAACACTCGTGATTTCAGCTGCTGCAATATTAAATTTCATCTGCTGGTGCCATATGTTATTTGTGTGATAACAAATGTCCTGGTTTTAGCTCGTGAGGTGTTGAACGCGTTCTGGAATCATTTCTACCCTAACAGGGCCAAACATTTGACAAACAGTGTTCCAAAATGTGCTTTGGGAGTCTTGTTTGATGTCAGTGTGGGGGTATCACAGAACCACAGAACGATTTTGGTTGGAAAAGACCTTTAAGATTACTGAATCCAACCATCAATCCAGCCCTGCTAAGTTTGCCACCACACCGCATCCTCAGGTACAGCATTGACTTGTCTTTTAAACATCCCCGGGGATGGGGACTCAACCACCTCCCTGGGCAGCCTGGTCCAAAGCTAGACAATCCTTTCAATAATCAAATTCCTCTTAAGAACACCCCTGCCATGGGCAGGGACACCTCCCACTGGATCAGGGGCTCCAAGCCCCATCCAGCCTGGCCTTGAACGGCTCCAGGGATGGGGCAGCCACCCCTGCTCTGGGCAACCTGGGCCAGGGCCTCCCCAACCTCATTATCCAGAATTTCTTCCTAAAGTCTAATCTAAATCTCCCCCCTTCCAATTTAAAGCCATTCCTGCGCATCCTGTCACTCCAGGTCTTTGGAAAAAGTCCCTCCCCAGCTTTCCCGGAGCCCCTTTCAGCACTGGAAGGAACTCATCAGAAAAATATCCACAAACCTGAAATTACCTCATTTTTCTGTGTGCTGGTGGAGACCACGATGTCAGATTGAGTAGAGCTATTCCCTCTCTCTCCATTTGTTTTTCTAGAGTTCTTTCCTCCTTCCCCTAAGTCAAAGGACGCAAAGTTTCTGATGGCTCCAAACAAGATTTAGAGCGACACAGCCAGCGCTTGGATTGATTTTTCTTCACTAAATTTGCTTCATCTTTTCTTTTCTAGGCTCTGGATATCAATTGAAAGAACACTGCTCTTTTGTCTTGTGTTGCTCCCCTCCAAAATAATGAACTGTTTAATACACTAGAGGCAATTTCACATTATCTGGTTTAATGAGGAAGGTTGTGACAGAAGATTTATTGCCCTTTCTGATCCGCTAATGTATTTTCCCAACCATCGCAGCGAACCAATCCCCGTGTTTTCATTCCACACTATTTTCAGGGGTTCATTAATTGCGGACTAAAAATAACAGCGAAGGTCTCACGTTGAGAGCTAATCCAATATTTTTTTTTTTAAATTGGAAACAAAATTTGATGAGACAACTTTCTAATCGCAACAGCATCAGCGCCGAGACCCTCACCGGGTGTTTTATCCCAACGTGAAGCTTCCTGTGACTGCACATAAAGACCTGGCCTAGAAATACAAGCCACGACGGACAAACCCAGACTTTTCCTTAGACAAAACACCCTGTGTTACCCCCAGCAATTGGACTGTACTCCATTCCAAGGCTGTAGTTGATTCCAGTTGATGCACGTGGAAAAAGGGGGCTGGTAGTGGACCGGTGCTGCCCAGGGAAGTAGTGGAGTCACCACGGAATGGTTTGGGTTGGAAGGGACTTTAAAGCCCATCCAGTCCCACCCCTGCCCTGGGCAGGGACACCTCCCACTGGATCAGGGGCTCCAAGCCCCATCCAACCCGGCCTTGAACCCCTCCAGGGATGGGGCAGCCACCACTGCTTTGGGCAACCTGGGCTGGGGCCTCCCCACCCTCAGCGTGAAGAATTTCTTCCTAAGATCCCATCTAAATCTCACCTCTTTCAGCTGAGAACCACTTTCCTTCATCCTATCCCTGCCCTCCTTCATCAAGAGCCCCTCCCCAGCTTTCCTGGAGTTCCTTTCAGTACTGGTAGCTGCTCTAAGGTCTCCTTGGAGCCTTCTCTTCTCCAGGCTGAACAACCCCAACTCTCTCAGGCTGGCCTCATAGCAGAGCTGCTCCAGCACTTGGATGATCTCTGTGGCCTCCTCTGGCCTCACTTCAACCGATCCATGTCCTTTCAGTGCTGAGAGTGTTGGGGTTGTTCAGCCTGGAGAAGAGAAGGCTCCAAGGAGACTTTAGAGCAGCTTCTAGTACCTGAAAGAGATTAGACATTAAGAAGTAGTACTGCACAAGGGAGGAGGTGATGCCCAGGTTGCCCAGACCAGGGGTGGCTGCCCCATCCCTGGAGGGGTTCAAGGCCAGGTTGGATGGGGCTTGGAGCCCCTGATCCAGTGGGAGGTGTCCCTGCCCATGGCAGGGGGTTGGATCTAGATGGGCTTTAAGGTCCCTTCCAACGCAAACCATCCTGTGATTCTATGAGTTACATACATTGTGGTTCCATCGTGGCAGCTAGATTTGCTCCCTGATCCAGACTCCCCTCGGACCGGCCCCAAACACACCTCTTCATTTTCCCCAGCAATAAAATAACCACAGTGCCCACGTGAGGACATCCTTGGGGCATGAGTCTTTTCCAGCGCTGCCAGGATCCCTGTAAGAAGGTGATACCCATGACGTGACTGCGGGTAGGTTGGGCTGAGGAGGCGTTTTGGCCAGATAACGCATCGCTCAGACTCCCAGGGGATTCCTCAAATGGATGCAGGGACGAGGGAAGTTATTTCACCTAACGTCAGCCCCAAGCTATGGATTTTTACATGCATAAGTTATATATTTACGTTCAAAACTCTATTATTCATTGAGTTGAGTAAACAAGTATTGATTTTTACACTGTGGAACAGATGAGTATTGCTAATGATGCAGAGGCTCCTCTTCCGTCCTCGGGAGCTCTGACCTCATCGGTGCTTCCTGAGAGTCGGATTTAACAAGGTCGATCAAGTTGAAAACCAGTTCACTGCCGCTGTTTGGAATGGAAATCGATGTGCATCTCTTTCTGAATGGACAACTCACCGCACGTCACGGTTGGCTCATCCTACGGCTGGATTGGATGCTAAGCTAGAGAGATGCCCAGGGAGGGGGTTGACTCACCTTCTCTGGAGGGGTTTAAGGGACGGGTGGATGAGGTGCTGAGGGACATGGGTTAGTGTTTGATAGGAATGGTTGGACTCGATGAGCCGGTGGGTCTCTTCCAACCTGGTTGCTCTGTGATTCTATGATTCTATGAAAGCAAGTGAAGAAAGGACATGGGAAACCATCTCAGCCCCTACAAAGTCACCTCAGCTCTCCCACCTCATGGGAAGAGGCAAAGCCATGCTGGTTGTGTGACTATAGCAGAAAAAGGAAGACTAAAGGTATTTGAAAATGATAGAATCTTAGAATCATGGGATGGAACGGACCTTAAAGCCCATCTAGATCCAACCCCCTGCCATGGGCAGGGACACCTCCCACTGGATCAGGGGCTCCAAGCCCCATCCAACCTGGCCTTGAACCCCTCCAGGGATGGGGCAGCCACCACTGCTCTGGGCAACCTGGGCCAGGGCCTCTTCACCCTCATTGTGAATAATTTCTTCTTAATGTCTAATCTAAATCTTCTCCCTTCCAATTTAAAGCCATCCCCCCTCAGCCCATCACTCCAGGCCCTTATAAAAAGTCCCTCCCCAGCTTTCCTGCAGCCTCTTTCAGCGCTGGCAGCTGCTCTAAGATCTCTTTGGAGCCTTCTCTTCTCCAGGCTGCACAACCCCAACTCTCTCAGCCTGTCCTCATAGGACAATACTCTTGAGAAAGGCCCTGCGATCAGTACGTGAGCTCGTGTCAAGATTTCTCTTTATTAAGTATTTCTCTCTATTAATACGTGATACTACCATGCACATTTAGGGGTTGCAGAAAAAAAACAACCTTTAACTGCCTTTCCCAATACTCTGTTACTTCAGAGGTTAACCAAAATCACTGCCTTCCCCAGTAACTTTGCTCTATTGAATCAATGGACAAGTCCCTTATTAGATTTTTATTGCAGATAAAATTGAGAGAGAAAATCGCTGGGATATACTTAAAAATGGGAAGGAAATGTACGTTTACACTAAAAAGGTCTCTGAAGGTCTCTTGTTTCATAGGAAGGAAGCTGTCATTATATTGCTTGAATGATAAAAAATGATTAAAGTTGAAGCGAGACAGGAAGCTGATAATTTGATTTATTGCCTTAATGGCTCGGATTCATGAATAAATAATGTAATGGTTTATGTCTCTCTTGTAAAAGAAGTAGAGAAGAGCAATTTGTCTAATAAATGACTCCAAAAATTACAGCTGAGTCTTGTTTGCCACATTTGTTCTATTTAAAAAGAACGAGCGAGTATCTTATTCCTTATTACTTACTAAGACATTTGTTGTATTATTTATAAGAGTCAAAACCCTTAACTAAAAGCCACTCATCTCTGACCACAGTCTCCCATTAGCTTTAAATTCAGGAAAGAGAAAGGGATTGATCACTGGATCAATAAATCTAACCTGAGAGATGACTAAAAGCTTCCTTTAACCTCCTTCCTCCAGCAGCCTCTTTCAAAAGTATCCCCCTTCTTAATTATTTAAGAGCACATCGGTTTTACAGGAAGGCCACGTATGAATGCATCACACAAGGATTTCTTCTTTCTGCGGGGAACACACCAGCATCTTCAAAAGGAAAGCATTTACATGATGATCACTACTTTGGGGGATTTTTTTAAGTTGGATGTGCTACTACAGATCAGAGAACCATGGAATGCTTGGGCTGGAAGGGACCTCAAAGCCTATGCAGTCCCACCCCTGCCATGGGCAGGGACACCTCCCACTGGATCAGGGGCTCCAAGCCCCATCCAACCTGGCCTTCAACACCTGCAGGGATGGGGCAGCCTCGCCCTATCACCCCAAACCCTTCTAAAAAGTCACTCCCCAGCTTTTCTGTAGCCCCTTTCAGTACTGGAACCTGCCGTAAGNGGCAGAATCCCCTCTCTCGCCCTGCTGGCCCCAATTCTTTTGATGCAGCCCAGGACACGGTTGGTTTCTGGGCTGCGAGCACACGCTGCCAGCTCATGAGCTTCTCATCCCCCAGCACCCCGAGTCCTTCTCCACAGGGCTGCTCTCCATCACATCACCCCCCACCCTGTATTGATACACGTATTTCACCAAGCCGAGTGCTGAGAACAGGAAAAACAAGAAGAAATGCATACGCCCAATAATCGGACACGCAGACTGCCCCGAACCCATCAATGATTCTGATGGAGTTGAAGTTGCTGTGTGTCGACGGCACCCGGCCAACAACTGGCATGACTGCAGAGCTGCAAAAAGTCACTTCAGGCCAAAGCAAACTCCAGAGAACACAATTAATGGAAAGAGTGTTTAATTTTTTTTGAAACCACCCTGTAAAAATAGCTCGTATATGCAGTTTGCCCAGCACGCAGCAAGAACCTGGCTTTCTTTCCCCCTTTATAGCAAAATAATCTACCCAAACCAGATCTTTTTTATACCAAATGCTGTTCATACTGATTCAACACACCGTGTTCCTGCTCTCCTCCTATGGAACCACCTCCAAACCAACACAAACCACTGCGTGCAGACACAGTTCCTGGTGCAAACCAGGGGGGCTGTGACCTGAGGTTACATCCTCGCCCGGCCACTGACGTGCTACATAATCTTGAGCACGTGTTTTTCCACATATCTCCACACCTTTCCTTGTTTCACATTTCATCTTCATCCTGAAGAACTTGGGATCTGTGCCTTGCAAGAGCTTGGGCTTAGAAAATGGATGGTCTTACCCTGTTTATGAGGTTAATTATTTAGAAGGCTTCAATGCTGACCTTCAAGAGTTGGTTATCTTTGGATCACACTTCAGATGCAAAGTGTTATAAAGTGTTAGTGGAGTGAGCAGCACCGTTAATGACAGTGGAGGGGGAAACCTTAGGACGATAGCTATCAGCATACTGCAAAAGCAGTTAATTTCTACAAGGCTTATCAAAAAAAGAGAAAGGGCTCAGGGATGGAGCGAGTCCAGAGAAGAGCAACAGAGGTGGTGAAGGGGCTGGAGAACAGGCCTGATGAGGAACGGCTGAGAGAGCTGGGCGTGTTTATCCTGGAGAAGAGGAGGCTGAGGGGAGACCTCATTGCTCTCTCCAACTACCTGAAGGGAGGTTGTGGAGAGGAGGGAGCTGGGCTCTTCTCCCAAGTGACAGCGGACAGGACGAGAGGGAATGGCCTCAAGCTCCGCCAGGGGACATTTAGGCTGGACATTAGGAAAAAAATTCTTCCTAGAAAGGGTGATTGGTCACTGGCAGAGGCTGCCCAGGGAGGGGGTTGATTCACCTTCCCTGGAGGTGTTTAAGGGACGGGTGGATGAGTTCCTGAGGGACATGGTTTAGTGTTTGATAGGAACGGTTGGACTTGATGATCCGGTGGGTCTCTTCCAACCTGGTTGTTCTATGATTCTATGAAAATTGACCTTTTGAGTTCTCATCCTCCATAAAAAATGGGCACTTCATGACAGGATCCTTCTCTCACAGACTGCACACGTAACACAACATCAGTTGGGAGAGATGCCACACAGGTATCGCGCAGACAAAGGAAACAGGAAAAAAAAACAGGTGAACTTCCACAAAACCCAATCCAGCAGTATTTTCTCCATAGGGTTTCTCTAGGCAAATGCAATTAACTGGCCACCAGTCCAAAGGCACTACTCATGCACAGCACACCTCCTTCCCCAGCTGCTGTGTTAGCTCTTCTAAAACTGGAGGGCTCAGAATGGTTTTGGGGTAAGTGATGCAGCAACTACTGTCAAAACAATGCAGGTTGCACACAGAATGGCTCTGAAAACACAGCGTGATGGGGAATTGCACCCCCAAAAAGGTTCTTTTGTGGCCTTTCATTTGGAAGGGATAAAAACTTTGCTGATTCTGAAAGAGACAGTGGTCATTGGGCACTGGCAGAGGCTGCCCAGGGAGGGGGTTGAGTCACCTTCCCTGGAGGGGTTTAAGGTGTGGGTGGATGAGGTGCTGAGGGACATGGTTTAGTGTTTGATAGGAATGGTTGGACTTGATGATCTGGTTGGTCTCTTCCATTCTGGTTGTTCTATGATTCTACGATTCTATGATTCCTGAATGACCAAAGCAAGGATGACTTTTGGTCAAAGCCATTTTTTTGGTCTTGCAATAAAAGTGATACTTTATAATCTCTATATTGAATTATGAGCTTTTTGCCCTAATTAAGAGGTCCTGAAAGAGAATTTAAATCAAGCAGACTGCAAATAAGGTGGGTAGATGAAGTACTCAAGGATATGATTTATTAGTGGACAGGTACGGCTGGGCTTGATGAACTCAAAGTTCTTTTCCAGCCTAATGATTCTGTGAAATATCTCTGCTGTCACTCTGTGAAGACAGATTTGAACCAGATCCTGCAGCTGTGCAAGTCGCAGGCCACTGTTCCTCCCCGATGGGTAAGGAGCAGAGCAAAGATGATCCCTGCTCCTTACTCCTCTTGTGTTCGGAAAATGGCAGTGACAGATAAAAGGAGAAAAAGATTTACTGGTGTGAAGGTGTCCTGGGTAAAATACAGTGGTGGCTGCCCCATCCCCGGAGGGGTTCAAGGCCAGGCTGGACGGGGCTTGGAGCCCCTAATCCAGTGGGAGGTGTCCCTGCCCAAGGAAGAGGGTTGGAACTAGGCGATCTTTAAGGTCCCTTCCAACCCAAACTATTCTACGATTCTATGAATCTAATTTCCACGTGGGGGAGGGAGACTCTTAGCTGGCATGAGCTGGTATAAGAGTATCAATAAATCCACACTGATTTATAGCGGCTGAGTTTGTCCTGTAGCGTATTCATTCATGTGCGAGGCGATGGATTGATGCGTTAGCATTTTCTCCCTGGAGACTTTGGTTCGAAACCTATTTAAAACCCAGTGAAAACAAACGGGCTGGTCTCTAAGCAGATGTCCCTGGAAATCTGTTTCTATCATCACAGTGACAGCAGTTGAGTGGAAAGGACATTCTCTGTGAGGGGGGCAGGGGAGCAGGTTCCCTGGTGGAGCCACACGGCAAAGCCTCCTTGATAACTCCCAAGGACACAGTTTGCAGGATGGATTTGATATCCACTAATCCACAGGATTTTGTACAAGGGGAAACGAAAAGGTTCCAATGGAAATATCGCTTGGTCTCAGCCTGCAAGCTGGGAGTGAGACTCCCCAGCACTGTGCTCTGCTGCTCCGAGCCTGCATGTGTCGGTAACCTCAGGCACACAGGTAATTGCTGAATTGTGATACCATCTTTCGCATGCCTGAAATTAAACATACTTGTAATTCTGCAGGGTCGGGGGTCTCAGTTTCAAAAGGATCCTAAGAGGATACAAACACTCCCTGCCATCAAAGGAGAGGAAGCATTGTGGTTAGTGTAATTATAATTACAGCACAGAAGCACAGAATCATTAAGGTTGGAAAAGACCTCTCAGCTCATCCAGTCCAACCATCAATCCAACACCACCGTGCCTGCTAAACCATGTCCCCAGGTGCCACGTCTACACCTTTTTTCAGCCTCTCCAGGGATGGAGACTCCAGCACTGCCCTGAGCAGCCTCTGCCAGGTAAAATTCTCTCTAATATCCAATCTAAACCTCCTCTTGCGCAACTTGAGGCCATTTCCTCTCATCCTATCACTTGTCACTCAGGAGAAGAGACTAACACCTTATTCCAACATCCTTTCAAGGAGCTGTGGAGAGTAATGAGGTCTCCCTTCAGCCTCCCTTACTCCAGCCTAAACAGCCCCCAGTCATGGAATCATAGAATGGTTTGGGTTGGAAAGGTTCTTAAAGCCCATCCAGTTCCAAGGGCAAGGACACTTCCCAGTTCAAAGCCTCATCCAACCTGGCCTTCAACACCTCCAACCAGCCTCAGCATGAAGAATTTCTTCCTAAAATCTGATCTAAATCTTCCCTCTTCCAATTTAAAACTATCACCCCTCATCCTATCACTCCAGGCTCTGGTAAAAAGTCCCTCCCGGGCTTTCCTGGAGCTCCTTTCAGCACTGGAAGCTGCTCTAAGGTCTCCCCAGAGCTTTCTCTTCTCCAGGCTGAAGAACCCCAACTCTCTCAGCCTGTCCTTATAGCAGAGCTGCTCCAGAGGTCCCTCAACTGCTCTCAGAGCCCCTGGTCTGCAGCCCCTTCCCCAGCTCCGTTTCCTTCTCTGCACGTGCTCCAGCCCCTCAGTGCCCTTGTAGCGAGGGGCCCAAAACTGAATCCAGGATTCAAGGTGTGGCCTCACCAGCACCAAACATGCCCCGACTTCACCATGGCTGATCCCAGCCAGGATGCTGTTGGCCGCCTTGGCCACCTGGGCACATGCTGGCTCACGCTCAACTCCTGTCAAACAGCATCTCGCAGAGTTGTGTCAGAGAAGTTCTGGGTCCAGGTTTGCAAGAGGAGGTGAAGTGAGAACAAGCAAAGACAAGGGAACTGCAGGTCGCTCCTGCACTGCCTGGAGCTGCGCCCGAGGCCAGCCTGGAAGCAACAGTTTCTCCTTTGCCTGAACACAGATTCACTGACGTCTCATCGGGATTTCACCACTCCTTCAGCAGCTGATCTGCCTTTCTGTGTAACGTAAGCAATGCTTTTAGGGGCATTATCTATGCACAGCTTTTCCGTATGTGGAATTTGGCAGGAGGCCAGTCCACCAAATGCTTCACATTGCAAGAAAAATCTGCCGACTTTTAAAAGTTTTTTTAAAAATGTACTTATTTAACTGATAACTCTCCTGCTAACAAAGCGAGAACATTATTAATTTTCCCCTCAGGATCAACCAGGCAAGGTCAGATAGTTTAATACGTGAATTTTAAGGAAATCTCTCCTTTCTCACCCTCCCACTCCATGCCTTATCGTTCCAGAAGCAGCAGCTTCCAGGGTGAAAACTGGGCATCTTCTGTAATGAAATAGTAACACAGAAACGGAGTTATCGCGTCTAAGCCCCATCTATCACAAGTAACCACATCATTACCCCTTCCAGATACTGATCAAACCCTGGCTTATGAGCAGTTTGCTTTTTACTGCTATTACACCACATGAAAAGCCGTTCCAGAACCCTGTTGCTTGGGCACTGACAAGCCTCGCTCTTTTCTTAGAACCATAAAATGGTTTGTGTAGGAANTTCAGCTTAAAACCATTTCCCTCACTCGATCCCTGCACTCCCTGATCCAGAGTCCCTCCCCAGCTTTCCTGAAGCCCATAAGTTTTTCCAACCAAAATCTTTCCAAGACCAGTTTCTACATGTTTGTTCCTGTCCTGACTGTTGTCCTTCACTTGAATTGTTTTTCCCCTCCCTGGTGTTTAGTCCCCTGATGTATTTATAGAAAGATCGTATCCTCTTTCAAACTTCATTTTGCTAGGAATAGTAATGTTAGAAATAGACTGATGAATTTACTGGAGCGGACAGGGACAGACACACGGACACACACACACGGAGACAAGAGCACTCGTTTTAAAAGAAAGGCAGAAAATACAGATGAGTTAATCTTCAGTGAACAGTGCATTATTTCAAACATCTGGAAATACAATATAAAAGACAGATCAGGTTCAAAACTGATTTTAAGGGGTTGTAGATCTAAAGACTATCCATCTATAGAAATACCAGAAAGCCTACCTGAAATTCCATAAAACACTAGTCTGGAAACAGTACCAAAAGCCCACAATGAATATCATCTCTAAAAAAGGGAGCTGGGAAGAGTCAAAGTACATCTGGATAAAAAAAGCCTTAGACAGAGGCTAGTTTGGAGGGTAGATAATCTGCAGAAATAAAAATAAATCAAATCGCTATGAAAATAAAACCCTAGAAAGAAGAAAGACTAAACAAACTATTTGTTTAGAGACAATTTCTTTCTCTCACAAAAGCATTTCCTAGCTTTGCTGCTCGGGTACATCAATCCGGAGAACTCTAACTTTCGACTTGTAATGATATTCCTTCAGATACAGCTTCACCGACGGAGGAACGGGAAGCGCGTCAATGCCATCGTATGTCGTACAGTTGCAAATAACCGTTCTACAAATATGCTGAAGAGAAAAAGGGAAGGTCCTGTTCAGCGGAGTGGATAAAAGCGGCTCAAAGAACATACAGGAACTTGGATCCTTGTAGTGCTCTAGGAGTCCCGTGATGTCAGGAGAATGGAAGACACAAGGATCGTGGGCATCGAAGCTGAAGTTGTGATTCCACTGCTCTATCCGCGCATGGAGGGAACGACTGTAGCGTCTGAAGCTCACGGAAAACAAATAGTCTTCCTGGGCAGAATCCCGTAACAAAAATGTCCCCTCTGGCTTTCCTTCCAGCAGCGCCTCAGCTGCATATTTATCCATGACTCCCCAGTAGCAGGGATTGTTATTGATCTGGAGGAGGTCTGGGACAAGGCAGTGGACGTAATCGATCTGTGTGTGGTATTTTGGAGGCGTTTCCATCCGTAGCAGCTCATCATCCGTTTCCCATTTGGGCTTGTTTCTCTTTCTGGAACTTGTGCACAGCGTTATAACTTCGTCGTCAGAGTCCATATCGCTCTCGTCTTTACTGCTCCTTCCCACCCGACCTGTACCCAACTCAGACCTCGTGTCACCCCTGGAGGAGCCGCTGTCGGTGAAATCGCAGGACGGGGAGGGAGAGTCCGTTCCCCCATTGGCACTCTCATCGTCTCGCAGCTGATCCTCCCTTTCCTCCTGCTGGGATAAATCAGCGATTATCCAGTCTTCTGCTTTTGGACTTACAGGGGCCGTGTGTCTCTTGATCAAGTGCCACCGAAAAGCCAGCTCAGAGCGGGGAGGGAAAGGACACTTATCGAGCATTAACTCACTGATATGAATTTTCCTTTTCGATGGCAGTCCTGAAGCGTGCCGACTGCTACAGTTCTTTATGGGAAAGCATTGACCCACGGCATCTTGCAGTTTCTGTTTGAGAGACCGGCCTAAAAACCTGTGACCACACGAACGGTCTAAATCCAGCTCGATAGATGAGCAGCTGTACTTCCTCTCTTGGCTCCTTAAATTAGTCCCTGATCTCCCTGCAGCGCTTGCTGTTTCAACATCAGAACAATGATCACTCTTTTTAGACCAGGAGAGCTTCTTTCCACTCCAGACGTAACCATCCTTTCTGTCTGCGCTTCTGCTCCGGCTGCTTTTGGGTCTCACATCTGCGTTTTTAACGTTACTGTCCTTATTTTCTGCCATTGTGACAGCTTTGCTTCACAAGTTGCCAGAAAGCAACTGCGTTTTCCTTGTAGTGTTCTTCTATGTCAGGGAAGCTTTGAGGCACCTTCTGGAAGTACCTAAGGAAAAACAAACCACAGCTGATTTAACAGTGATGCAAACGCACAACACAAGACAAATCATAGAATCATAGAACAACCAGGTTGGAAGAGACCCACCGGATCATCGAGTCCAACTGTTCCAGACACTAACCCGTGTCCCTCAGCACCTCGTCCACCCGTCCCTTAAACCCCTCCAGGGAAGGTGAATCAACCACCTCCCTGGGCAGCTTCTGACAGTGACCAATACCCTTTCTGGGAAGANTCCACAGCCTCAACATCCTTCTTGTGCTGAGGGGCCCACAACTGAACCCAGGATTCGAGGAGCAGCCTCACCAGTGCTGAGTCCAGAGGGAGAAGAACCTCCCTGGCCCTGCTGGTCACACCATTTCTAATACAGGTCAAGATGCCATTGGCCTTCTTGGCCACCTGGGCCACTGCTGGCTCATGTTCAGTCACTGTCAACCAACACCCCCAGGTCCCTCTCCTCCGTGCAGCTTTCCAGCCAGACTTCTCCTAGTTTGTAGCTGCTCAGGGTTGTTGTGCCCCAAGTGCAGGACCCAGCATTTGGCTGTGTTAAACCTCAGAGGACAGTAATTAATTGTTCACTGTGTGATCAAACTCAATTCAACAAATTTGTTTGTGATCAAACAAATTCAATCCCACAAGCACCAGCCTCATCCTAGATGAGGCCCTCTCAACCCTCTCCCAAGAAAAGTATCCTCCGGAATTAGCCACCTTATGTGTTTTCAGAGTATCCATTCTGAGCACACAGCAGAGCAGAAGGTTTGAGGTAATGGCAATCGTGTCGTGCCAGGGTCCCATTCATAGGGAAGCACCTCACGTGGCAGGTGATGCTGCTTTAGCTGTTTATTGAGCAAATTCCCCATCTCTTCCAAATAACCTTTCAAGAAGGAACAAGCCAGAACAGAAACAAGTAGGTCAGAGTACAAAGAGCTACTGTACCTAGATGATACGCCTGTTTCCTACTAATCCACAGGGTGGGATGCCAGAGATCGTGTTCTTAACTGACACTTTTGGGTCACTTTCTGACTAAAAAAAAATAAATAATGCAATGATATCAGTCACAGATGCCATCAATTTCTGAAAGCTTTTCGCCTCTGCCTTTTCAAACAGATCTAGAAAATGCTGAGCCCCTAAGGGACTGAAATATCTGGGGCTTTACATACAGAAAAGGATTAAAACAAATCCAGTCCCTTACTCAAAGCAATTTTAAAAGGCTGTGAAAGACGGAACTGCTTATTACTCATTAAAGAAGAAAGTTTACATTATTAAAATCAGCACTGCTCTGAGACCTACAGCTGCTGATTTCATTCTCTTTTGTTTCCAAAAGTGCATTGAATTCTCAAACAGATAAGAGGTTTCCTTTTGAATGTTGTGCCTTGAAAAAAGAAAAGAAAATCCTCTTTTGATTACTCAGTTGGAAGGAGAGCAGAATGTTTCCCAAGTACACAGAGAGCAATATGTTATAAATGCTCTACTGCCCCGAGGCACGGCAGGGTTTGAGAACATATCCCATCATGTACCACGATGATTCTGCACCAAAAAAGATGCACAGCTCCTCTGTTCCAAGCACAGCTCCTCTATTCCACCTTTTTTTTTTGGCTGTGAGGTTTTTGTCGTGATGCTTTGGTTGTGTCATGGTTTTGGTTTTTTGGTTTTTTTTTTAACCTAATTGAGATGCTAAATATTAAGCAGAAAAAGAAAAAGGGCATCCTCTTCCTCTCTCCATTCAATCCATTCTCATCATCGGGATTAGCCAGCATGACACAAGCTCTCTGCTGTCCCCGGGGGCTGCGCAGGCTGAGTTTTAGCCTTTGCTTTCAGTGAAAGAATGAGCCTGCCGTGCCAAACAGCTCACATGCGATCTGTGGGCCAGACACAGCCCAGATGTAACTTTCACCCAGGAATTTTTGCCATCGCATTCCTTCCTTACAATCCACAAACTTGAGAGCTGTGGGGGAAAGGGAGACGATACAGAAATGTTGAATGAGGGTAAGATAGGATAAATATTGCGAATACACTGGAATAAAAAATAGATATGAACAATCTATAACAGACAAGTGGTGCCTCACTGGTACCAAGCAGAATCGCAGAATGGGGTCCACGTTCCAGCACTTACAAATCAAAGATTAAAATAAAGATTTCTCTCTCTTCTCTCAGGGTTTTGCAAACCACTTTTCAGTGAAAACACCAGAGCACGCAATGGAGACAGGAGAATGGCAAAGTTTGTACATAACCTTCTATGATTCTAAGACCTGAAACACCTTTAGTTAGACCAATATTTGTTGATTGCTTTTATAACATCAATATTTTCCAATCAGGAACAATTAGAGAGGAGGAATGAATTTCCTCCACAATTAAAAAAGAGGGGGAGAAAAGCAACCTAATTTACCCTGGTGATAAACTGAAGGTAGTTATTCTAGATCCTCATGAGCTTGAACCTCATGAGGTTTAACAAGGCCAAGTACAAGGTCCTGCACCTGTATCAGGACAATCCACAGTTCCAGTACAGGCTGGGGGAAAAAAAGATTGAGGGCAGCCGTGAGGAGAATGACCGGGGATGCTGGTGGATGAAAAACTCAACATGAGCCTGCAATGTGTGTTCCCAGCCCAGAAAGCCAGGCAAATGTGTCCTCTGCTGCATCAAAAGCAGCATGGCCAGCAGGGCAAGGAAGGGGATTCTGTCCCTCTGTTCTGGTCTCGTGAGACCCCACCTGGAGCCCTGTGGCCAGGTCAGGAATCCCCCAGAGCACCTCCAATATGAGGACAGGCTGAGAGAGTTGGGGTGGTTCAGCCTGGAGAAAAGAAGGCTCCAGGGAGACCTTAGAGCAACTTCCAGTACTGAAAGGGGCTCCAGGGAAGCTGGGAAGGGGCTTTTCACAAGGGCCTGGAGTGATAGGATGAGGGGGAATGGCTTTAAATTGAAAAGGGAAGATTTAGATTTGACATTAGGAAGAAATTATTTATGATAAGGGTGGGGAGGCCCAGGCCAAATTGTCCAAAGAAGGGGTGGCTGCCCCATCCCTGGAGATGTTCAAGGCCTGGTTGGATGGGGCTTGGAGCCCCTGATCCAGTGGGAGGTGTCCCTGCCCATAGCAGGGGTGGAACTGGATGGGCTTTAAGGTCCCATCCAACTCAAACTATTCTATGATTCTGTGATGCATCCGGTGCCTAAATACCATTAACTGTCCGTATATGAGATTTTTAATTGGAGGGAGAGACATCATTGAGTTTGCCAAGTCAAGTGCTTAAAATGTAGGATATGACAGTTTGTAATTGCTTTTGAACCCTTCAGTTATTCCATTCGGCACATCCGTCCTGTATAAGGAATGAGAATATGCAGAACACAGGCTTTTAATTAAAAACTGCAAACTGTACCAAAGCCAGGGAGCACAGGAAAGGCCTGAGATCTCCTAATGTAAACCTTGCAGCTGAAACAAGCTCCATGTTTCATGTCATTTCTGGGTGACTGCTGTATTTAACTGTAAAGCTGCTTTCCACTTTGTACCTTTCTTCTGTCACCAGTCATTAGTGGTCCCCGAATCCTGCAACTCAGACTGGAGAAGCAGCACGTGATGCTGTAAGACACGCACCATTAGCCAGCAGCACAGAGGGAGGCAGTTTCCCTGGGGTTTGACGGCTGCCTGAACCCAGGCGGCAAATCTGCCACGTCAGAGCAGCGATTGTTAACCAGACATAACAGCAGACCTGCAAGAAGAGCATGGAACAAATGAAGAAAAAGGGATGTCATAGAATCATGGACTGGTTTGGGTTGGAAGGGTCCTTAAAGCCCATCCAGTTCCAATGCCCCTGCCATGGGCAGGAACACCTCCTGCTGGACTAGGGGCTCCAAGCCCCATCCAACCTGGCCTTGAACCCCCCCAGGGATGGGGCAGCCACCACTTCTCCTGGAAAATTGAGCCAGGACCTTACCACCCTCATTGTGAAGAATTTCCTCCCAAGGTCTAATCTAAATCTTCCTCCTCACAATTTAAAGCCATTCCCCCTCATCCTATCACTCCAGGCCCTTATAAAAAGCCCCTACTCAGCTTTCCTGGAGCCCCTTTCAGTACTGGAGGCTGCTCTTAGGTTTCCTTGGAGCCTTCTCTTCTCAGGCTGAACAACCCCAACTCTCTCAGCCTGTACTCACAGCAGAGGTGCTCCAGCCCTCAGATCACCTTTGTGGCCTCGTCCGGACCCATTCCAACACAAACATCTCCTTCTTATGTTGGGGATTCCAAAACTGGACACAGGACTCTAGGTGGGGTCTCATGAGAGAGGACTAAATGAGCAGAATCCCCTCTCTCAACCTGCTCACCACACTGCTTTTGATGCAGCCCAGGACACAGGTGGTCTTCTGGGCTGTGAGCACACTTACAAAATCATCCTTCTAAAGCCACGTCTGAAATCTTCCTCACGAAGGAGCCTAGGATAGTTCAGGGGTCAGCATGTGGTTCAAGAGACAAAACCTCTGTTTTCAAATCCATTACAAATGCCTGTGTGCTCACAGAAGGGAACAGAGAAGGGAACAGAGCTGGGGAAGGGGCTGGAGAACAAGTCCTCCCAGACTGAGGGGCCTGGGGGTGTTTAGCCTGGAGAAGAGGGGGCTGAGGGGAGACCTCATCACTCTTTACAACTGCCTGAAAAGAGGTTGTAGCGAGGTGGGTCTTGGTCTCTTCTCCCAAGTGACAGGTGACTGGACAAGAAGAAATGGCCTCAAGCACATCAGGGCAGGTTCAAATTGGACATCAGAAAAAAATTTCTTTCCTGAAAGGGTTTTCAGGCAGTGGCAGAGGCTGCCCAGAGAGGTGGGGGAGTCCCCATCGCTGGAGGGGTTTAAAAGATGGGCAGATGAGGTGCTGAGGGGGCTGGTTTAGCAGTGGACAGGTACGATCTGGCTTGATGATCCCAAAGGTCTCCCTACATAGTGATTCTATGATTCTATAAGGCTATGTACCTGCTCCTTGTGCTGCAAGGGTCCCAGGGAAATGCTGGGTATGGTACATCCATTAATGGCTGGAGTGCAGCTGAAAGAGCAGGAGAGGAGGAAAGGCTAAAAGAGAGGGAACACAGAGTGTACTTTTCCCTACAGGGCAAGGTTAAATGGAGGAGTTGAGAGCCGCACAGCTTATCTGCATCAGTTGTGAGCCCTTTTGGCAGATACAATGAGCGTCCGGCCTACAAAAGCCTTCTCTGATGTGGGGACACCTCAGGCACCTCAAGAAGCAGGCAGATCTGACAAACCCCTTATGCTTGAAACTCTTCCACCTCAGCAAACAGGAAAAGGTAAAGCAACGCACAGGGATAAGCAGAGTTCACCTCAGGCCACGGGACCCGGCTTGTAGTTCAAGGTTACCCAACACTGTCACAGCCGACAGTCCCCGAAGACAAGCAGAGAGCTGGGTGGGACGTGTTGATGTTTGTACCCTGGGCACAGCTCCCTCCTTCAGGGCACGTCCCTTGCGGAGGGGTAGGAGGTGGCTGCACAAGATGCTGCCTCTTTCAAACACTGATGCCTCAACAGTGAGACTCCAAGGCCAAACTAAAAGCAACATCTGGTAGCTATTTGGAGTCAGTAACAATAATACCTCCCAGCCAGCAGTAGACTGCAATCAGTGACTGTGATAAGGCATTAACAGCCTCACCACACATCTAATTAAATCAGCAGCAAATACCCAATAACTCCAAGAGGAGAATCAAAACCATAACCGTAGATGGTTTGGGGTTTTTTTAATCTGACAAATACTGAATTTGCAGTTTCAATACAGGCTGGGGGACAGCGTGATGGAGAGCAGCCCTGCAGAGAAGGACTTGGGGTGGATGTTGGTGGATGAGAAGCTCAACATGAGCTGGCAACGTGCACTCATGGCCCAGAAAGCCAGCTGTGTCCTGGGCTGCATCATACAAAGAGTGGCCAGCAGGGTTCCCCTACTCCACTCTCTTGAGAACCCACCCAGAGTGCTCTGTTCAACTCTGGAATCCCTGACATAAGAAGGATATGTTAGTGTTGGGATGGGTCCAGAGGAGGCCACAAAGATGATGTGAGCACTGGAGCATCTCTGCTATAAGGACAGGCTGAGAGTTGGGGTTGTTCAGCCTGGAGAAGAGAAGGTTCCGGGGAGAGCTTAGAGCAGTTTCCAATACTGACAGGGGCTCCTGGAAAGCTAGTGAGGGGCTCTGGATCAGGGAGGGAAGGGAGAGAATGAGGGTGAAT
>WAAB01000984.1:1703-45326 GCA_013389865.1 Piaya cayana | reverse complement strand
GGAAATTTCATAACTTCCAAACACGACAGCATTCTTATGTGATACATCCTACTAATATTTTCTTTGTCATGCTTGCTTGTTTATAGTTGAACAAGAAATTTTAAGTGCGAAGCATGAGACAGTAGTGCTTGGCATTTACATGTGATATCTTGATCCTACAGAATCACAGAATCACCGGGTTGGAAGAGACCCACTGGATCATCGAGTCCAACCATTCCTATCAAACACTAAACCATGTCCCTCAGGACCCCGTCCACCCGTAACTTAAACACCTCCAGGGAAGGCGAATCAACCACCTCCCTGGGCAGCATATTCCAGTGCCTAATGACCCTTTCCGTAAAAAACTTCTTCCTAATCTCCAACCTAAACCTCCCCTGGAGGAGCTTGAGGCCATTCCCCCTTGTCCTGTCCCCCCTACAGTGTGATATATAGTGAAAGCTTGGTGAAACCAAGAAATGCAAAGCAATGTTACTTCATAAATGCACACATTTCACATCTCAGTTCTTTGCAGATACTATTATTATATATTGATATGTTATCACTGTTATACAGGTTTGGATGAAAGTGTATTATCTGTGCACTCTTATTCTTAAAATAACACATATTTCAAAATGAAATGTCTGAATTAATTACTAGTGTCTGTTGAAATGATTCCTTAGTTTAAGTCACCCAGCCTTTAACTGGAGCGAATTTTAGGATAACACTTTCAGTCTAAGCATTTTGGTAAGCTGCCTAGTCTGAGTTGCATTTTCAGAGGAAGCTTAGATCATGAGTAGAAATGCCGTTCAGAGATGTGAGATGAATATTCAGTTTAAAAGAGATTTCAAACTTCTAATTTCTTTGAGCAATTTTGTTTTTAGAATAAGCGTTTAACCATGCAGGAATGATGTCTTTTAAAAGTAGAAATTTATATAACATGGGAAGCATTATAGATTTAATAAGCATGCAATGTTGAAAAACTATGTAACAAATAGCAATACTAACAAGCTAATGTTGAACTGAATAAAAAGAACCTTTGTTGTATTCTTTGGCTGCTTCTGGATTTTGGGGTTGTAGTGTGGCTGGCCAGATCTCCTGCTGATTTGTGTTTGCCCTCCCGAACGCCTAAAGGTTGAGTTGGTTAAACCAAAACTGACTGGTTTGCTCTATGCTGGCCCAGTAAATTACACTGTTGTGAAACTAGCACAGTAATTAAGATGCTATCATTAATGTGAGGAAGAGGGATGAAAAGAAGGAGACTTCAAAATGCCTAGAAACAATTTTCAGAATTAAATTATTTTAATAAACAAACACTACATTGGCTTAATGTGTAATGTTTGACAAAGGCAGCTGTTGATGCATGATCCTAGTTAATTCAGTCACTCAAACAGTATGTCCTTCATGCAGCAACATTAAACCTCTGCACAGTTTCTCCGTTTTAGCTGTCAACAAAATTGATGTTTTTAATTGTCTGTTTGAATACACTTTGCATGCTCTTACATCTTTTTGTACCCATTACCCAACAGTGGTGTAATTTTAGCAGTTGCATTGCAATATGAGGCTCACTAGTGCTATGTAAATGAACAGAGGGAATATGCAAAACAGGCCTATAGCTGTGATTGCTTTTGTAGTCCTTTAAGCCAAGGAGCTCCTTAATTCTTTCCTGAAATGCAATGAAACAATCTTTTTCTTTTCATTGTTAGCATCTCCCTTGTAATTTAATGTAGGTTGTAGCTGGTTCTTATGTATTTATTACTTCTAAATATGTCCATTTTAATAATATTTTTACATTTACTTAAAATCCTCTATGACCAACTTTGTGGCTTTCTATGATGGGGTAACTGCAGTAGTGGATCATGAGATGTGATCTATCTAGACTTCTGGAATGTTCGGTGGATGAGAAACTGGTTGGATGGTCGTATTCAAAGAGTAGTGGTAGTGGTCAATGGCTCAAAGTCCAGATGGAGATCTGTGACAAGTGGTGTCCCTCAGGGCTCTGTACTGGGACTGGTGCTGTTTAATATCTTCATCGATGAAATTAACAGCGAGATTGAGTGCACCTTCCAGAAGTTTGCAGATGACACCAAACTGAAAGGTGTAGCTACCACATTGGAAGAACGGGATGTCATCCAGAGGGACCTGGACAGGGTGGAGAAGTGGCCTGCGGAGAACCTCATGAGGTTCAACAAGGCCAAGTGCAAGGTCCTACACGTGGACTGGGACATTCCCCATTTTCAGTACACGATGGGGGATGACATGACTGAGAGCTGTTCAGCAGAGAAGGACTTGGGAGTGCTGGTCAATGAGAAGCTCAACATGAGCCGGCACTGTGCACTCACAGCCCAGAAGGCCGACTGTATCTTGGGCTGTGCACTTGAAATATAGAAGCAATTAACATAAAGGCTTTAGGTGATGTGCTGTGAATACTAAACTGTGTAATACGCTGCCAGTGATTTAAATGTCAAAACAAAAGAAGTTTTTGACCCTTATATGAAATGCTTTAATTTGAATGCTAATTAATGTCTGACCTGTCTCTTACCTGGAAGACTGCAAGTTTCAGAGCTTGGGCAGCTTTAAGATCAGGGCTTTGTCTGTCTGTATTTGGGTATTTTTTTATTCTGTGGATTTTAACGAACACTTTTCTGTTTAACCATATTGAAAATCTTTATTTACTCATATGATGGAAAATATATTAGTCTGCTTATCATTAATGCTTAAAGGCAGTTCTGTTGATCAAAGCTGCAACTTCCAATATGATTTCTTTGTTCAGCTGAATAATGCCTCTTCAAAGATCAGAGACCGTTCATACTATTATGTCATATGTGTGCATGGATTGCATTTCCTATTACTTCTCAGACAATGTCACGTGAGACTTGTGAATTATCACATATGCTCTTACCACTGATTACCACGAAATTTCACTGTACAAGTGGCCTCTTTCTGTGACTGTTTCATGCTGTCAGTAGTACTACTGTTCTCTTTTACTCTGATCCAAACAGCATGTATTATGCACACTTGATTGATCTCCTCCTGCTTCACTTTTTACAGCTTCTACAGAGGCAGTATAGCAGGCTAATTCATTATACTGAATATGCCAAACCCTCTATGGAGTTTTAATATGTTGCTTATACATTGATGCTAACTATTCATACTGAATGTTACAGTTTTATATAACTGGAAGTACATGTAGTAGTTGTAACTTGTGAATAAACATGTTCATATGAGGTAAGATTTTTGGTTAGAAATTTCTCATAGGGAAAACTGTCTGGACTTCTGGTTAATAGCTAGATAATTTTTTTTACACCTGCATAGGTGTATGTATCTATAATGCATTCATGTTGAAACATAGTTGTGGCTTTGCAAAATAAAGAAATCTAACACATTTTGAATCCTACAAACATCTTAAAATTACTTTCATTTCACATAAATCATACTATGTTAAGAAATGTAATTCTTCAGAAGATGTTGAAAAATGTCTCGATTCCTCTGTTAGGTACATAGTACCACTTTCTACAGTAATTCATATGTCAACTTTTCTACCCAGCTAGTGGAATGCTTTTTATAATCTAAAATGTAGCATGTATTGAACTTGAATACCAAAGCTTCAGTTCTGGCACCTGGGTACGTGATTAAGACCAGGCATGTGAGACTCGTGTCATACAGACAGAAATATTGATCAGGATTTGAAATCAGACACTAGGGATATCTTTTAATCCTACCAATTCCTGTTAAATGGCTATAGGAAGTCAAACTCACATTACCAAATTTTGAAGATGTATCTGGGGTTATGCCAAATGGTTACAAAATTGTGGATGTAATTTTTAAACTGGGAGACTGGGAATTTTACAACATGTTCATGGAGGCAGAGTGAGGAGGATCTTCAAATGAAAATAACCTTTTGCTCTTAAATAGCTCGGGCATTGCTCTTTAATTAAAGTTTGATGTCTAAGTCTTACACGGGGGAGAAGGTTGTCTGCATGTGTTTTGCAAATGTATATTGTGACCAAGTAAATCAGAACATCTCAGATGTGAAGCATAACACAATATCACATCATGTATCATCTGTTAAACTACTTTCAAATGCGACTAAAGCAAAACAAAACAGGAAAAAATATGTTTGCTGAGTGCCAGGTGGTCAGACAGTTGCCTTTCAAACAGTGCATGTCAGCTTGTTAACAGAACTTGGGAGGAAATGAGTTTAAAATAGACTGCTTTTTATAAGTATACATTTAATTAAACTGGTCTTTGAAAAGGTAGGACACTAGACTGAACAACGTGAAAGAATTAATTATTTAATCTCTGAAAAATGGCTTCAGGGCTAAGTCAGCTTTTGTAGAGTTGTGGAAGAAGGCCATATGTGCTGGTGAAATCCCTTTTGTAATTATAAATTCAAGGTGGAGGAAGTAAGAGGCTAAACTCAAAGTATTTTGTCTGCATTGTTGAGAATAGGAATGGTTGCACTCGATGATATGATGGGTCTCTTCCAACCTGGTGATTCTATGATTCTATGCAATGCTGTTTTAAGAAAAAAACAAAAAACCAGAGAAGCATCATTGCAATGACAGCAAATGCTCCGTTAATGGCTTGGTCTGGATTTTGGAAGGGAAAAGTAGCAGTTTACGTGGTTTGAGATTTGATTTGCTTCTGGAGAGTTACCAAGAACAATGTTTCACATATAATAGTTTTCTGAAATGCAGCTAGACCTTTGGTTAGTTGAAGCATACCAGCTGTTCTTTCGATAATCTAAATCAATGACCAACTGTTCAGTGTTAGCAGGATGGGTCTTCTGCAATGCAAACTTGGTATTAACAATATCCCAATGTGCTTCAATGGAAGACTCCTCTGTTCATTTCCAGTTGCTAATTCCAAAACAAAAATCAGACTAAACTATTACTTCCTAGCAGATTAGTAATGCAGGCCAAGAGGCAGCCTCACTCTCTGCAGGTGTATAAACATTTTAGAAGGCTCAAACGTGTCCTTCAGGAAAATGTAGGTAGCTTGGACAGATTCAGCAAGCAAATAGTCTAATGCTGATGGCTTATGGTTGAAAAATTCATCAGGGTTGTCTTCCTGTGGAAATGTAGGGGAGAGGACCATGACTTGTGGTTATAACTTAGAGCTGGGGTTGTGCTGAAGAGTCTACAGCATCAGCCTAGTTTTTTCAGGAGGAAGCTGTTATTGATATCTGGAAAACATATGCAGTACAAACTACTGCATGCAGAGATGTTAATGCATTTCTTTAGTACATAGCTTTGTATTTTCACAGGCCATATTTCTGACAGAACTTTTAATTTGAGGATCTTAGGAAAGCACCATTCAAAAGAATCATAGCTAGCTAACCTTTTCCATTACGTTTCAAAGTGTGGTGTGGACATTTAGCAAGAATTAATGGGAGCGTGTGAGGTTAAATCTTCCTTTAAACACAGAATCTCATTTAAGTTAATGATATCTTAAAGCAAGCAAGTATTCTTGAAAATAATTGTAGATGTAGTTCGCAATTAATTTTTGGCTTTTAGGATTTCTCTCTTCTAATCCAAATCAAATTATAACTTTTCAAATGTAATTATTCTCATGCTTCAACTTACATTTTTTCTCTCCTTTTTCTTATTTAAAGCAGTCTTTCCCGGCCAGAACAATCTGTCTGCATGTATCAGCTATTGTCTGCTTTAATGGACACATCTCATTTTTACATAGGTTTCTTGTGGCGTGTGATCTCTCAGTCTTGCTTTGAGAATAAGTAACACTGGCAGTAAACTCATGAAGTATTTCAGAAATTTATTAGATTGAGTGATTTTCTCTAGCTGGAGGCTAGTGTTCCTGATTCTTGTCTTATGTCTCTGTTCAGCTTACCCATCTGCACTCTTTCCTCTAGAGAGGGCAAAGAAAAAGTAACTTTTTATGGAGTCAGCCTGAAAACCCTGGTCATTTTGGGATGACTTTGTGCATATTTGTATGCCTTGTACGTACTGCTGCTTCTTGAGCAAACAAGTGAAGCTGTAGATTTTGGAGTGTGTGTTGTGTCCTGTGATGTGAATATTAACTAAAGTGTTTGTGGCTTTTGTTTTTTTAATCTCTGAAAAAACAGTCAATCTTGGTGATGAGCAGTAGGATTTTCTGTAATTAGAAACAGGCTAAAAAAGGCCTGCCTGACCTTTAACAGAAATATGAAATATCTTTACCAAAGAAATCTTTTCAAACAAGGTGAAAATAAAATTGGGAGCCCTGGGAAGGTGTAAAAGATGATTTCTATAGCTGTCTATGCTCTTGCTTTCTAGACAGGAACTACAATTCCAGTACTAGCTTTGATTTTTGTTTCCTTTCTTTATAAAGAAAGATAGATTGATGCAACCTTCTGTCTCAGCTGTGGAAAGAGCTGAAGCAGAACTGAGGGGCTTTTTAAAGAAAGCAGCAAAACAAAGGCAATAGTAGAGCAGCTTACAGGTAGCTGACAGCACAAAACAAATTCAACACTGAAGTTGTAGCTAGCATTGATATACCTTTGACGCTTTTAAAGCCCTTGCCTACATGTACCAGAACTTAGATGCAAGTTGGACTGAAGGAAATTGTAATCTAATCAATACATGGGACCATTCTACAGCTGGTGATTCAGGTTTCTTTTATTGAAGAATACATTACCAATACCCTTATCAGCTGTGGTGTGAACACTTTGGCTAGACCTAGCTTTATGTGTAAACTGAGTTGTCCTATCTTGCAACTTTTGTCAAAATACTGGAAAGTAGGTTGTAGAAATGGGTGCATTTTTTAATATTTGTATTATATTACTAGATTATAATTTATGTTCTCTGTTAACCCTAAGAATCGTGTAAGTGCATTCAAGCAGGTGGGTTTTTATTTACCTTCTTTTGTGTGGCAGTCAATTAGCAGGAACAGAGGATGTGCTCTGGTTTGCTAGAAAACCAAATTGCCTGGTTACAAGTAGGACTCCTGTAGAGTTTATTTAGCTGGAATTTTAATTACAGTGCCAGCTCTGATCCCCTACAATAAAACAGTAGGGAGACCAGTATAATTTGACCTTTATAAAACATTAACACCAACGTATAGAAAAACAACTTCAATTTAAAGAATAAATGCAGTGGGAGGCAGAATTCAAGGAATTATGAAAATTAAGTGTGCATGTATTTCTTTTTCAAAAGTAAAAATATTAAAGATACACTAGACTGTGGACAGCAAAGTGACGCTGGTGTGTTTGGTTCCCTGTATCCATCTTCTGTTTCTCACAAAAAAATGCTGCACAGGTGGCAGAAGCATTTCTGCATGGTTTTATCATGCTGCAAGGAAAGTAATCCTGCTGTAAGGCTTAGAATAAAGGATACCATACAAACCATATGGGGAATGTTGATTGATTAGAGTCTGTTTTCTCAAGAGAGTCAGTTCAGGAAGCTTTAGGTGCCCACTCATTCCCTCTGAACCTCTTCTTCTCATTCTCCTATCTCCTCTCCCCTGCTGTGTTCCCTGGAGGAGGAAGCATTCATGACAGTCAGCTGTTGTGGATTGTTCCCTGGGCTAAGTGCTCAGTTCTTCTGCCCAGTGTCATAAAAGAATGAGGTGGGCTGAAGAAAGGGAATGGAGTAGGGCGGTATTGCCTGATTTGCAAGAGAATGTCAGTACAACAGCACCATGGGAACATGAAATGAGTAACAGTACTGGTTCCCAGTTGCATAGAGCACTGTAAACATTCACAATTACAAACACATTTTGGGCTAAATCTGGCTAAAATATTGAGATGTTTTGTAGCAGCTCTGAGTGTTTTGTAGTTCTGCCTTCATGAAAAGGTGATAAAGAGTGTAGTCCAGGTCTACCATTGACTTGAATATCATTCAAAGCTTTCAAAACAAATTCAGACTGAATTGAAGCTATAAACATAAGGGTCCTTTAAATTAATTGATTTTTATGTCCCATAATAAAAATAAAATTTGAAGATGTTTAAATGCTGCTTTATATGTTGCCTCTATGTGACCTAAAACATTTCTTTTTTTCATTGCTTATGTCACCTTTATTTTGCAGTTTGTTTGCGAGGTGAAGCACTAACTGCCTAAATCCATTTTTCTTTAATTGTACTCCTGATGTTATATTTCACAACACATTATGTTCTAGGTAGCTGTGTTAGTAAGGTGCACCTCCTTCTGTGATGTGTAAGGCTATAATGAAGATATACTGGGGAAGAGATAAAGAGAAAAATTGTGTATCCTTTTCTGGGAACTCTCACAATCTAATGGTTCGCAGGCCCCTTTAAGGTTCAAATTTGTCTTGGAGAGCTGCCACTCATGGAGTGTCTATATTGCTGTGTGGAGCAGCATGATTCCTATAATTGCTTTGTTTGCACTCAAGGAAAGGTGTCCTCTGCTGTCTTGGTCCTTGAGGAAGGAGCAGAATAGCTCTTCTCTTTCCTTATGCAATGCTTGACTACATCCTTATTAACCAACAAGTTTTCTTAGACCTGAAATCTTAGGCAGGCCTGATAGAATCTTAAGAGGAGTTCTTTGATTCCTCTGTGTGAGTTTGTGTTCAAAAATAATGTTGGATGCAAACAAAAAATGTGGAGGGCAGGAAAGCAGCTATTAAGTATTACGGTCACAGAGCTTCCTAGGGATCCGTTGTGGCTGAAGGAAAGGCCATGAACTTAGTTGGCTGAAAAATCTGTGTTTGGTTGACTAGATACTAATGCTTTTGGGAGTTTTTTGTGTTATCCCTATTTGGTTTTAACCTTGTTTTTTTTTTCTAGCCAAGACTGGTATCCAGTCTGGCTTGTATTTTTGGACAAACAACTCAATTTTGACACAGAAGAAAATAGGAAATGGTGATTTTACAATAATTTTCTAGAGAAATGAAAGCAGCATTGTGGGAGTTGTACAGTGTAATTTGCAACCAAAGAGTTTGTTTCATTTAGATTTTTAAAAGTTAGGTTTGTGACACAGGAAATAGTGTAAAATTATCTTTAATAACAGAGTGGATCAGTTCAGTCTTCTGATTAATAAGAAAATGCAGTGCTCTAAATGTTCTTTAAGATTTGGTGTTTCTTCTGAGAAATGTCAGATCTTATGCAGGTAGGCAGAAGCTTTTTGGCATAATAGAATAGCGGCTTCTGTCGACTGTAAATCAAAATAAGAAACTTTATTAAAAAAGATATTATTACTTCTGGCACTCTACTTTTATTCTTTGAGACACTGTCTTTAATAGCTTCTCCAATAATGTTCAAAGAAACTGAAATATAGAAGCTTTAACACTTACATAATAAATCTATTAATCTTAATGCTTCTGGAAATATGTTTTTATAAGTCAGCATCATTTCCCAGAATTGTATGATACTAAATACAGTTAGCACTGATAATTAATTGAAATGAAATTACCTCTACGATGAATGAGTGCTGGACACATTTAACTTAACTCTTTCTGGCGCCATGGTTATGCTTTAGATTCTGATTTGGCAAGGTATTTAAGCAGCACCTTAGTTTAAGTTCCCTTGGCACTGTATATGGAAATTTGACTTTGCTCCTGTGTACCATATACCTAAAATCTGTTGGCTTCAGGACAAGTTTTTGCTTAGGAAAAGTATTTGCCCTTTGGGAAGGGGTGGGCAATAGTAGAACTGTAAGGTGACTGCGATTCCTATGTGGCCATGCAAAAGGAAAACCGTACAGATTTCCCAGAACATGTTTTCTGTGCTGAAACAGATGATTCTGAGTGATTATGCTCAGAACATTTACATGAGGATTAAATAAGTGATTCCATAGTCTGGTAGTTTGCTTATTTCCATATGAGTGAAGGTTGTTGTTTTGGTCCCTGCTCATCTGAGTGCTTATACTTTTTTTTTAAGTGCTGAGAATCATTAGTGAATTTAGAAAAAGTGTTTTTTATAGGTATTTTAATAAGTATTCAGAGAGCTGGAACCTGCTTGTAAAGTGTGCAGGAGAATATTTGGATAAAATGCTTTCAAAGTATGTGGGAACATTAAAACATCAGTTTCAGCAGGAAGCAAAGGAAAAAGTACCTTGCTTTCTGAATTCTCAAGCCATGTGGTGGAGTATCATTCCTGTCCAACAAAAGGGGCTGATGCTGCTTGCTGATTAAGAATTTTCTAAAAAAGTAGAGGGGAATAGTTTAGGCTCCAGTAACTTTGAATAAGCAGTGCAGCTGGATCTGAAGACTCCCAGATCCTAGTGGAATACTGGAGATACTGTTTACGTGATCGTTATGGCTCTTCTTCTTGCATAGCTTTGTAGTTCTGGAATGTTATTTTTTCCTACATTTGTGAGAACCCAACTTTTGTTTGTCAAGTAGAATGCTTTCTGTTGCACTTAACAACATTTTTTTTTGGCAAGAGAATGGTCTTTCTTTTGAATTTGATTCTGTTGGAACCTTTTCCCTCAACACCTTCTGCTTGGTATCTGAACCACAAATAAATTATTTGCATAGCTCTAATGGTGTCAGTAAATTGCTTTCCAAAGAGCACAAGACTGCATTTCCTCTCTGGAATGGCCTAAAGTGATCCTTATTAATGATAAATGACAGTAGATGTTTTGCAGAGAAATTAATAACTTGGACATTGCTATAAAATGAGAAAAGCAACATGGATGCCCTTGAAGGATCCTGAACATCTCTTACCTTGTGCATTGTCTGTTTCTTGATGAGTAATAGATTATAGGAAAGTCATACTCTGATTTATTTTCCATCTGGCTTACTCCAAGAGCAGTTTTATCAAAATCAAAGGGGATTCTGTAGCTGTGCTACCTGGGCCTACTGTCTTGTGTGCCAGCAGATGTGAATTGTTGGTATTTCACTTGTTTTTTTGGAACTAAGCTTAAGGCCTCAACTTGAAGTGAGAATGGTTGATTTCCATGAGAGCAGTGGATTTAGCAGGCATGTATTTCCTTGGCTGTATTTATTTCAGATAATTCACATTGGAGACCAATGGAGAAATCTTCTCTTGAATGAAGGGGATTAAACAAGGAAGAACAAATTATCTTTAATTAAGAATTTTGAATAGTGGTATCTCACTTCTACTAAATTAACCCGATCTTAAAGCTTCTTTTATGCCATGCTGTAAGTAACAATAATGCTCACGAGCTCTTCTACTGTCAAAAGTGAACTCTGCAAAGTCTGATGTTCAGTAATGACTACAAATACTATTCTGTGTACTTTCCCTCCCAATTTTGTGCTAAAAAAGTTAAAATGTCTAATTAGAAGGATTACTGGAAGAGAAATAAAATGGGCTAGAATAGATATTATTATTTTCCCCTGGAGAAAGATAGAAATAGGGTTGATTATTTTGATCTAAATCTTCTAAGGGTTTGGTAGAAAACTCCTATGATATGCTCATGAAATCTTACAGGAATTATAGAAAGTGCTGAATGCTGACCTGTGAATGTGATTTGTAGCTGACTTCATGCAGTTTTGTTTTACCTTTGCAAAGTGAAATCAATTTCAGATTAACTTTGAGAAGGAGGCGTTGAGGAGTATGAGTCAGCGCTTACTTCTCTGCCTCTGCTGGCTTGTTGGGAAGACAAAGGATTGTGGTGGATATTATCACTAACAGTGCTAGCCTGCAAGTAAAATCAGCAAACTAATTTAAGAAACTCTTACTTGCCTTGTCCTGGTATACCTGTCAGAAAACTAAATTTGAAGTTAATATGAGCGTACAAACCTGAAATCTATCTTGAGATTTAGGAGCAGCCCCCCCACGCCTTTGCAAAATAAAGTTGCTATTTCTTTTATTGTCTAAAGAGGTTCCATTTTGAAATACGGAACAAGTTTTTGTAGCCCAGAACACTATTTGGTGTATATCAGTACAGCATGATTGAAGCAATGAGGGATTTCATTCTTTTTATCCACAGTCTTTGAGATATATTTAATAACCCTTCATAATAATCTTTCCACTATACTGAATTATGTATTGATTCATTTTTTACAGTATCTTCATTGCAGAATTCCAGAAGGAAAATAGGTTTTTAGGTGTCAACCTGAAGATCTTTACAATTTTGAATATACTATTACATGTAATTCTGTGAGGGCCTAATCATACATTGCTTGATTTCAATGAAATAACTTTCATTGACTTTACTGAGGGCTGGCAGTGACTCAGATTGAACTATTGCCATGTTATTGAAAGTATAATAAGCATTTTGATTCAATTTTCAGTCTCTTTCACGGTTTTATGTTTTAGCTCTGCTCTGCTATGTTGTCCTGCTACCTCTAGCAGTATGGAGGGTGCTGCAATCCCTTATTGTAGTTTTCAGGGAGACGCTTTTGTATTTGATATAAGAAGTAAAAATAGTTACATTTTTAAGTGTAAATTTTGTTGACGGTGCTATTGCAGATGCTGTGTGTTGTGTAGGATGAATCTTGGAGATGGTTTTGTGGCTCTGGTTGCACAGGCTCCTTTGGCAGGCGTTCCAGAGGTTAACGGCTCTGTTGCACGCACAAGTTTCTGATCATTGATTTTTAGAGGCTGTTGTTACAGAAAGTAAGACTGGCATTTAAGAGAGACAAAGCACCTTATTAAAGTTAATGCCTCTGATTTGCTTCAAATCATCTGTAATCCATGTGGACCTGTCATAATTTATACCTCGCTTGGTCACAGCAATAATTCTAAAGCTGTCATATAATCTGCACCAGTGCTTGTGCACAAAAGAAATTACACGTACTGCTTACTGAAGCTGGTGTCATGGTATTTACCTCTCATCACTTAGAAGGTTACCCTCGGCTTAATTGGCATGTCACATTATTTATATTGCTAGGGGAAAAGGATTAAATACCAGGAGAGAAGCTTAACAGTGGTTTTCGTTCATAAGATAGATAAAAATCAATTTCTGATTGTTTCTAAACATGATAAATGTGACTAGGTTTTTCATTCTTCCCTGCTGTCCTCGGTCTTGAGCCTCCTGAGGATAATCTTAATAGGATAAAGTGGCCTTTGAAAGGCAATTAGCAAGACTCCTATGAACTGGTTCATGCATGTGCCATGCTCAAAATCCTTCTGATTAATGCTCATCTTAATTCAATTTCTAGGGATTTATTTACTCATTTCATATGTAATGTGTTTAGTTCCTTTAACCTTGCTCTACTATGATTTGAAAGCATATTGCTGCATTTCAGCTTCACCTACAGCTGCATTTCTGCCTGTTGCTCTTGTGAGCAGGTGCCAACCTGTATGCGAAGCTGGTTGCTTGCACTCCTCTAGCTTGGAACACGTACAAACTGATATTCTTGATGGCTTCAGGTTTGGAGTAGGCTTATGTAGGCACACATGTTTTTTCAGCATGAGGGAAGAGAGTTATCTGGCATTCTGAATACTACGTGTATTAGGAGATACTGGGATCCTTAATAATCAAGATACTAAAATTGTGGTGATAGGTTTTTCTCAGAAATATGTGATAGCAGAAACATATGGGCCATTTAGCAATGAAAACTGAGCTTAGATCGCAATAAATACAATGACTTATCAATACCAATAATTAATATTATAACAAATTCCATATGGAAAATAGGATCAGTGGGGAAAACCCAGGGCCTTTCAGGATGAGATTCAGCACCTTGTGTCCCCTCTCTTGATTTTATTCCAGAAGAATCATGTTTTCTGGAAGGAGACGCAAGTCCCAGCATAACAAAGCTGAGTGAAAAACTCTTCCTTAACTAATGCCTTGTGTGCAATACTCATGACTTTTTTTTTTTTCCTAAAATCTTTTCTGTGGAAGAAATTTCAGCATTTATCACTCCTTACCCAGTCTCTATCCATGGCTGCACTTTGAGAATTCCAGGAAAAGTCGGGATCCTGTTAAGTGTCTTCCAGGTGATACTGTGAAGATATATTTAATTAATATCGCTCCTTTATTACTGTAGAATCTCTATTCAGGAAGACCCAAACTCCAGGAGGTTTTTGAACTTGCTTCATGTGCTTTGACACTTTTTGTGAGCTGCGCTTCTTTCTTTTATATTTATTTCAGTCTTCAGAAATTAGTACAGTGGGGAAACCGAGGTCCCTACCACCCACCTACTTCCTAGAACTCACATGCTCCAAGCACCAGCCCACCTACAGGCAAGAAATAAGCAAACAAACAGATCTAACCAGAAGGTTTCAGTAAACAGCATGTCCTTTGTGTTCCAAAACTGAATAAGATGCAGAACCTATCTCAAAACAGACTCACTGCGGGGAAGAGAGGGGAGGTTCATTATTGAAGTTGCATCCTGTTCATATCACATACAGAAATATCTTGTAACTGGTAAATAATTCTAACTGCAAGAAGTAATACGGCCTCTGAGGTAGGGAGCATCTTCCTAAGTATGTTTTCAGTTATTGAGAATCTTAGAAGATCACTGCTGGAAATCAATGGAGATTAGTACATTTTCCAGGCTCTATAGTACATTATGAAATGTTGAAAATGCAGAAAAATTCAATATATTCTTAAAAGATAAACATGAATAAGGCATTTGAGGCTTTGGAGTTTTCTGTTGGCATGTTTCGTAGGGTGGTTTGGGGGCATGTTTCCCTGTGCAAAGGCGTTTGCTGCCAAGCTGAAAATCTGCTGCTGTAGGGACCTTTTTACAGAAATGGTCACTTTAAGCCCATTATGCCAAAATAATTAAGGGTAAGATGTGCAATGGATGGAGTAGTTGTCAGCACCTGTTGTCTTATTCCTTCATGGGCTCCCTCAAGATCTTGGCAATGTTTTCCATCTGGACTTGCTTTTATTTACCTGGTTTATCTGTATATTGATCTTCAGCTGTCAGCTAATTTACAGGCGGCATTCATGCAGCACAGTGTGTACACAGCGAGGGCAGAAGACGAGAATTCAAAATCTTTTCCATGCTGCTCATTAATTCATTACAGCTACATCTATCGTGTAACAACAAGCCTGGGATGTTGGCACTGAACTGCCTGTAGCCGGACGATTAAATCCTCTTATTCTAAAAACCAGGGTGGCTGTATGCAACCTGCCTACTGTGTGTGATCCTTGACCCAGGTGTTACTCTCAAACCGCATCTGAGAATACAAGCAATTGGGCTGCAGCACGGAAGCACAAACAGAAGAAGCCATACTGAATGGCACTGTGAGTTTAGGCATAGCTCTTAAAAGCATTTGCCAAAAGTAATGGCTCTTTATTGAAGTTTCAAGTGGAGGGAAAAATTAAGAGCAGTAGGAGCTGCAAAAGAAACGCATAGAACTGTTTGAAGTACATATGATTATGAAGTTAACCTAGAAAAATCAGTTCTTTTCCTTGGCCCTGCTTATTGCACAACACACGTAAGTACTTTGATTTAAGTTACTGAGGCTGCTGGCAAACTTACGCAAGCACTTAGGAGGAAAACACGTGCTCCTGCGGAATGCTGACTAGAAGTTTAGCTAATGATCTATTCAGTTCTAGGTGCTGTACACAGATCATGAAACATTTGCTTCCAATAATTAACTGTTTTGTAGCTTGGGTTTTTTTTAATTTTTTTCCTGTTTCTTCTTGCTATGTTTTAATCCTACTGAGGCATATTGACAAACATGGCTTTCTGCTCTACTCTTAGGGAAAGTTGCAGCTGCAAATGTTTCTTGAGTTATGGCAATCATTTGCAGATGTTCTTCTAAAAGCAAAAATCAAATAGAGTTTCTTGATGCCAATAAATTATAGAAAAATGTTAGATACACTCTTATCTCTAAGAAATGTATGCTGTGGTCAAAATGCATCAAATGCTGCTAATATAATGATGACCTTTTAAAAGAAAACATATTATGCTGTAGCTGTCTCCATATTATAACTGTGGAATACTGGCATACAAAAGTCAAGCTACTAAATAGTGGGAGAAATGGAGTGAAAATAATGTGTTTTGCTTTTGTCTGATATTACTGTTCTGATAGGTACATATTTCTCTCTTATCTCTCTTGAAATCATAAAACAGAGATAGATCAAATGCAAGGTAACATTTTGGAAAGGCAAATTCTGCTGATTTTTGATGAGCTGGATCAAAATCCCAGTGACCAAAAGCCATTGTTCAATAGCAAAAATGAGCAGAACTGCAGAGGAAGGCTGGAAGAGTCCTTGTCCAAACTCCTCACGGACAGAGCATTAGGAAATGAGGAACCAGTAACCATCCAGAGACCAGATACTTGCTCAGAACTAAGATGAGTTCTGTTTATTCACCAGAAGCTACAGACTCCTGATGATCTGTGCCTAGATATTTATCTTTCTGTCAATCATGTATATGCGAAATCAGAACTCTTTCTTTGCAAGTGTGTTTTGTGATTGATTAAACTCATGTTTTCCAGCCATTTGGGTGCTGTGATCAGAAGGTTAAAGAATATTAAATACCTGCAGATGTGGAGTAGATTTCAGTCATGTTCCAGATACTTGCTGGGGGAGTAGGACTTAATTCCTAGGACCACTGTTGTGATGCCCTTCCTACAAGTTCATTCACTTGGAAAATATTTTTTTTTGTTTTTTATTTTTCTTATCTATACAGAGCAAAAGAAGAAATTTCCTTGAATACCTCTGTCTCCTATTATGGTGGGTGCAGAGAAAATGTCCTAGTCTAAAACATTTATGTGCTTTATGAAGCTGTATTTAAGAGAAGAAGGCTATGTTGCAGGGCAATGATGTAACTCTGAACTATTTTAAAGTATTTCGGCCATGGAGAGAAAGAACTTAGGTGTTTGATGTGACTGTTTTTTTCCAAGCATTATTTTTGAGATTTGATAACAGTAGATCTCAGTGACAAGATAGACTCTGGTGATTGTGATGAGGAGCAGATGCATATAACTTACGACTTGTGGAGGCTTACAGTAATTTCCCATGCAAGAAGGAGCCTTGCTAGCTATAAGGAGCACGTCTTTCATTGCCACACTGTTTGCAAGGTGACTCTGAGGCAGTGCAGGTAATGCAAGGTTGTGTTGTGTTTGCATGGGGAGTTTAATAAATATCTCATGCTGTTAAAATTTTCCTGGTGTTCCCACTGTATAAACAGCTTGCTGGTAGGCTGTCAGCTTCTGTTTTGGTACTACTAATTACATAAACAATCATTAAAAACTGACAAAATTTTCAAGTCTGATATTGGTTAAGTCAAAAGGTTCTAAAACAGTTGTGTTTCTCTCTTTGCAAGATAAAGGTTTTTCAGAAGGCCTTTCAACCTGGGAGATCAAAGAGAGCGTTTTGTTTCTAATGTGTATGCATCACTGCATACTTTGCACTTTAATTGCCATTCTTGTTGGCTTTCTATTAACAACACCCACCAGACTCTGCAGAGGTTAATAATAACTTAGGAGAAATGGACAATGTTGTGTGAAATATGTTGCTGAGTATAACTCATTCAGTGTTTGAAAACTTAGACCAAAGTCATGGTTAGAATATTATTTGTTCTTCCGTCCTAACACACGCTAATTAAGAGAAGGATTTTGCCACTGTAGTCCACAGGAGATACTGAACAGGTTCCTTTGAGTATTGGGCTTCTTTCTTGGCCTGCTCCCTTGCAAAGGCTTCCAGTCTCTCTTCTAGCTCAGCTTGCCTGGAGGAGACCTAATTTGAAACAACTCTTTTCTACAAAACCCTATTCAAATTAACAGTCCTCAAAACCTCCACTGACTCATGAGAGAACTTTTAATTTTAAAATACAGATTAAGCATTCCGGCATCATTTAAATTTCATTGGCCTGGTAGTTCTGTGGAGTCCATAGTAGGTAGTAGTCAGACCAAATTTACCAGTTCTACTAAAAACATTTCACATCAAAGCTGTTCTTTGTGTGTCTGGCAGTCAATATGAGTGTGTTTGACGATGCCTGCACGTCAGTCATGTAGGGCAGGTTTCTGATGTCAGGATCAACAACTTTCATGCTCTCAACAGTTAGAACTACTGCAGATGGGGAAGGCCGTTCATCTCTGCCTGGTAAGAATATTTTTGCATCTGAGTAGCCTTATTGAAAAACTGATTTACTTGCCTGGGCTACAGTGCATGCATAGCAGATCTTTACCTGTGTAGTGAATAAGTTAAAATCCTTGTAGCTTTTTTTTTTTTTAAACTGTTCTGCATTTGCAAGGTTAAGGCTTTTGAATTAGCTACAGGATAGATCCAATGTAATGAACAGAGTTAACCACTGTGTAATTCTTTGTCTGTCGATAAGCTGGATATGCTGACAAAAACTACTCATTTAATAATTACAAATGGCTGAAGTTTGTGTTCTTTCCTTTTCATGAATCTGTTCTGCAGTTCTTAAAAGTAATTTTTTTTTCTTGAAGAATTCTCCATGTTAAGCTAGTGTTTAATTTGTAATCCTTGTAAATAATAGGTATATTCTGTACGTGGTTCCAAAATTTGTGTCTGTTCTTCATTATTTCAGGGTGTACAACTACATTCTGATAATTGTCTTTTAGAAATATTAACACAAGATAAACTGCTATTGTGGTTTAAACTGTTTTTTTAATCCAAAAACCTCTTTGGTACATGTTTGCAAATCATATAGTGAAATGTTTCAGTAATTTATCTTCATTTTAGGCTTAGAACAAAATCAAGTTTCAAAATATCCATTTATTTTATGACTTCTGCAAGATGTTTGACACCCATGGTGGTGCTGGGTAGTTGTAAATGTGAAGATACAGACTCAAGTTCAGCAAAACTGAAGACGAAGATTTTGTAAGACTTCTCTGTCTAAATTGGTGCTTTATTTCAAAATACATAGGGAAAAACTGCTGACGCTGTTGGAAGTTGTAGAACACATTATAAAATTTCAGAGTCTCCTAGAGTGTGTTTATCCATTTTTTTTACCGTTATCTGTCAGGCTAAATCTGAGTTCTGTTCTAAAGCCTCATGTTGAGAGTACTGGTTACTCTGAGGGAGAAAAATTAGACTAAGCAGAAGCTCAGAGATGTACTTTTAATCCAGGTTTTTTCCCCCCTATCAATTTTGACTCTCTTGTGCATCTACTGAATTACTTAATCGTTTATCCTTGTTCAAAATACTCTGTAACAGAAGTTATTAGTGTATGTTAGGGAATTTTATATATACTGTAAACCTTTTGAAGACTTTCCTCTCTAGAAGAGTAAATAATTTTCCTATGTCTTACTCATGTACTGGTATGTTGATCACAGTTAAGAGAACCCTGAACTGTACGTTTCTAAATATCAAATCACAATACCTGCTTCCCCCGTTTGTGAATAGTATTGATTAAAAACCCAAAAAGTTACCCCTAAACCAAGAAACTAACCATTCCCTAAAAAAAGTCCACAACCCAAACATCAGTATTTAAAATTTTGCTGGCAAGCCATTTTGTAAATTATTCCTAAATTATTTGTGATTTTAGCCTGTAATTATTCAGTTTGTTGTACCTTAATTAACTTAGTATAGGTAGAAAAATAAGTGTAGGTACTGTTAAGGTTACCTAAGCTTTTCTATTCAACTTATTCATTTTCTTAATTTCTCACATCAGATGCATTGGGGGTTTTTTTTCAGTTATTGTCTGCATTTTTATTGAATGTTTTTTTTTTATATCTTAAAACAAACTACCCCTAAACCAAAAAGAGCAAAATGCTCTTCAAGTCAAAAAGGAAAATGGGTATTTTTATATGCAACAGAAATAAAAATGCCTCTTCTCTTTCTGTAAAAACAAATCTTCTGCAGTGTACAGTTCAACTAGCGTAGGAGGACAGCTGAAACTCAGTAACAGTATAACTAAGTCTTAAAGGTTTTTATTTGTGTGAAAACTGTTTATGATTTGCCAGAGGCAGAGGACTTTGTTTAAGTAAATAGAATACAATATTGTGTGTGTTTGCGTCTTGCTTTATTGGGCAGTATGTATGTTTCCTTCTAGAGGTATTGGCACTTTATAAGATCCAGGCTCAGGTGAAAATAGGTTATTTTCTTTGGATTGGGCACAATGTAATATCTGCCTCAAAAGTGTGGGTGGCTAAATTCTTCTCTTCCAGTAAAGCATAATTCCAAAATTCTAGAAAATTCTGTGTATTAAATAAAGAGTAAATTCTCAGAAAGCTACAAAATGCCAAAGGTAAGTTTACAAGAAAACTCAGCTCTTTTTCCCTGTAAAAATGTTCTGTAATTGCATAGTTGCATCCTATTTGTCAGAGGAACTTTCTTAGTTATATTTTATTTTGACAGTTCAGTGAAATTAGTGTCCATGAAATTAATTTATATCTTAGATGCCTTTTAGAAGGTTGTAAAAAATAAATGTTGCCTTCATATTACTGTGAAATCATTCTAAATAATTGTGCTAAATTGTATTAAAAAGCTCCAGGATAGAGAAGACTGAGCATAAGGATAAAGGTCATATATAATTTCTCCTCTGCAATTCAAGTGAGGCAATTTGACATTGCCATCAACTGAAAGGCATCTTTTGCAACAGAATAGTTGGAGGGTGAATAACATAATTTTGACTGTTAATTCGAAGTCAATGGTAGTTTGTTTAGAGACGTGGTCTGTCCCTCTTTCTTCTGATTTACCGTGGGAATGGCAGGAAATAAAAGGAAACACTGTAATATGTGCTAATTTAGAGATGTCATTTATTTATTAAATTGCTTTTGAAAAAGGTGCTGAAGGATCTGCTCCTCACTGAACCAGTAAGACATCCACTGCTCTTATATAGTTAGTTTCCTTTGCACATCATTTTTCTATTTGTAGTTCTTTCAGCACTTGTTGAAATTTCTAATGAGTGCTTTAGACTTCCATGTGGATTATTGAGAAAGAAGGTGTATGCATACTAAAGTAACAGCCTGCATGGGACTACAGGAGGAGAACAGGCAATACAAGACGGTGGAAGCACCAACAAATTGGGCTGAAATGATACCTCTCTCTCTAATTATCTTGATAAGTCTGTGTTCAAACCATGGAGACTCTGCCCATACAGCCTGTCAAGCACAATGGTAGAAATAAGTCTGGCGCAATCCACTGCCAAGAAGGGATGGGTTGAATATGCAAATAAAACAGCTTCTAGAAGAAAACAGGCTGTTGTATGCTGACTTATGGATCTTTGAGGTTACTGGATTGCAAGACAACTGGCAAACTGCAAAAGCAGTGGAACTGCTACTAGATCATGTGCTCATAGACCCAGAAAGGAAAGTGGTGTGAGTAACGTGTTCTCTCCCTTTGTGAAGCAAAAGGAGTAAAAGTAACAATGCTGCCTGGACTACCTCAAATCAGAAGAGCTAACAGAATCTGGGATGTTGTATCAACGGTTTGAGGGGCAGATGAATACCAAATTATTATAGAGTAACTCTACAGTACCAAACTAAAGAGAGATAATCATGACAGACATCGGGAATCCAGGCATCATGCCACAGGAGAAATAGAAATTCTCAGTTTTGAGTGACCTTGTTGGGGATCAAAATCCTATTTTGCCATAGAAGGAAGAAAAGCAGCTGCAACATGCAGTAATGCAGAGGGGTTTCTAGTGGAAGAGGAGAATGAGGGCAAATGTTCTGTCATATCCCAAACATTTAAATCACTACGCATTGTAAAAGGATGCCAAAGTTCCAGCTGTCCTGTTTGCAACTGAACCACTGGTTCAAATACCAATCTGCTGCCAGCTGGCCTCCAGGCTGTGATTGCAGGGAGAGCCCACTAGCGCTTATATGCACAATTATTAGCCGTAAGAAACATTATCTCTTAGAAATGCATGGCAAAATCATTTCAAAGCTAGTGCCTAGATAAAGAATAACTATTAATAAAGCTCAAGTGATTTTCCAGGTTAAGCAAAGTTGGAGAACTTATGAAACTTAAATAGGAAATATCTTATATTTGAGGGTAATAGAGGGGAGTAGTCAGCTTTCTGGAGCAAAGAATTCACCCTACAATGATACATAATGAATCTAAAGCTTCATTAAACAATATGTCATGCGTACTGACCTTTGCAAGATAGGTATTTATAAAATATTCAAGGGGAGAGAGGGCAGGGGGCAGCAGAACTGATCTGGAGAAATTGTAAAACTGAGAATGGAGCTCATAACTTTGAGTTTGGTGTGTCTTTGTTTTAACAGTTATTCCGACCTTGTTGTTTTTAATCTTTAATCATAATTTCCAGTGTATAGTTAAGGCAATTATATTCACAGATTTACTTTTTCATTTGCAATAAAAGGCTTGAGTATATCCTGTGCATATTAAACAGTCACCACAGTGCTTTTTTTGTTAAAACAGTTGTTTGTAAAAATAGTACAACATGCTTTTCATCTCACTTCTGTTGGCTTAGGAGCTTAATATATTTTCTCTATGTGTTTATTTTAAGATTCATTCTTTAATCCTATTTTCATGGAGTTCAAGATTTTCCTTTTCGCAGCTTTCTCTGGTTTCTCTGCCTGTCACCTTTACTGGATATCTAAGCCATGCTTTTAATATTTCTGCTTAGTCTAACTCTTATTAGTTCAAAGCGGAGCTACATATTTTAAATTGATCAAGGTTTCTGAAGCAATTATAACAACTGCTTTTGAAAGACAGTTGCAGTTTTCATTTCTGTACTATATGAAAGTGTAAGTTTCTTCAAAGCTGCAAATGTAAGCCAGTAAAAGGCAGTTGGTAATTATTCTGTATTAAACATAGTAGGGCATACATGAAAAAAATTAAAGGACATACATATTGCCTGCAGAGCAATTAATAAAAATCTTGGGACACTTAAAAGAAAATCCAGCCTGTAAATAAATACTCATTTATGTATTTGAGTCTATTCCAAATTAACACATCTGTTGTGATCAAATTTGTTGTTTGTTTACTAAATGTCTTTTGCATTTTATCTTTCAACAGCCTGTTGCACTTTAGGGGAAAATTATTTATGAACTCTTAATTTTATTTATAAAATACCTTAAGCTTCAAATGTCTGCTTTTTCTCAGTCACAAATAATGAAAGTTTTAATATTTTAATTATCTCTTTAATAAGTTTTGATTGTAAACATTTGAACATAGCTGAAAAAATGAATCTCCAATATAATACTAACCAAACTACTCTCAAACAACCACCAATAATTGCATTCTTGTGAATGATTTGTACAGCGTTATGATTCTTAGGGGCTTTTTTGGTATATTTTTATCTTTTGTGAATACATTTTTTCTAAATCAAAGGTATTTACTGAAATATGCAAGCAGAAGAGACAAAAGCATGACAGCTGGGATCCTAGAGAAAAGAGCAAAGAAACTGTGCATTGCGGAAGAGCCATATTCACCACTGCTCTCGGGCTACAAGTGGCTTGCTTTTGGTAAGGTTAAGGCTTGGTTCAGAAGAGAACATTAAATAAAAACTGGTCCCTGAGGGGGAGAAAGGGAGAGGGAGTTTTTGTGAGTTAATAAGCTTTGTTCAAGGATACTAAAAAAACCCCCAACCTAACAAGCATACAAGGCTACAATGTCAAAGCAGCATGTGTACTGTGGTTAGCAGTCTTGTAAGCTAGAGATGGAGGTAATTGGTTTAGGACAAATGCATTCCAAAGGTAGGAGAAGATTGAGGGACAGGAGGAAAAAATATAAATTTCCGTAAATTTTAGCTTTCAATTTGGATGGAAGAATAACAAGTTTGCCTTAAAGAATTTTGCTTTGACATCCACAAATATATGTTGTCATGGCTTTCTTGTAGGGAGAATTGTTATGAATCCTCATATCAGTTGGTCTTGTTACTGTCCAAGTACCAAACTGGCGTACTTGCTTAAGAGGAGTGAAAGTTGTTAAAAATCCAGTTATATTCAACCTCTGATGAGACTGAAAGTTAGGGTTTTTTTATTTAAAATACCTTGTACTTTTGTCATTTAAATGTAATTTCCTCATGTTGCAGATTGCCATAGTTCAATGTTAATGCTCTTTTTCTGGTAGGTTACCTCACCAGTGTCTGTCTATGTTGTATCCTTTTGTAAGACATTATAACATAGTAGCTAAAATAGTATTAAATCATGTGAGGTTATATTTTTGGAAGGCTTCTAAATGTCTTCTAGTTGAGACAAGCTTCTTAGGTGATGCTAGTTCAGCCTTTGTTTAATTCCTGCACCTAAAACATAGCTAGACTTTATCCATTGGTACTGGAGAGATGATGAGCAAGTAAAATAAGTGTACAGCTGAATAGATTCATCTCATCTTTCTCTACACGCTCCTTTGAGATACCAAAGTGAGGTGTATCAAGACTCTAGTAAGTGATCATGTGTTATTAATGGTTTCTCTCCAAATGGGTACCAACAGGTACAATCAGAGAATGACTTCTAACCTTCCCGAGATCTACATAGTCATGATCTCTGGAGGTGACTTATTGATCCATTTACTGTAGAGAGACTATTAAGCTGACTAAGCCTGTTTTGGAGGTGTTTTATAAGCTTAAATTAAGTGGAAGGAGTCTACATTTCTGTGCATTTACTTTGGTTGTTCATTTGAGTCTCATCAGGAGACTGGTTTGCCCCAGTGTTTCAAGCTGGATTGCATCAGTTTCAGGTATGAACACAGTAATCCCCTGCTGATTGCACCGCTGGCTTGGGGGTGCTTTCTTCTTGGCAAAAGGGACAGTTAAGGTTATTATACACAGCTGGTAGAACTAGATATAAACCAGTGTCTGCTCGTGTGCCATAAATCATGCTGCCCCGAGACTTTAAAAATTATTTGCCATGGCCTATGCCCAGCATGCCTCCATTGTTTTCTCTTTTTAATGCAAACCACCCCATTATGAAATACATTGTAGTTTATCATGTGCTGATGCTCTTGCACCATGCCAAGTATGCTGGCATGAAATTCATTGCAACAGGCACGCCACCACCTTTAATGTTCTGGTTTCTGCAGTTGCTCTGTGAGCTAGATAACCAGTTGAAAGTTGGTGCACACTCTATTTAGTTTTTGTGATTTTATTTCATTTTTACAAATAACTAGCATTTAAAAATCAACTGATGAAAAGGCTGCTCCCTACTGATATGCTAGTCACATTTGTTATTGCATTGTGTGTAAGGTGGGAGAGAGTGTTCAGTTACTAATGGCTTAAGTCATGACTAATGCTATGTGCCAACAACTGAGATACAGATTCAAATTTAAATAAACTACCCAGGCAGTGTTTTACAGGATGTGTTTCTTGTTGGCAATTTGTTGTTCCTGACAGCCTAGGATCCTCAGGCCGTTGTTATGCCAGCCACTGGGATTAGAACACACACAGGCTGAGTTTATAAATGTTTCAAAACTGCAATAATGGAACAGTAGAATTTTAAAATGTGAGACTTTTTTAGTGTTATCAAATACTCTTTTTTTTAAACAGTTAATGTGAAAGAAGCCAGATTTGTTGGGGTTTGGATTTATTTGTTTTTATACAGCATCAGTGTTAATACTTCAGTATCCACTGTTCTAATTATAAATACTGGGCCAAACTGAGGTTTGATGTAGCAAGACACAACATTATGCTATCAAGCCAGGTTTCTGTATTAAATTTGAAACTTTTTATGAATACGTGTGAACAAACCTGGTTTGTGCAACTATCTTCATTAGTGGAGAGTGTTCTAAAAGAACTAAGTACTTTTGACCTCTTTCTGGTAAGCAAACATCTGACCCTGTTGTCAGGTCAAAATAGGTCTGAAAATTACATGGATATTTAAGCCAGATCTTACAGAAATATTTGCTTTTACATACAAATATTTGCTTTTACATACAAATATTCTAATTGAATGCAAGTCTTGCTTCAATTAGGTCATATTGTCAACATGTCTTTCAGAGATTTTATGACAAATTCTTTTTTTATAGTCATGGTTTTCTTGGAATATTTGTCAGATGAAATTTCCAGGTGGAAGCATATTGTAATAAAAACCAGATGAGCTTCTGGCTCCACAAGTTAGTCTTCAGCTCTGAAGCAGAGGGAGTGAGATTCCTGCTCAAGTAGATTTAGAAAGATCTGCATTCAGTATAGTTTTGTTACCTTTGTAAAGAGCCGAATGATCAAAAGATTTGCCCACATCTTGTACTATCTGTATTTATTACACAGAAGTGACCTAAATCATGATTGGTCTGGTACATGGTAATACACAGAAATAGGCTAAAGTTTCTGTTTACTGGATGTGAAGATAAATACAAACAAAGCTTCTGATTTGACTGTTGACAGTTGCTAGACAATACCTTGTTTTTCTTATGCTACTACCTGCAATCCATCAACTTTTCTTCTCCACTAGGAATGAGAAAGCTAAGGCAAACCTGGAAAAGCTACAGGAAGAAAAGCTTTTGATGCCAGAAGATGCTTCTATTTCAGGCTCATAAAGCAGTACTTTTTGCGGGATTGATCTTGGAGATAGACATGCTTACAACATTGCTTCACAGTATTGCTTAATTATTGAGGACTTCCTTCTTGAATGTGTTATAGAAGCATTCAGTATTTCTCATTGGGCTTTACTGTTCAAAATATGCTTCCTTGTTTTTCGACAGAGTGCTGCCTTTTGTCAGCATGGCTTTATTTATTTATTAGAGTAACTCTTTTTAATTAGATTAGCATATGGAATGTGGCTGTTTGACATGTACTCCACTGGGGCCTTCACCTTTTTCACCCCAGTGCTTCAGGAGTTCCCCTGACAGCTTCTCACAAACTCTTTTGTCAAGTATACTGTATTTCCTTATCTTTCACTGCTAAAGCTTTACAACTGTCTGTCCACAGACATTTAATTCCAGATCTCCAAATTAAAAACTGTTCTAAAGAAAAACGTAACAGGCTGGTGCGGTTTTGTCTCCTCTACTAGTTCATGAAAAGTGATTAGGTTTAAGGTGTTTTTACATGAAATGGAGTCTACTTTTTAATCTCTGTATTTATCTAAAACGTGTTAAGTTTCAGGCGTGAAAAACAAGCAGGTTTTCAATCTGATTGAGTTTTTTTTTTAAAGTCCTTTGATACTCCTGATGTGGTGCTGCTTATGATAAAACCTTATAGAATTGATACAAACTTTTTTTGTATTCAGGAGTCAAATATATGTTAGACTTGGTGTTTTGGAATAATAGTAGGGCATGTATTTGTTTAATGATTATAGCATTTGTTTAACCATAAGTTTTAAACCACATAATTATAAGATTGAGTTATGAGTCTAATGTTTCATGGAACTAATACATTGTTATTGTGACTATTGCAAAATTACAAACTAGTGATAAATACTTACCACTCTATTCTAGTCCATTTTTACAGAGAAGCTGTATGCTCCACTTGGTAAAAAAGAATCCTGACCTCGTTCAGATGGTACGAGACTTATTGCTTGAGGATGCACACAAGGGTGTTGCCCATCCATGTCCACCTCCCCCTTGCCTTACCCCCATCATCAAACTCCCACCCCTGCTAAAAAATCTTTCTAGAAAGAGGAAAGTTCCTCTGAATTTCTTGAACGTTTTTTCTTAATGTTCTGGGATTATTCTTGGCAGATAGAACCGAACCCTCAAAACTGTACAACAAAAGTAATGTTTTTCTGTTTGTAGACTTCAGAGTCAATCAGATATGAATCTGAGGCATTTAAACAAATCCAGCAGAGGGGATCTGAGAAAAAAAAAATTTCACCAAACCCATTCCCCATATATTTCACACTGTGTTAAAAGCTCTGCTATAAACATATATTTAATGAAATATTTAGGAGAAAGGCATAATCTGTAACAGATTATAAAAAAACCTCAACAACGAAACCAAACATAACAGCTTTATGGTAATTTATTATCTTGCAGGTAGTACCTTAGTGTTTAGATGTGATTCTGAGAAAATGTATGAATTCATGTAAGGAAATAAATGTTGTATTTCCCCCCATCATTAGGCTCTTCTCTAAGAATGCCTAATTATAACTTTGGCAGCACAGTGGGATTTATAATACTGAATACATTGTGTCAGCTCTCTTGTTTGCGGTAGGATGAAGTTCTATTATTCAGAGCTTTGCTTTAAATCCTTCTACTGTACAATTAAACAATCCTTTTTTAGTGTTAAACCTCATACTTCATGAAAACACGCTTTCAAGCTGAAGTACATAGGATTTACTTATTACTGGTGATATACTGAGCTCATACTACAAAACACACCAATCCTGTCAGAATAGCTGAGGCACCAACGTTGGACACAACCTCTCTTCATTTGGGCACTTTATTCTTTGTCTTGTCTGAAGACCGTGTTCATGTTGCAGAAAGTGTGTTGACTGTATTGGAACGTGTGGTTTTCCTCTTTCTGTTTTTAATTATCACATTAAAAAAACCAACATGTGCTTGATTTTGTGATGCCAGTAAGAGTTAGTGAGGTGAATTATATTCAGACTACTCAAACCACGTACTTGGCCCTTGTGGAAGTACAAGGCTAATTTTAAAGGAATTCAGAGGACTTGCATGTCTTACTGTTTCATATTTTTATTTTTTTATATTTTCTATTGAAGCCACAAATAAACATGGTATATACCTGCAGGGCTTTTGAGTACAGCTGTGTCCCAGGAGGTCTCTGAGGATTTATGTAGTGCATGAAGGAGATATGGGTTTATTATTTTCATTCTTTTAAATCTGAGTTAGTCACTTCAGAAGCAAAATGTGTATATTCACTGAAGTTTTGGGTTTTCTTTTTTTTTCTTTTCCATTGTCAGATTAAGCAAGAGGATTAATCTCTAAGAGGCATGATCTGTCTCTCACCTTTAGCTGGAACACGTGGATTCCCTTGAGTCACTAAAACTCAACTCAGTCACTAACGGTCACAGTTCCACTTTTTATCTATTTGAAAATTATTCTCTTTGGGCAATGGGCAGTCCATGTGGATGATGTCATCTTGTACATGTAGAATCTGCAATCCTAATATATTTTTAAGCAGACCTTTCAAGGAATTTTTGTAAATACATATGTAAAATACTTTTTTCTCTTAAGCCCCAGGAGCATTTCAATCACACTTCACTACTATTTATGGTTTGAAAATAAACAAGTTCTGAAGTGTTTCAGAAACTAGAAAAGGTATAAATGTTCCATATGACAAGTTCTTTGTCTAGTGCAAGTCCTAGAACCTCGGACCTAAAGCCTGTCTTTCACGATATTTAGCTAAAACCAAATTCTGAAATAGTGGATATTCCCAGCACGATAATGAAGTTTCAAAGTTCAATTGAAAAAGAACAGTTTTCTGCATTATTATTTTAGTGGTATTTATTGTATTAGTGTCATTCACTTTCAGTTCGTATGACCTTTTTCTTTTGTAATAACTGTAAATTTATACTTTCAATAACATATCAAACAATATGAATAAACACTGGAAAATTTACTTCATACTATTTAGTATTTCCATGGTTTCCTAACTTAAATTGCACTCATAGAAATACAAAGAAAGAGGTTTTCTTGAAGAAGGCTATTCAGCAAACTCTGTGTTGTTGCTTCTCTTCTACTGAAGAAAACTAATGTTCTTGCTGCAAGGGAATTTGCACAATTGGAGGGTTTACAGATCTCTAGTACAGTAATAAAACAGATGTTTATTTAGATTTTATAAAGTCTCCAAATTAGATTTTTCCCATGCTGGATCACTTAATGTTACAGCTCTACTGTGTTGGAGTTTGAACTTGGATACAGCCAAACCCCCACTGCAATCACACGCTGCCAGCCTAGAGCTTCCTAGCAAGTTTAGTCAGTTGTTAACTAGCTTAGTGCATTATATATAACAAGAACATCAGTTAAGAAAAAGCCTCTGCTACTCTGTGCCCTACCTTGAAGAGTTTGCAGCCTAATTATAAAGTCCGAGTGATTTTGACAAACAAGGAAAAAGCCATAGGGCAGCTCTGTGGTTGACCCAGTAGGTTCCAAGTTAGTTATTTGTTAGCTAACACTACGTTCTCTCCAGTATTCTCTGTGTATAGACTTCTAATCAGAGGAGTAATTTATTTTTTAAGAGAATGAGATGAGGCTGTGCCCCTTCCTCCCTTCTTGCTAATATTGCTCCTAATTCTCTTTGAATGACCCTAAATAATTTCTTTCTCTTTTTGAAAGCTGCCCTTTTCATGTGTTTGTACAGAGTTATTGGATCTCACCTTCTCTTTCCTCTTTAGCCATGCTTGATATGTTTGGCTCTTAGTCATTACCTTAGGTCAATATTTCTAGCCCCTCAATTATTTGTATTTCTCTTTAGTGGCTTGTCAATATTTCTGTGCAGGGGAGTGCAATATTTTAGATGCCATCACATGAGATCTATGAAAAGCATGATTGCTGTCTTCCTGTGTCACGAATGCGATGCTGCTGTAAATGTTGCCTATGTATAAACTCTCCCTTTGCTGTGACATGATACGTGTTTTGCCCCGTGTTGGCTGAATTCAGGATACTCTTCCCTATGCCCTCAAAACACTCTGAGAAGCTGCATTTTGAGAGTATTTTATTTGTTCGTCATTACAAGTGATGCTTAAAGAGGATTCTTCAAAAAGCAAAGAGAAGTCCTAGCCCAGATTTTACTTAGAATAATGAAAGAAATTCCCTTTCATTTCAGAGGTTTTCACAGTCAAGCCCTTACCGCAACATTTCAGATGCTATTGTCATGTAATTGTGTAAATTGTTCTCTTTCTCCTGATAGCAATTGCTCTTTCATCTTGGATTAAGGTGTATATTTTGGGTTTTACATGTTAAACTTTCAAAAGTGACATATACAGAAGTTACATCTACTTTTTAAATTTTTTGTTATTGAACACAATACAGTCAGAAAACTAAATGTACATTTTATCCTTGGGAAGAAGCATTTCTAGACAACATAAATCATTATTTCAGGGCTTATCAAAGATATGGGAAACTTTGAGGATGAATGAAGGCAATTTTTTAAATCAAAGTGTAGATTTTGTTTTTAAAGACTGAAGAGAAAAAGAATTTCTAAAAGGTGATNCGATGCTGCTGTAAATGTTGCCTATGTATAAACTCTCCCTTTGCTGTGTCATGATACGTGTTTTGCCCCGTGTTGGCTGAATTCAGGATACTCTTCCCTATGCCCTCAAAACACTCTGAGAAGCTGCATTTTGAGAGTATTTTATTTGTTCGTCATTACAAGTGATGCTTAAAGAGGATTCTTCAAAAAGCAAAGAGAAGTCCTAGCCCAGATTTTACTTAGAATAATGAAAGAAATTCCCTTTCATTTCAGAGGTTTTCACAGTCAAGCCCTTACCGCAACATTTCAGATGCTATTGTCATGTAATTGTGTAAATTGTTCTCTTTCTCCTGATAGCAATTGCTCTTTCATCTTGGATTAAGGTGTATATTTTGGGTTTTACATGTTAAACTTTCAAAAGTGACATATACAGAAGTTACATCTACTTTTTAAATTTTTTGTTATTGAACACAATACAGTCAGAAAACTAAATGTACATTTTATCCTTGGGAAGAAGCATTTCTAGACAACATAAATCATTATTTCAGGGCTTATCAAAGATATGGGAAACTTTGAGGATGAATGAAGGCAATTTTTTAAATCAAAGTGTAGATTTTGTTTTTAAAGACTGAAGAGAAAAAGAATTTCTAAAAGGTGATCTTAGGATTTATTATTAAGATGAGAGCTCAGATTTGGTTAAAGTGCTTAATTATCACTTTTCCTGGCTCCCTTTATGAGGAATTCTCTAATTTAAAAAAGTGGGCTTTTTGTTTTGTTGTTTNTATTTTATTTGTTCGTCATTACAAGTGATGCTTAAAGAGGATTCTTCAAAAAGCAAAGAGAAGTCCTAGCCCAGATTTTACTTAGAATAATGAAAGAAATTCCCTTTCATTTCAGAGGTTTTCACAGTCAAGCCCTTACCGCAACATTTCAGATGCTATTGTCATGTAATTGTGTAAATTGTTCTCTTTCTCCTGATAGCAATTGCTCTTTCATCTTGGATTAAGGTGTATATTTTGGGTTTTACATGTTAAACTTTCAAAAGTGACATATACAGAAGTTACATCTACTTTTTAAATTTTTTGTTATTGAACACAATACAGTCAGAAAACTAAATGTACATTTTATCCTTGGGAAGAAGCATTTCTAGACAACATAAATCATTATTTCAGGGCTTATCAAAGATATGGGAAACTTTGAGGATGAATGAAGGCAATTTTTTAAATCAAAGTGTAGATTTTGTTTTTAAAGACTGAAGAGAAAAAGAATTTCTAAAAGGTGATCTTAGGATTTATTATTAAGATGAGAGCTCAGATTTGGTTAAAGTGCTTAATTATCACTTTTCCTGGCTCCCTTTATGAGGAATTCTCTAATTTAAAAAAGTGGGCTTTTTGTTTTGTTGTTTATTTAAATGAATATTTGATAGTTACAATTGCTACATACACAGGGATAAGATGCGGCAGTTTAGTTTTTACTTTCAGGATTCTAAAACAGTGAGGAAGTGCTAAACAGATCAGCTATTTTATGATGACCCTAAGGGAAGGGAACTATCATTTGTGGTTTTGTGCTGTGTCTCCTCATGAACAACACCTCTAAACCAGGTGGCTTTTGGTCCTTTTTCTCAGCTCTGGAAATTGGATTTTGTTATATGCTGCAGAGAAGGCATGAGAGGGAGACTTTAGCTAACAGCATCATTTGTACATCACTCTAGTGGAAAGAACTCTTCTTGGATCTAATTTGGTTTGGTGCTATAATTGTTGTTCTCAATAGACAAAGTAATTTTAGAATGACTAAAGGAGGCACTTTGTGCATCAAAGATACCATGAATGTGCAGGAGATAATTATCCTAAATTGTGTTATGCATTATTTGGTTAGATGAATGGCAAGGGATCATGGTTTTAGTGGATGGGTTCAAGAAGAGCAGTATCATTTTCACTTAACTGTGTAGGCATTTGTTTCTGGGGTGTTTGTTCAGCCAATCATTTCTTACTATTTGCATGACAATAATTTAAAGATATTGAAGCAAAGACCCCACTTTGTTTGTGTTCCAAATAAAAGCAGATTTGATCCTTTCCCAGATTAATTTAATGTCCGAGCCTCTCCTTGGCATTTGCTGGGACTTTTTTCTCAATATGATTTAACTTATGTGTGTGGCTAAATATCCTGTTAAAATAATCTAGATGCTGGATACAACAAAATCATGATAATAGACTGAAAAAATCAAATTAAATAGCAAACCCATGAATCTTGCTAATTGCTTTTTTGTTTTTGATTTTTATCTCTGGTTTGGAAGCTCAGAAAATCTGTTATCTCAATAGAGATTTGAATCATCTCTTTGAATCTGAATATAAATAGAGGAGGGGTATGCTGCTGTTGACTAATTTTAATATAACGTTATATTGACTAGTTATTTTAATTAAAATCTATTTTTCTATCTGAGATATGCAGATACGTAGTGCTGATAACCTTGTTCAAGGGTGAAGTTTGGCATTAAAATAAGAAAGACATGTGGAATCTCCCAATGGTGAATCAATAATCAATCAGTAACACTCCCTAATTAATTGCCAATCAATTCTAATCTTTGCATGATATACTGTAAAACCATTTAACCCAAGAAAAGCTTGGCTATCTCTTTCTAGCAGTAAATTTTAATATCAGAGAATATAGATTAAAAAAAAGTCTTAAAAAGCTGCTGGAATAGTTGTGAGGTCTTCCTGGAGAAGTAGAAAATTAATCCTACTATTTTCTAATATAATTTTCTGTTTTCTCTATATCTTAAATTTAATTTTAAAAAAAATCAGATTTCAAGTGAATCGCAATAAAAACCCTGCTAGGAGTGTTGGTATGATTTTGAAAATAACATCATGTTTTTCACCTTGCTTTAAATTATTTGCTTCTGCCACTGCCTTAACTCTGAAGTAAACTTGAGCCCTTGCAAAAGAAAAGAAAAACTCTCTACCTACAAACTTGAAAATTCCATTAAAATATGAAATTGGAGAACCTATTAGTTAGTGTAGGGGCAGGTATTGAATTCCAGTGAGATCTGTGTCTTCACTGTAGCAGTAAACCCTCAAATGGTCTTGTGCTTCCCCTTCTGTTTTTTGAGATTCCCCAAACTTCTGTCATTTGCTAAAGATGAGTGTTTATTGTAGCACTCCTGCAATGTAAATTCAACTACTGCTGAATGTTGTAGAAACAGGCACATTTGGCTACTAGAATCATGCAAGGAATTAGATTCTGGATTGGAGATTAAAGGTTTTGTCTGGATCTATCTATCAAAGTCTTTTTCACTTCAAAGCACCGACTTTTAATTTTCCAAGACAGCAGTATGCATTCATTCTGTTTATCAAGCCCTGCTAAGAGCGATGTTTTTTTTCTTGTTGTGGTGAAGTGGTATGGATTTATGGAGAGTTTACATGTCAATCAGAGAATAAGTATCTGGCTGTTATAATTGAGATTTTTGGCGACGACTCAGTAAAATATTTTTGGAGGGCTGGGGAAAGGATTGCAATAAACTGTGGACAGTGATGCTAGGAAATTTTTTGTGAAAGTTCTTCCTGAAGTGAAGCCTTTTCACATGAGGTATTTTTTACCAAAATTCTATCAAATGGACCAACACAATTTACACTTCTTGATGACCTTTTTAATTCGTATTTTATGTTTTGCATAGCAAGGGCACAATCTTTTGTTACAGCAACCTACTCTTCAGAAAATAAGATGAAGTTATATTAAAGTGGAAACATCAGGTCTGGGTTAACCTTAAACTTCATGTCTTCTTCTCAATTGTGTTTGTATTTTACCTTTGTTTTAAACAAGTGTTAAGTTGGAGAAAAGACATTAATTTATTAATTTCTGCTTACCTCCCCTTCATGTTTTAATGAAGTTTATGTACCTAATCTGTAATTAGAAAATGTCTTTTGTTACATTGCAGGGTAAAAAAAAAAATCTGTTTTTACTAACAAACACCTTACTCTGGAGGAAACTCAAGAATTATATATCTATAGAGGACTCCTATCAAGTTAACATGATAAAGTTAACATGTAAACATTTCTTTAGTAAAGTCTATGAGCTAAACTGGTTGCTTTTTTGAGTCTGTCAGAGTAAGACGGGTACTGAGGAGCATGGTTTCGAGATTGATGGGAATGGTTGGACTCAATGAGCCGGTGGGTCTCTTCCAACCTGGTGATTCTATGATTCTATGGCATCCCTTGCAATCCTTAAGCATTCTTCTGCTCCTCACTGACTACCTCATTTTATCAATATCTTCCTAGGAGTTAAAATGATCACACAAGCACAAAGCTAAAGTGGAGTCTGTGGGACAGGACCTCCTCAGAATGAACTGAATATAACTGGAAAATATCTTTTGCAAGATTTAACTACAATGCATGACACATGGTATAGTCACTCCATTGATTGTCATTTCTGTTCTTTTCCTTCTTTTGTGTTGATACTAAACAAAGCACTAAGTAACATGCATGTATTCTCATAATAAGTATTTTTCTTACTGAAGGAAATATAAATTAAACCTAGTTTATTCTGCTTGAGTTAAATTCTGTTAAAAGTACTTGAGTGAGTCATAATGTTTTTCATCACTGTATTAGCTGCAGATTAAGTTAGAAAGTGTGAAATGGAATATGTGTTCGTTTATTCTGATTACAGACTGGTAAAATCACGTCAGATAAAGTCAACATGTAAGCAAGCAACCACATTGACAGCTTTATGCAAAGTTTTTTTTAAAAGGCAACTTTTGTTTGTTGTTAATTTAGCTTAGAAGCAAATTTTTTTCTACAACGATAGCTTACCTGCTGACATTTGAATAATGCAATCTTGGAATTGTTTCTAGTTTACATCATACTCTGTAGCACATACAAATGATTTCCATCATCTTTTAAATCCAAATTTTCAGCTGATGTGAATCAGGATATGTCTATTATAATCAGTGTTGTTCTGATTTACATCAGCCAGCCCTAAATATAGTGGATATGCTGTAGCCTTTTATTTTGAAGCAGAACTCCCCTGTTGAATTAAATGGAGACTTTTGCTGAAAATAAAATCAATGGCATAGCAGACCTCACTGACATTATCTTAAAACACAAATGATTTTTAGTTCTAAATCTATATGCCAAAATAGATTTCCTCTGCATTTTTTTTTTCACTTATAGCATTAGTGATGCTGTGTTTAAATAAAAGCATTGGAGTTCATCTGCATCTCCATTTGCAAGAGTTAAACTCTGAAGTTTTCCTGCTTATTTTTGTTGCTTCTTGGCTGTTTAATAGAAGGATATGGCAAAAGCACAGTTACGACAGAATCAGTAATGGTTTTTCAGAGGTGCTGCAATATATCACTTATATTCAGATACAAGTTTAGGCCAGGTGATTTTCAGTTATACTTGGCGGACAGTAAAATAGTTATGTATCCACATGCTTTGTGTTTATTTTGAAAATTCAAAATTCATGCATGTGTGATGCCTGTATGGAACAAAAAATAATTTATCCTTTGCACAACTCTTACTTTTTGAACGCGCTAGAACATCTGAGAATTTTTTTTAATTCAAAATAAAAATGTATAATACAAAACAAATTATTTTCTGTTTACTAGCCTTAAATAATGCACTCAAAGGACACCTGAAAAAATCCTAGCTTTTTAGAGGTGATCACATTGTCCCTCTTAAGAAAAATATTTTAGAAAATGTCATATTTTTTTGCATGTGGAACTGCCTTATGTCCATTGAATTTAGAGCTGAGAACTTGCTTCAGGTATTTAAATTATGACCTAGATGAAATAAGACTGCTGGTGATGGATTTATTTCACATGGAGTGGTTTGATTAGGTTAATCTAAAATAAACGGGAATAACTAATATAAGCTATTTGTTAGGAAAAACCAGGTAGGATTTAATCTTTTGAGGTCAGTTCTGAAATCCCATGTAAATTTCTTCATATGAAAATAAGGTGAATTATTTTCAATTTATACTGATTTTTTTTAGCTGTATATCCTAAAGTATCTTCCAGACTTCTCATTGGGAGTTTCTTGTGTTTAATACCACACATTTAGTAGAAAAAGATCTTGGTCCTCACAGTTGGATGTTTAGCTGAGGTCCATTAAGACTGTTTCTTCCTGGCAAAATACCATTTCCACTTGAATACACTTAAGGCTTGCATCAGACTTCTGAGGACTTTTGAAGAAATACTTGGACATATGGGAACAACATAAAACCAAACAATATAATTTCTTCTTGTAAACATGTATTTCTCCAGAAAGACAGATCATCTCTTTGCTTCCTATACTGCAAATCTGAAGTGATTTTGACTTTCGTTCTTTGAACTTTTCCTGACTCATGTATTTTGACAAATAAAAACCTCAATAAACTCTGCTAATTTTTCATTTTAAGTCAGGTTCCACTTACGTGAAAGTTAATGTATTAAAGGTTAATGTCATCAATTTATCTGGCATTTTGATAATTAATTTGTTTTTAGTTGCCAAGAAAATTTATTTCAGAACATAAAAGGAGCCAAGGCTTTTTGTAAATCATAGGAAAATTCGGAATTTTTTAAACCAGTAATAATAATTTGGAAAGCAGAGACTACTGTCTTTTTTCTCTCCCATCCAGTTGTTATTGTGCACTCGGCAGTCTTTGCCAGGGCACAAGAACCAATTAGGAAAATGTTACTAACCAGAAGAGACAATAGAATAGGGTTTGATTATTTTTCATTTTTTCCCCCCACTTTAATGTAAATGAGAAAAATATGTTGTACTAAATAATACCAAAGTAGTATCCTCCTTTTATACTGAATATTATGCTACTGTACTTGTGTTACTAATAATGGAAGATACGATAAACCACAAGTAACACAAAATTGGAGTCATGCAAACCAATGATGTTCTGAGGTTTTTGGTATTTGAGATATATTTGGACTTCTGCCTAGTAGGAGACAGTCATTGAATGCACCTTGTGAGCTTATTTTTGCTTTGATACTTATAAATTCTCAGAAATCACAAATTAAGAGTTCCTAGATGAGGGAGCTCTCTTGGGAAATCCAACTAGTACAACTGGATTAAAAAGGAACAAGTGCTGGTTGAAGCCCTCCTTACTAGAGTTGAACACAAGATAACGCTTCTTTACTTTCCAAAAATAGTATTTATTTTGGTCTCAGAAGAAGTTGTTATTACATGTATTGTCGGGGAATGAGTTTGTATGTGGCCTCGCTGATAATAGGTATAAGATGGATACAGTTTTCTTTAAGCTTTATATGAAATACTTTGGGGGTTTCAAAGTGTTACGTTTGTATCACACAACTGCCCGGTCTTACGAAGCAACTCAATTACTGACTGTTGTGGCTGCTACAAAATATAATCTTAACAGCACTGACACCTACATTGTATTCAGTATTCTCTTGTGTGTCTTTGACTCTGTGTGTGTATTTTCATTCTGTTTTAATCATGGAGCCTCAGAGAGGGATTATCAGTCTAATCATCTCTCTATACTTGTATAGTCTGATTAATGCCTACCAGGGCAGGCTATTTGTGTTATAGTAAAGATCTTCATGCTCTGGTCTCAGTTGTGGTGTTTTTATGGTTCCCTGGCTTGCGATAAAAGGGCCAGCTGCTCAACAGCTGCATTAACCATTGTCTTTTGTTCATGTTGCTTCAGTTTGCTGTGATGGAGTTGTAGCAAGCTGCTGTTGTCTGGATCTTCCTTCAGGGATGCAGGAAGGTTTAGAAGTCGTGATGGATTCTTAAGAGTGGAGAAGCTATATTAGACATAGGTTATGGATACTGAAGATACAACACTGTTGTAGGCAACTATTTCCTAATATGTTCTTGATTGGATTTTAGCAATGTATTCCTCTTGCATGTCTTCTAATGTGTAAAACCAAGTGTGTTTTCTTCTGCACTTATGCAGGTTGGGGAAAGTCCTGTTTTATTGCACAAAGCATTAAGGAAATCAAATTTCTTGATGAAATCTGTAACTCAGATTGGTTAGTGGTGATGGAATCTGACACTTTGTTTTTTGCTGGCAGTCAGAAAGGGTTTATCTGGTGAAAGCAACAGATTTCCACTTGTCCCACCAGCAAATGTTCTCTTGCCTCAGCTCCCGTTACCCTTAAGGACATAAGGAAAACACTGAAAGGGTCATTAGGCAATGAAATGGTCTGCCCAAGGAGGTGGTTGACTCACCTTCCCTGGAGGTGTTTAAGGTGCGGGTGGATGAGGTACTGAGGGGCATGGTTTAGAGCTTGGTGGGAATGGTTGGGCTCTGTGATCTGGTGGGTCTCTTCCTCCAACTTGGTGATTCTATGATTCTACTGCTTTTAAAGGAAATCACTATCAACTGCCACACTTGCATAACTGTGTGGATCAGATGTTAGTCAGGCTTGAAACAAAGGGGAAAAATATTTCCTGAAGTATAACATATCATTTACCATTTTATTCCTAACCTATCTGTGAATGAAAATTTATTTCATCACTGAAGAACTATTAATCTAGGCTGGTTTATATTGTTTCCATTATTTAGGACCTGACAGGGTCAGCAGGGCAGAGAACATGCTTATTGGACCTTTATGAATCATTTTGTTGTCTTTGTGGAGGGTGGATTTGTACAGAATTTCTTTTTACCTGTATTTTAGCTTCAACTTTAAAGGGCCCTCAAGTATTTGGCAAATATATACACATTTATTAGCGTATTGAATATTTTCATCTGTGCCCATACACTGTCTTATTGAAGAAATACATACCTCAGCAAATGTTGTAGTTCAGGTAATCCTGTTTTATATTTAAGTAACTCCAAAACATTGTTACCTATATTTTGTCTAATACAAATGAGAGGCTTTAAAGACTGGCCACTGGAGCAATCTCATTTTAATAGAATACCTTCAATTCTCTTTTGCTTAGCTCTGTCTTCTTTAGGATTGCACCCCTGGGAACTGTACTTAGGAAAATTCTGAACCATGAGGTTATGGCTACCTTTAAGTAGTCCCATAGCAATTCCAGCAGTGGTTGTGTTGGTGGTTGTGTGTTGTGTTGTGTTACTGCTACAGAATGGGGTATGTTTGGGTTCCCAAACGTCTCAAGTCATATATGTATTAACTTTTGCAGATTTTCCTCCTGATTTGTGGAACTAGGTTGCAGAGCTGTTGCATTCCTCAGTATAGCTGTGCTACACGTGTAACTATTCTTATACAATCCAGTTCTATACCTCTAAATCCTACTTATTGGAGATCTTTCTTCAGAAGGCTACAGATACTACAGTCACGTGTAACTCCCATTGAAGCTGTTGCCCTTTGATATGAAAGAGGGAGAGTTAAATCACTCTCTTTTTAAAATTGTTTGCATTGTTTTCTTTTAATTTGGTTCTCCTCCAGAGATTTTATAGACATAAATGGCATGTACTTACACTTTCTGTATGAGAATCTCTAAGGGGTTTTACTGAGTGTGTTTGGAATAGTTGTTATTGAATCCAAAGTGGAAAATACTTCAAGTCTGAGGAGTACATTAAAATTTTGTCCTTGGCACTATCCAGTAGCCAAGAGTAGAACACCTTCACAAGACTAGATGCAACTCCTTAAAACACCAATTGTTTTGCTCCTTAATTCAAAAGTTCACTGTAAATGATGGGTTTTTTTAACTTCTGCATTCTTCTATGCTTATATATCAGCCTTCTGATTTATTTGAATTTACGTTCTTGAAATAGGGGGTTGAAGGGGTGGAGAGAACCCAAACAACCACCGAACAAACAAACTAAAACCCCAAAAACCTCTGGAGTAGTTTGAAGGGAAATCTACCTTGGAACTAAATTTAGTTGTTAGCCTTAACTTAAAGGTTTCTTAAATAAGAACTAAAAGTGGAGAAGATACACCTTCATGAACAGATACACCTTCCTATCTATTCTTGATGCTGAGCCAGAAAAATAAGTTTTTTATATTACTGTAAGCCTTGTGTTTGGTCATGTAAGCAGACCAGCCTTTTTATTGCTACAGACCCTCTTGCGCTGAGAAATTCACCTAATCTTTTGGTATTGACATGTAAGATAATTCCAAGGCTTAAAAAAGGAGTGTGTCTGAGCAGATAGGTTCAATTTTGCTTTAAAACATGAAGAATTCATAGGGAGAAAGCGTGATGGACATTTTAGGGGTGTTTTTGTTGGGTTTATTTTGTTTTGGTTTTAATCTCACATGGGTATAAAGACCTTAAGTTAATGGAAAAGGCTAGGTAGGAAGATGGGGGAGTACAGCTCCTCCAGTTACAACTCTCTCCAGGTAGAATCAACAACGCCCACTGTATCCTTGATTTTGGTACTTTTATTAAGATGGTTCAACAGTGTTGTCCCTTAGACTTAAGACAAACCAACAACCCCCTGCTCTCTTTGTTTCAAGTCACACTATATATTTGCTGTGAATGATGAGGGCTTTGGTGGAAGGCAGTAGAAATGTGCTATTATAAGTGACAAAAGATGCAGGTGAGGGGAGGGAGGTGGGAGGAAGCTTTTAGATGCATCTCTTTCTGCCCATTTCACGAAAGAACTGTATCTTAAATTGCATGTGAATAATCTTACTTGGTCAAAGCTGACAACTAAATTTTCAGAAAGAAAATCATGGTTTAGGCTCATGTTAGATTACCTTCAAAATACTCAGACCTGCTCTCATCTTTACTGTTCCAGATCTGAGGAAATACTGACTCTTGTAGAACTTTTAGGGGACTTGCCCAAATACAAGATAGTCTTACCCTAATGTGTCAACACATCATTAAAAAGCTGAGCAAAAAATTAATTTGATCAGGTTTCTCTAGCAGATGGAAGCATGGGATGGTGAAAAGGCTTTGATTTGCATGTACAGGTAGTTGTGTGCAGGCAAAAATACACAAGGAATTGGCAAATGAAATCAGTTGAATTGTGTAATCCTACAGATGATTGAAAGTTTGATCTCTTCTTAAATGCATATGCTGATTACTGTGATAAGGGGATATGCTTTTGTTAGTGAATTCAACACACAGCCTAATAAAAAAGCCAGTGGGAAGAGTCCAATTGATGAAAAGACATACAAACAACTCATTGTTCTCTTTATCTAATAGTTTATATAGTTCTCTTTCAAAGGTAAGCCACTAAGGCGACTATTTTCTAAGACTAATAAGCAGGTTTTCCTTACTAAAAAGTGTACAAAACAGTACGTTTGTGATCTTCCTCACTACCCCTTCTTTTCATTTGGCAACGTCTTCTAATCAGTACTGTTTAATCTTATGTATCTCCAGCAAAAATAATGATGCTAATAAAGGGACCAGTTAGTACATACATGCTTATTTATAGACATTTTGTACTGATTTTTTTCAGAAGATCATTGACATTTAATGCTCTTCTGTGGAAATAAATCTCATGGAATAATTGCTTGGGGCAGAATGAAATTAGCTGTTCAAATATTTGACTTTGTTTTCTTGCTCTGCTTTATAACACATGACCTTACACTCTTCCCCATCATGGATGCCTGAAAGACAGAATTGTTCTTCCTCCAAGATAATAAAAGTCATATGGACAGATTCATTTTTTTGGTTGTATCACTTTGTAGACTAGAGGAAGAGAGGAGACAAGAATCCTAACCTTCAGGTCCTTGATGCTAAAGGAAAGAAATGCCTTACAAAGGACAGAAGGATCTGACCCTAAGGTTATTTCTTAAGGGACAAAAGTTTATTTTATTTCCTATTCTTTCTTCTAATAGCTGCTATTACTTCAAAACTCTCCTGCTATTTTGTAGTCTATAAAAAAGGGCCAAAAAGGTCTCTCTTCTGTAAATTGAAGCTAAGAGTGATCCTCTCAAAACCCTCTCTTCCCACGTTGTGGTAGTGATTCACCCAAATACATGCAAATAAGAGCCAGAGACAACCCTTCAGCATGTGGGGAGAGTATGGAAACCATGGCCATGCTTTTTAAAGCAAGCTTGGGTGGTTCTTTTTTCCCCACTGCATTTGTGGGGGAGTAGCTGAGTTAATAAAACTACAGGATGAATACAGGATGTTGTGACGAGAGGTCCCCTTCTGTTTTCATCTCTGGGAAACTTATCTCTCTGTGGGTGTTGGTGTAGTGCTATACTCATATTTTCAGATATTTCTGTCTCTTCCTGGCGCTTTCTAAGACTGAGGGAGAAGCCAACGGTCCCACTAGGGGAACTCTTTGGAGTTAGAGTTGAAATTGGAGAAACAGGTGTGTGAAATCTGAATATGCATTGAGATATAAGCGAATGGGCCTTGAGAGATCATGTCAAAAACTGTTTAGGACCCATAGCTGACTAGTTTTGTGAGTGCTCAAGCCTGGTAATATGATTCATTGTGAGCGTCTGGTCTTATTCTTTTGACTTCTTTTCTGGGTTGTGTACTCTTTAAGATTCTCTCTGCTCCCTCTGTTTTGCCTAAAGTGACTCCCAATTTTTTTTTATCCTGTCTCTTTATTATTTACAGTGTATAAGGAACAGAAGGAAAGTTAAAATGTCTTTTTAGCTGTTTTTCAAAACCACATTGAGTAATGTATTGTTCAGTTGTGATAATATTTCAAGGAAAAAGTGGCCTTGGTGTTACTCGGGAATTTCACATTTCTGTGACCTTGATAGCATCATCTCACTGATTCTGCTACTATGACATATGACTATATAATGTGTTCTTAACACACAAAATGTCTGGTTTCTGAACTTGTGAGTTCTTTTCTTAGTTTATGATGAACTGAAGATATGGCATGCAGAGTTGTATAAAATTTTGTGTGCCCTGTGCCTCACTGGAAAAGAATTAAACCTCAGAAGTTTCCTTTGTTTTCCACTCATTGGTATTTGCCAAGACATCCCTCCCCTTTACATGAAATTTTCCATGAGAATAAAAATAAGCATGGCAGATAGCAGTTCCCAACACATTCTTCAGGAGCCCTCCTTTCATG
>WAAB01000981.1:52350-75615 GCA_013389865.1 Piaya cayana | reverse complement strand
CCACTGACCTCTGAATGTGCTCTTGGAGAGGGGCTGTGATCCCAGGCGGGGGGTGATGGGGAACCTCCTGCAAAGCACCTGGGGAGTCTCCAGGATGAGTTTCTTGCCTACACGCTGCACCCAGGAGCGTCCTGGCAGGATCACGGCCCCATCCAGGACCCATTTCTGCGGGTCCCCGCGGACCAAAGGTGGGTGGCCACCACCTTGCAGCATCCGCGGCAGCATCTCCTGCGCTGTGGGCGCCCGCAGAGCCTCAGGACTCCATGCGCTGGACCAAGGCCCCGCTCTGCAGGCAGAGCTGCCCGCTCCCACCCTGGCACCGCTGCCAGCACCTCACCACCCTGCTGGTTTCCAGGTTCCACTAAGGAGCAGAGGGGCTTTTACCCTGCTTGGGGGGCACAGCCTGAGGGCGTTTGCTAGGATTGGTACCCAGGGGCCTGTCCCCGCGCCTCTCCCCGCTCTGAAGCTCCCCCCCCGCTCTCTTCCAGCTGGGTGGGCTACGAGCAGGCAAGCTGCAAGGGGGAGCAGTTTGTGTTTGAGAAGGGGGAGTACCCCCGCTGGGACTCCTGGACCAACAGCCGGAGAAGCGACAGCATCACTTCCCTGAGACCCATCAAAGTGGTGAGAGCACCCAGACAGCCACTACCCACCCGCCAGACCAAGGTCTGCAGCCAGAAGGCTTCCCCAGTCTTCCCCCGCCCTCCCCAGCCCCGCGGGCGCAAGGGGCACCCCCTCCTGCGCACCCTCGCCCCAGCCCGGGGGGGGCGGAGGGCGTGGGGGGACGGGGGCAGTGGCAGGTGACCCCAGAGCAGAGGACGGCTGCTGGTAAGTCTGGCGAGTGCCAGTGCGGGCGCCAGCTCTCGGAGCTGGCAGGAGGGATGCGGAGCACCCCAACACCGCTGGGAGCGATGGCACGCGGTGCCAGCCCCTCGCCTTGGTCCCCCCAACCCCACCCCAGCCCTGGGCTCTGCGCCCTCTGCCCCAGCCTCGGGGTGCCGGCGGCGGCTGATGCCCCCCCAAAATCTCTGCTGTTCCCCGCTGCAGGACAGCCAGGAGCACAAGATCGTGCTGTACGAGAACCCCAGCTTCACTGGCAAGAAGATCGAGATCATCGATGACGACGTGCCCAGCTTCCACGCGCACGGCTACCAGGAGAAGGTCTCATCCGTGCGGGTGCAGAGCGGCACGTGAGTACCAGGGGTGGGGTCGGTGGGACCTGGGTGACGCTGGAACTGGCTGTGCCCGCGCGTCCCGGCCGCTGGGCCAGGTGACGGTGGGTGACACCCGCCTTTGCCTCGCCAGGTGGGTGGGCTACCAGTACCCCGGCTACAGGGGATACCAGTACCTGTTTGAAAAGGGGGACTACAAAGACAGCTCAGATTTCGGCGCTCAGCACCCCCAGATCCAGTCGGTCAGGCGCATCCGGGACATGCAGTGGCACCAGCGCGGCGCTTACCACCCCACCAACTAGAGCCCCCCAGCCCGCGCCGGGGCGCAGGGAGCGGAGCAAGCTTTCCCTCGGCCACCACTGTCCCCCCATGGCCTTGCCTCCCGCCTCCCTCTGTGTGATGCTCGCCGCTGCCGAAGCAACTGAATAAAGCGCTTGGAGTTTCAAAGCCCTGGCTTCAGCCCCTTCTTTCCTTGGGGGGCGCGGAGGGACCCCACTGGTGGGGCATCCACCCTGACCCCATGCTCCCAGGCAAGGAGAGGGGGGCCCATTGCTGCATCCCCAATCCTTCTGGTACCACCTGCATCCCACCCCACTCCTGGCTCCTCTCCCGGTGCCGTCGCTGCGTGCGGGAGGGAGATGAGGTGGGTGCTCAGCAGAACCGCTCTCCTCCAATTCTGGTGCCCTGGGGAAGGGTCCAGCCAGACCACGATGGCTGCGGGGCTCAACCCTTCTGGAAGATGCTTCCAAGGGCCGGCGGCTCCTCTGCAGCCACTCATGATGGGAATGGTTGGACTCGATGATCCGATGGGTCTCTTTCAACCCGGTGATTCTGTGATTCTGTGATTCATCCTGATGCACAAGTGTCCCCAAAGTGCTGCGGTGCCAGGGTGGGTGCACCGAGGGCTGGAGGCGCTTGCCCTCCCGGCTAGGCTGCCTCCAAGCTAAATTATTGCTTTAATTATTAAGCATAATAAGCTTTAACTTAGCAATAATATTTTAATCTAGCATTAATGATGTTAAATAGTGCTTTAACTACTTGTATGGTGAGTCGAGCCGCTGCTGAGTGCTGGTTCCCGCAGAGGAACTACAGCCTCATTGAGCTTGTGGGATAGTGACATGGGCCTCACTTCATGGAACGGTGGCACCGTCCTCGCAGCTCCACGGCTCTGCTGGGGCTTGGTGCAGCAGCAGAGGTGCTGCGGAGGCTGCTGAGCCAGCCGGGTCCCCTCTGCCTTGCAGGGTGTGACCGTGGCAGGGGCTGTGTCCCTGCGGCTCGGTGCTGTGGGGTGTTTGGGGCCTGTGGGGCTGGGGGGCTGCAGCCCTGCAGCTGGATGGATGCATTGGGTGGAGGGGAATCACTTCCCAGCTCTGGTGATGAGAACTTTTGGGATGCCCTGGCCACCCCCACACTAGCACCCACCGTACTCCTCTCTCAGGGAGCTGCTTTGCAGTTCTGGGCCCCTCAGCACAAGAAGGATGTTGAGGCTCTGGAGCGAGTCCAGAGAAGAGCAACAAGGCTGGTGAAGGGGCTGGAGAACAGGCCTGATGAGGAACGGCTGAGAGAGCTGGGGGTGTTTATCCTGGAGAAGAGGAGGCTGAGGGGAGACCTCATTGCTCTCTACAACTACCTGAGAGGNGGCATTGGAATATTCTGCCCAGGGAGGGGGTTGATTCGCCTTCCCTGGGAGCGTTTAAGTCATGAGTGGACGGGGTCCTGAGGGACATGGGTTAGTGTTTGGTGGGAATGGTTGGACTCGATGATCCGATGGGTCTCTTCCAACCCGGTGATTCTGTGATTCTGTGATTCTGTGCTTGGCCGCAGCGGTTTGGTGTGAAGACCATCGACACCAGGCATTGCAGGGAGATGGAGGATGCTCAGTCCTCCTCTCCACCAGCTCCCACGCGCAACCACCCTGGCGGGTGGCGTTTTGCCCCCCCCAAATCCTCCGTATTTCAGAGCCTTTTCCTCTCTGCTCAGGATGACTGAGCTCGGGTTGGCAAGGCCCGGCTCCACCAGGCGATAATTTGAATTAATCATTCGCCGAGCGTTGCTGTGAAATGTCAGCTCCTCGTTGAGTCGTGCTTTGGCAGCGGCGCCTCGACCGAACCGCTCCCCTGCGCAAACCTGTGCTTCTCCCTTCACTGGGAGGATATTCCGAATGATGGCAGATTGGGAAATTTCTTGTGAAAAAAAAATGGGATTTTCATGAAGGTTAGTGACACCCCCTGCTCTGTGCTGTGGGCTGGGCGAGTTCTGCCACCTCTAGGCTGTGAATTGGCAGTGGGAATCACAGAATCACAGAATCGCCAGGTTGGGAGAGACCCATTGGATCATCGAGTCCAACCATAGTGGCATAATGGGAAATGGCATCTCGTAGCCGTGCAAACTGCTCGAATCAGCAAGGAGGTGGGGAGCAGAGACCTGTGGTCCTCGCATGCCCCTTGGGTACCGCGGAACCCAGCTGGGAGGGCGCCGGGGTGGGGAAAGCGCTGAAAGCAGAAGAGGAAAATGTTCCGAGATGGCTCATCTGTGACCTGTCGTGGGAATTTCCTCATCTGCTGGCTGGTTGCGCTCAGGTGGGTGCCCTCGGGTCACCTCAACGCAACTTCTGCTCTGCTGAGGCGGGTTTTTCCGCTCTCTTGTCCCCAGGCTGCTCCCTGGGGCATCAGGAGCCCCCGGTGCCCGTGACGCCCTGACCCTCCCGGCAGCATCACCTCCTTCAGGGGTTGCTGGCCCCATGTTTTCATGGCCTGGGCTAGAAGAATGCGGCAGCCGCGGCGTGAGCAGGACGTGTGAGCACCACGTTCTGCACCGGTGGGTGGGCTGCGTGGCGCTCGCTGGGGGGGCCGGCGGCACGGCAGAGCGGGTGGTTTCTGCAGGGGTTCACGTAGGAGGGGATGTGTTTTCCTGAGCGGGGAGGGCTTCTGTTACTCAGCAGCCGCTCTGGTTCTGACTCACGGTTGCTCACCGGTAACCTCAACCCCAAAAACCTGCTCCCACCGAAGAAGTCCCATCCCACCCTGTGCCCCAGCACGCAGCCGCCCTTATGGGGCTGGAGAACGTGGGGCTGAGCTCCACGTTCCCCACTACCCACGTTAGTCCTGCTGCCTGCAGGAAGGGCCCTGGGACACGGGGATGGGAGCTGGACGGCCGCGTGGCTCCGTCACTCCCTGTGTCACCGGGACATGCGGCTGCCACCCGGGGCTGAGCTCGGATGCGCTGCTGGCAGGTCCCTAGCTCTCTTCTTGGGTGGCAAAGGCGTTATTGCGTGGTTAAAGCCTCCCAGCATCACTGCTGCTCCTGGCCGCTCGTCGTAGGGAGAGCTCCGGAGAGAGAGGCGCTTCCCCATCTGGCTGCGTTTTAAGCAGACGCAGAAAACAAATGGGAAGCCATCTGCCCAGTGACGCAGACGCCCGAGAGCGGTGGGCAGACCTCCCAGGCTTCCCGGAGAGGTGGTCTGGGCTGAGAGAGGCGGAAAGCTGGCTCTGGGCAGGGTGAGCGGAGACTCATTGAGTGGTGAGAGCCCATCCCTGCAGCCCTGGGGGGGCAGAGATGAGTCTCTGGCCTTGGATCAGCCTGAGCCAAACGCTGGGATGGGAGCTCTCAGATGTGTGATCAGGATCTGATGGGGATCTGGTTGCCACCCAGCTCACCCGGTGGCTGCTCGCAGTACTTGGAAGGTGATGGTGCGAAGAAGAGCTGCTGCACCCTGTGCGGCCGTGGCGCACGGGGGGTAGAGGAGAGGGCACCCCCACCAGCCCCCACCCCAGGTGATTGGTGGCTGCACCATGCCAGCAGAGAAAGCCGGGGCTCTGCGCTGGCAGCAGCGATGCTGCAGAGCTCTCCTCCCAACAACAATCCCTTTTCGGCTTCTTCTGGCTTTCCCAGAGGGCTGGATCCACCACTCAGGAGCGCGGGGCTGCAGAAGGCAGGTGTGGGCTGCTTGCTCCGGCTCCACGTCTTCCTCTGGGATTTTTTTTCCTCCCTTTGATCCCATTTTTCTCTTTTGGAGAAACCTTAAAAGTGGTAGAAATTGGGGAGGGAAAGCCAAATCTGAGCCTGAGAGGGGGAAGAGCGGGAGCCACCGCTTGGCACTGGAAGCTGAAAGTGCTGAGTGGGGGAGCGAGGGCTGAGTGTGAGGGGGAAGGCGATGAATCAGAGCAGGACGTACCCTTGACTTCGAGGGGGACTCGCCACCCTAGGAAACATCATCCCTGAGCTGAGCGTTTCGGGAGACGTGCTCACGGCTGAGCAGGCACCATCGCCGCCTCGGACAGAAAGGTGCCGGGCATTTCGGTTTAAACCTTTTATAATTTTTACAGACCTTCTATTCCCAAGCACAACGTCTCCTCCATCCCACGCGAGCTGCCGCGGTGCCATCTGGCGCGTTGCTGTCCCTCCTGCTCCCCACCCACCCCTGGCATGGCCGCAGCCGCTCGGTGCCCCCAGGCCCCCCAAACTCCTCGGACCTTCTCCTGCCCCTCAGCCCCGCTGCGGGGGGGACCAGCAGGAGCTGGTGGTATTTCATCAGTCCCACGGCTCTGCTGGCGGGTGGGTGGTTTTGCTGCCGTGCCAAGAGATGGAAGAGCTGAAGCTGTTCTCCAGACTGACAAAAAAAAAAAAAAATTTTTTTTTTTTCTCCCAGCAAATACTCCAGTGGGGCTCAAACCCCGTTGCCACCAGCCACACTGAGTTTCAGCCCCCGGGGATGGAGGTTTCTTCCAACGCCTGCGGTCGCTGCGGGAGCTGTAGGTGGTGGGGATCCCTCGGGAACCTCCGCAGGTGAATCCTCCTGAGAGCTGGCTGTGCCCGTGGGCCGGAGGTGGAGAACCAGGAAAACTCAGCACCGATTTCACAGAATCATAGAATCACCAGGTTGGAAGAGACCCACCAGATCATCGAGTCCAACCATTCCCACCAATCTCTAACCCATGTCCCTCAGCACCTCATCGATTCGCCACAGAATAATTAATGCCAGAACAAAAATAGCGTAAAACCCAGACTGCAGCTGAGATTCAGGTGCCTGTTTCTTGCTGGTTTATTTTTCAGCTTGAGCAGCGGCTGTTGTCTGTCCTGGGAAGGATGGTGGATCGTGTCTGATGTGGCCTGGGCTGGCTGGTGAGGAGGAGGAGGAAGAAAATGCAATGAAAAAAGGTGAAAAAGGGTTTTGGGCTCCCACTGACTTTCCTTTGATGTCGTGCTGTGAGCCCCTGGGTGAATCCTGCCTCGTGCACAGGATGAAAAGGCCCTGGGAGCCACACCAGGACTGGGGAAATCATTGGCTAAAAGCCTCTAGTCTTGAAAAATATGAGATATTTATTCTGGGGCAGGATCTTTATCTGCAGCCTGGATGCTTTGGGTATTGAACTCGCCTTGCCAACTGTTCGGGGGTTACTGAGGGTTTCACGGATTCCTGTATTTTGAAAATTATTGTTATTTTCATGATTAATTCTCCAGCTTCCGGAGCCAAGCGATTACACGAGATTCTTAGCTTCCATATTTTGTTTTCTTCTTCAAATTAAATCTCTAGCCTCGTGCTTGTGCGTGCAAGGACTATAACCACGAATGCTAACGGCTTAAGGAAGGAAGGAAAAATAAGCAGAAACTCAACATATCTTATTAAAGTCTTGAGGTTTTTTCAGGGTAGATTTGCGATTTATCAATCCTCAGCTTTCGCTTGTGGTGGGGGGAAAGTAATCTCACTCCTGATGAACGTGGAAGAGAGGACGTTGAGACGCGATATCAAGAAGAAATGTTTTGCTGTGAGGGTGGGGAGGGCCTGGAACAGGTTGTCCAGAGCAGGGGGGCTGCCCCGTCCCTGGAGGGGTTCAAGGCCAGGTTGGATGGGACTGGGAGCCCCTGATGCAGTGGGCGGTGTCCCTGCTCATGGGACTGGATGGGGTTTAAGGTCCCTTTCAACCCAAATCATTCCATAAACCTATGATTCCATGATTATTTGTCCAGCTGAGTGTCTCTGTTTGGCAAAGGATGCTGGGTTCCTGCTGCCCCTGGCGTGATGGGAAGCGCTGGGGCTGAGCAGCTGGATGCTGAGCTCCCAACAGCCGCTGCCACCTCGGTTTCCCCTTCTTCTGATTCGAGAAAACATCTGGGGAGAAAAAGCAGCTGCTGCGTGGTGGGTTCCTACCAGCAGCCGGGGTTGGGGGGCACAGCAGGCGCTGGCACCACGCTGCACGGCAAGCAGAATGTCCCGGCTTGGCTTTCTAAATCCACCTCTCTTTGTAGCGCCCAGTGTTTATTGCTCGTGTGGGAGAGTCAAATAATTTTTCCATTTCAGGCTCTGAATGCTGCAGCCAAGCCGCAGGATTAGAAGTGGGAAGGAAATGAGCCGGGCCTGATGGGTGCTGGATGCTGGCTCAGGACCTGCTGGCATCGCGGCTTCTCCCATCTTAGAGGGGGGGTGTGTGTGCGTGCCAGCGGAGGAAAATCTCCGGTATTTATAGGCGGAGGTAAAACCAGGTCCTGCCCAACAACCGGCGAGACAAATGCTCCTCGGTCGCTTTGTGGTACCCGGGGGCTGCGCTGGGAGCTGGGGGCCGGAGCTGATGGATGCTCTTGTCCAGAGTGCCAGGCTCCCATTTGCTTTCCTGCCGCTTGTTTTTGTTCCTTGCATTAGGTCAAAGAGGGAGAAAAAGGAAGGAAAGAAAAGCTTCAGAGCTTCCTAGGCTGCTTTCAACAAGTAGAAACTCCTGTCCAGATGAAATGCTAATTAAGAAACATCGCTTCTTCTTCAAAGGCCAGAATTGGAAACAGCCACATGGAGACATAATGGGATTAAAACGTATCAGGGGATTAGAGCAGCGGTTAAGGGCTCAGCGCTGCCGCTCCTGCCCCATGCGCTGCAGTCAGCTCAGCGTGTTTTTCCCAACGCTCGGTTATGAAACACTCAGGACGGAACCCAAAGGCTTTAATAATAGGGAAAGCCAAAGGTATGTGCTGGGAAAGAGCCAGCTGGCCACAGCCGAGGGGGAGTAACCTCCTGTGCAGGGGCTGCAGGCACCCTCGTGCCGTCCTGTGCCGTGGGATGGGGCTTTGCCTCCAACGGCTTTACCCAAACCCATCTGAAAAAAAAAGAAAAAGTTCTTTCCCTCAGCCCCGATCGCTTCCTCATCTGGCTGCAGCCAGCAATTAAACCCTGCTGACCGCCAGCAAACGCGGCACGATGCGTCCATCGTGTCCACGGGCTCCAAGCTGGCACCGGCGCTGCCGCCGCTCCACGGAAAATAGCAGCTCCAGGTGGGTCATGGGAATGCGAGCGGCCGGTGCCGTTATATAATTCCAGGCTGTAAAAAACCAGCGGCGGGGGCTCGCTTCAATGTCAACGCGAAAGGCAAAGGAGCCATTTCCAGCGCTGCGAACTCCTGGGCAGCAGAAGTGCCAATTAGGAAACATCTGCTCCTCGTAGGCCGGGAGGACCAGGAGCAACCGCATGNTTGCGATTTATCAATCCTCAGCTTTCGCTTGTGGTGGGGGGAAAGTAATCTCACTCCTGATGAACGTGGAAGAGAGGACGTTGAGACGCGATATCAAGAAGAAATGTTTTGCTGTGAGGGTGGGGAGGGCCTGGAACAGGTTGTCCAGAGCAGGGGGGCTGCCCCGTCCCTGGAGGGGTTCAAGGCCAGGTTGGATGGGGCTTGGAGCCCCTGATCCAGTGGGAGGTGTCCCTGCCCATGGGACTGGATGGGTTTTAAGGTCCCTTTCAACCCAAATCATTCCATAAACTTATGATTCTATGATTATTTGTCCAGCTGAGTGTCTCTCTTTGGCAAGGGATGCTGGGTTCCTGCTGCCCCTGGCGTGATGGGAAGTGCTGGGGCTGAGCAGCTGGATGCTGAGCTCCCAACAGCCGCTGCCACCTCAGTTTCCCCTTCTTCTGATTAGAGAAAACATCTGGGGAGAAAAAAACAGCTGCTGCGTGGTGGGTTCCTACCAGCAGCCGGGGTTGGGGGGCACAGCAGGCGCTGGCGCCACACTGCACGGCAAGCAGAATGTTCCGGTTTGGCTTTCTAAATCCACCTCTCTTTGTAGCGCCCAGTGTTTATTGCTCGTGTGCGAGGGGTGTGGGAGAGTCAAATAATTTTTCCATTTCAGGCTCTGAATGCTGCAGCCAAGCCGCAGGATTAGAAGTGGGAAGGAAATGAGCCGGGCCTGATGGGTGCTGGATGCTGGCTCAGGACCTGCTGGCATCGCGGCTTCTCCCATCTTAGAGGGGGGGTGTGTGTGCGTGCCAGCGGAGGAAAATCTCCGGTATTTATAGGCGGAGGTAAAACCAGGTCCTGCCCAACAACCGGCGAGACAAATGCTCCTCGGTCGCTTTGTGGTACCCGGGGCTGCACTGGGAGCTGGGGGCCGGAGCTGATAGATGCTCTTGTCCAGAGTGCCAGGCTCCCATTTGCTTTCCTGCCGCTTGTTTTTGTTCCTTGCATTAGGTCAAAGAGGGAGAAAAAGGAAGGAAAGAAAAGCTTCAGAGCTTCCTAGGCTGCTTTCAACAAGTAGAAACTCCTGTCCAGCTGAAATGCTAATTAAGAAACATCGCTGCTTCTTCAAAGGCCAGAATTGGAAACAGCCACATGGAGACATAATGGGATGAAAACGTATCAGGGGATTAGAGCAGCGGTTAAGGGCTCAGCGCTGCCGCTCCTGCCCCATGCGCTGCAGTCAGCTCAGCGTGTTTTTCCCAACGCTCGGTTATGAAACACTCAGGACGGAACCCAAAGGCTTTAATAATAGGGAAAGCCAAAGGTATGTGCTGGGAAAGAGCCAGCTGGCTGCAGCCGAGGGGGAGTAACCTGTGCAGGGGCTGCAGGCACCCTCGTGCCGTCCTGTGCCGTGGGATGGGGCTTTGCCTCCAACGGCTTTACCCAAACCCATCTGAAAAAAAAAGAAAAAGTTCTTTCCCTCAGCCCCGATCGCTTCCTCATCTGGCTGCAGCCAGCAATTAAACCCTGCTGACCGCCAGCAAACGCGGCACGATGCGTCCATCGTGTCCACGGGCTCCAACCTGGCACCGGCGCTGCCGCCGCTCCACAGAAAATAGCAGCTCCAGGTGGGTAATGGGAATGCGAGCGGCCGGTGCCGTTATATAATTCCAGGCTGTAAAAAACCAGCGGCGGGGGCTCGCTTCAATGTCAACGCGAAAGGCAAAGGAGCCATTTCCAGCGCTGCGAACTCCTGGGCAGCAGAAGTGCCAATTAGGAAACATCTGCTCCTCGTAGGCCGGGAGGACCAGGAGCAACCGCATGGCAACATAATGGGATTAAAATCCATCACCGGATTACGGGAGCGCTGCAAAGATCAGCTGGATGTCCTTATGAAACCAGGGAAAAACAAATTTCTCTCTCTCCAGGATGGACATAACCTTTTTTTTTTTTGGGTCTTATTTCTGATTTGTATCTTATATAACATGTGGGAGCTGGTGCTGCACCTTCTCTCTGCATGCTTCAGTTCATCTATAAAAACAGCCTGTGCTGAGCTGAGTTTAAGCAATTTTAGATGAAATGGCTGCGCAAGCAGCTGGGCTCTCCAGGGCTCTGGCTGCACGGTGAGAGGCCGCAGCCCAGCAGAGTCGGCTTCACCTGGGTGCCTCGGGGTGTGAAATGGTGCCTGTGCCCTCTGTGCAGCCTCTGCTCCTGCTAGAGGGTCTGGAAGGGGCAGCGGGAGCAGGATTCGGTCCTTAGGGTAGAGCCCTGGTGCAAGAGTCACGAGCCAAGCTGAGTGAGAGGGTGATGTGGGAGCGAGGTCGCGTCCGCGAGCATCCCTGGGGTGCAGCGGGGAGAGGCTCTGCCCTTCGGGTTGCGTCCTCTGCTCGTAACATTTGACCTGTGGAAAAGCACCGAGCATTAGGAAAGAAGAACTTGAAGGCAAGGAGAGAAAGATATCAAAGTGAGAGAGAAACCTGCGTTCTATCCCATGCCCCCAGCTCACAGCAGCCAATCCACCTGCCCACCTGGAGTGGGACTCCAAGCGCAGCTCGGCTGCTCTGGGGCTCCTTATCCCTCCCGCACCACAACTGACCCTCCAGAAAAGGGTTTTGCGCAGCAGCAGGCAGCGATTTCCAAGCATCGGGCACTGCAAACCCATCAGACAATAGGGACGTTCTTCAGGAACCCATACGGATGACACAGAATCGCACACGACTATTTTTGGGACGCTCATACGCTCCACGGCGAACGTCGTTTATATGTAGCAGCCGTTTAGGGAGCCGGGTAATGAAGTCGTGCATCATAAGGAGGGAACCACTTGCTTAGCAACCTTTCCCCGCCGCGTGACGTCTTCCCTCTGCAGGACGGGATCGCTCCTTCGACAGCCAGGAGGACAAAATGCTGCTCCCAGCTGCCATAACCGGCAGCTTTAATATAAAGACACACCAGCTCCCATTAACATCAAATTCTCGATTCAGGCTTGCGAGCCCGGAGTCAGACCTCAGGCAGCCTTTGTGCTGCGAGGGGCAGCTGGAGCCCTGCTGGCTCTGACCTAAACCAGCACATTTGTGAGCTGCCTTCCTGATGGTTTCCTCTGCTTTTTTTTTCTGGGTAGAAAGAAGCTGGCGCGTGGCAGGGGGTGGGAGAGAGCCCTTTCGTCTCAGGGACCGAGCGGGACAGCTGTGATCTCGATTCTGGTCAAGAGCTGTGGTGGCTGATGACAAACGCAGCAGCACCGGCTGTGGGGAGCACGGCTAGAAAAGCCTCCTGGTACTTTGTTCATGGAAAATGAATTTAGAGACAAATTTCAAACCAACCCCTGCTCGTGCCACCGCAGGGTCTGGTTGGGATGTGCTCGGTGAGGAGGAGAGCGGGTGCTGGGTGCGCTGGGCGCAGGCTGGCAGGGAAGGAGAGGGAAGGATGGTTTTATCACACGGAGGAGAGCGCCGGCCCCGGCTCGCTCCGAGGTTTCCGGATGATAAGCAATTAAGGGAGAGAGATTTACAGAAGATTAAGTCAGAAGGCAAAGTCCATTATCTGCTGAGATGAACTCCGAAGGGAGAGGCCGTGCGGAGCGGGGAAACAGGATGGTTTAACTGTTAAAGTCGCTTTCCGACACCGACCTGGTGTCTGAAGGACGGCAGCTCCCCTCCTGCTGCGAGGATGCCAGCACAGGGGCTGCAGCAGGGCCATTCCCTTGCCACTGGGATGGCATCTTGGTACTTATATTAATTCGTGATTCTCTTGGAACAGCCCGGTTACGTGAGAAATGTGAGCGACGAGGGACTGCGATGCTTGGTTTAAGCGCCCTGCACACCCGTGTGCGACGTACCTGCCACGCCGGAGCTCTCGCAGGGCGAACGCAACACGAAAGGTGTTAATCATTGAGTTTGCGATGCATGAACCTCCCCAACAGCAGTAATTAATAGACAGCATTTTCCTGTGTGTGATTACCGGCGTTTAGTCCTCTCTGCCCTACCCAAGCAGAAAGGAGCTCACTGCTTTTCATGTTGAATTGAAATGAGTATCTTTCCTACGACCCATCTGGGCTCGATTTGCTCGAAACACAGAGCAGGGCAGTGCCTGCTCCTCTTAGAGGACAAACTAAATTGTCCTGCAGGAGAGGCGCCTCCACCGGTGGGTCAAGCTGAGCTGAAGATGCCGAATCCACGTGAATGCACTTCAGCAGAAAGATGTTTTTTGAGGTCACTGACAGTTTATTCACTGTGCTTTTCTTTTTTTTTTTGACGTGCAAATCTCTCCGCCAGCGGTCTCTCTCCTCCCTGAGCAGGTTGTCCTGGGGATGCCGCAGCGACCTGCCCTCATGTGCCACTGGACCCCATCGACGGGCAGGCTCTGCGCACCCCTGGGCAAGGTGGCCTCATTGGAACCGTGTCTCCTCAGCTGTGAAATGAAGATAATTTACTGGTTTGGCTTTCCAAGGGCACCGAGAGGATAGATTAATTGTCTGGCATATGGGGACTGTAGATAGGGTGGGTTATGATCCTGCAAATCCTTCTGCTTCATTGTCATACGCAGCGCAGCGGGGACGCAGCTTCGCGCCGTGGCGATTGTGGGTTCCTTCCCCCAGGGGACCTTTCCCGCAGCCGGGGACTCGGGTGCTGGCACAAGGGCAGAAGCAGCGTCCTGGGGACGGAACGAGCAGCTCCCGGGGCGCAAAGGGCAATCCAGCCTCCAGCGTCCGCGCGCGGGGCGATGACGCAGCCGTCGCTGCCTGCCGGAGACACCTGCTGCCACACATACCTTTGGTGTCTGGATTAAACCTGGCACCGAGAGCTGAAAATCTGCTTAAGGGAAAGCTGACATCATTCTGTGTGTTGCCAGGGCGTGCGCTGCGAGGCGGGGACTGATCCCTCCCTGCTCTCCTGCTAATCTGAGGCAGGGGCCCGTGGATGGTGCGTCCTGCGGGCTTGAACCACAGCTGGCACAGCAGGATCCCCCTTTGCGCTATCCCTCAGCTGATGGGAGAAAAATCCTGTTACGGGATGGTGTTAGGTGCCTGCAGAGGGGCAGCAGATGCCCGCAGCCCCCAGCCATTCCCCACAGCAGGGGGGTCCCTGGTCACTTTGTCGTGTTAGGATGCAGGATCAGAGCCGCACTGCATGGCCTCACTCCCTGCTGGCCTTGTCTCTGATACAGACGATGTCCCGAGCATCCTCGTGCCCTTCCACCAGCCTCTCCCTCCCATGAGCCTCTCCTTTGCCAGCCCCTCAGCTTGCTGGGGTGCCCCTTCCCCTCCCTCTGTGCCAGTCTGTTTGCTGCAAGAGCAGAGAGTTTCGAGGAAAGGCAGCACACCCGCCTGTGCCCGCGGCTCTCCCGGCACAGCAGAACCGCACGGCTCCTGTGGGACCCGGACGCTGCCGACGCCGGAGTTAAGTCATTACTGTCATCTCCTCCCAAACCGGAGAAGGCAGTAATCGAGGCTGCTGAGCACACGCTCCTTCCAAAATTACCTCATTTATTCAGAGAATCAGATGCCGCAGTCTTTCACGGCTTCTTGCGAGGCTCGGATCTTGTGGGATGCGAGGCTATTAATAGGAACCAGTCTTCACCATTCTTCTCCTCCGGGCTAAAGGGCGAGGAATTCAAACAAGGGCCCCTTTTAATGTGATAGAAATACAAATAAACTCCGTGACATTTTGTTCCCAAGCTGGCAGCGAATTCCCGACACTTCACCCCGGGTTTCTGCTGAGCTTGGCCGTGTGAGCGCTCGGCCTGCAGCACCTGGGCTGCTCCGGAGCAGGGGCGGCCGAGGAGCAGCCGGTGGCACCGCAGCAGCTGTCGCGGGACGTGGAAAGAACCAGGTTGAGTTCTGTTTTGCAGGCAGAGTTGTTTTCTCTCACTGAAATAGAGAGAGAGCGACGCAGCCAAGTAGAAAATTTAACAGCGTAAAGGCTGGCGCAGGCAGAACACTGAGATTTCCCTTCTGGTTTCCTGAGCAGCCTTGGAGGGAGGACTTTTCCCCACGTAGGTTTTAGATGCAACGCCCAGGTGGGAGGAAAGGATGGTGAGGAGCAGCAGGCTGGGGCAGCCCGGCTTTCCCGTTTCTTGCTTCTTTCCTCTGCAGCTGATGGAAATGAGCCTCCTTTCACACCTCTCTAATTGGTGGGTGTGACGGCTGATGCTGCAGACATAAGGCATCATCTCCTGATGGCCAGAAGGCTCCAGCTAGAGCTCGGTGGCTGAGCAGGGCTGAGCCCAGCAGCACCCAGGGCTGTGTGCGCTGCGGGGGATGCTGAGCTGCTCGCCCCAGCTCTGCTCCGAGCTGCCAGGCTGCACCAAAGGGGACACCCCGACTGCAGCGTTGCTGGGAGCACGTGTGCTCCACACGCGGGTGCTGGGTGAGGTGCTGATGCCTGGCTCGGGGTGTCACAGAATCACAGAAGCTCTTGGTGTCACGTAGCTCGTGGTGTCAGGGCGTGGGAGAGCTATGGGGATGCACCACTTCGGAGCAGCTTGGCCATGGTGGACGGCAATTTCTTTTTTTTTTTTGCCATCATGCACCTTCCAGCTGCCATTGCGGGGTCCAGCGTGGAGACCAGTCGTGTAATATTGCATTCAGGTGGCTGGTCAGCCCAGCAGCAAGCGCCCATTTGCGTGCAAGCTTCGACTATGAAAAGCTAGAAATAAGTAGAAAGCGTTTCCCACGGAACTAGAATTGTTTCCAAGGAGCAGATTTTGAAGGTTTTCCTGCAGGCTGGCGGGGCTGGCTCGTCGCAGGCGCTCCAGGGGAATGTCAGCCAAGCGGTGCTGCAGCCTCCAGCTGCCAACCTGCTCCCACCGCTCTGGGCGCGCTCGGCATCGCCCCGGGGCTGCCCCGAGCCCTCCCCCTGCCCGGCACCATTAATCGTGTCCGTCTGATATATTCCCGCGAAGGACGGCAGAGCCACCCTGGAGACTGAGGGCTTTTATTCTCGGCGTTGTGCAATTTACCTTCCGCAAGATGTTGTGACAGAGTCGGAATTAACTTCTGTCACCCCAATGTCTACGTGGTTGTCGGGTTTTCTCCTTCCATCCCTCAAAATTTATAGCTGGATTGGTTAATTATTGATTGGGTTGTTTTATTTTTTTCCTTTATCAAGTTACAGTCAAGCTCGACTGTGGAACAGTGAACGCTCGATGGTTCCCTCTTGGCATCTGTTTGTCTAATCAGTCTGTACGGGGAAAACGCTTCCTTAACATCAGCTGATATGAGCTCTCCCGCACAGTGCTGGAAGGGGACTCTTTTCAGGGCTTTGAAACATTTGCTGTTGCAGTTCTTGCTGGGTTTATTTGCTTTAAACTGCAGCAATGTACTTTGTTTTTTTTTAAATCAGGGAGTTCTTGCAAGCTGGGGCAGCTCTGAGCTGGGTAAAGGAAGGTCCCCTGCGACACCAGGATGGGGCAAGGTCTGCAGGAGCCACTGCCCCACTTCTAACTCCCGTCAGGCACCTCTAACCCAGCAGAGAGACCTTCAACAAGCCTCTCCAGCAAGGTCTGGGAGAGAGGCTGTGTCTGTGTTGTGACTAAGCTGTAAGGAGATTTAAGGGAGGGGATTTAGAGGTGAAAATGGTTTGAACGTCTCAGTCCTCTCTTGCCCCGGGACAATTCGTGCAGGGCAGCCACCCTTGAAAGTAGACGAGGTGCTGAGGGACATGGTTTAGTGTTTGATGGGAATGGTTGGACTCGATGATCCGATGGGTCTCTTCCAACCCTGTGATTCTGTGAAAAGGGAACACGGGGTGGGTGGCAAGATGGTCTTAAAAANGATGAAGAAATCACTCATGTACATAATTTTGGAACCGCAGATTAACTTTGTGGCATTAACTGTTCGAGGTTTCAACAGTTCACGCTTAAGGTGATGTGGTTTGACTGCCTGGTTGGCCAAATGCCCAGACGAAAGGGCTCAACGCGCAATAATCCAGATGAGAAACGTCATCTCCATGAGGAGACCCGAGAACACCACGTCTGGGAGTAACCCTCAAAGCAAAACTCTTCCCTTGGACGGCCATCCCCAAGCCCAGGGGCCCTTTGGAGGTTTTCAGCTCCTGGTAGCTCAAGTTTTGAGCACGAGGTGCTCGGAGGGGTACATGCTCGGCTTGGTGGCACCAGAGAGAGGCACTTTTGGAAGGGATTTTTTTTCTTCCAGCAACCTTTGCTTCATATTTTGGGCCAATGCAATGGGTTTATCTTTCCAGTCCAGTGCTGCACAGAAGTCCCTTGTGAAAAAAAAGAAAGCCCTTGGTGATGGAGCTTGGGAAGGTTTCTGTGATGCTGATTTAATGCATGTGGGATGCTTCACAAGCCCATGGAAGCCAGGTTGGAGGCTCCCACAGATGTCAAGATGAGTAAGTAAATCCATCGTCAGCCCCTCAGCTCCCGGACTAGGATGCTCTTTGTCTTTAGGGAGCGAGCCTGGTTGAAACAGAGCGGCAGGAGATCCACTGAGGGTCAGATATCTGGGGCGCCATCCATCTCCGCTCACCAAAGCCAACGTAGCCGCATCAATCAACATGTGCCCAGGATTCGGGCTCCAGTTTTTATGAGATGATCTGTATTGGAGAACGTCCTGTGTGGCTGGCAATTGAATTAGTGAGGGGCCAGAAGATTGCACTCCGATGTTGCCATCATGCGAATTAGATTCGTTATTTCTTCACGATTTGTTTTGATAAAAAAAACTACTGCTGAAATCATTCTGGTCAATCTCAAAGCAGCACATATTTCCTCCTGGAGGATTAAGCCGTGCCAGGAGCCCAGCCAGGCACTGCCGCTGCGCAGAGCAGAGAGGATGAGGCTTCCTTCAGCCCTCAGCGCAGCCTCCTTGACTCGCTGCCCTTGCAACAGGCTGCGAGGCTCTTCCCCATTGCCCCTGTGGGACCATTTTGAGGTTTAAGAAGCAGCCGGTGGAATCGCATGAGATGATTTGGATTTATTTGGATGTGTCCCTGCTTGTCGCAGGGAGGGTTGGAACTGGGTGGGCTTTAAGGTTGCTTCCAACCCAAATTATTCTATGATTCTCTGATAAACCACACCAGGTGCGTTACCTATCAGGGGCAGCTCGAGTACCTCTGTTAAGAGCATTCCAGGGGAAGCTGGATGAATCTGTAGAGACGCAAAGGAGCCATCGCGTTCCTGCAGGAGGCTGGAGCTGCAGCACTCGTTCCCCTCCTGAGATGCAGGGTGCCTGACGCGGTGGTGCTGCCAAGGCAGAGGCCGGCTTCACTAAAATTGCTCCTTCTGGAATAGTCAGTGAGTAAAGGCAGCAGCAGCAATGGCCATTAATTACCCTATTAGTTTGCCAGATTGGCTCTCGCTGCTTATTAGTGAAGCATTAAAGGAGAGGGGGATGCAACTTGAGCCTGGGCGCAGATGCTGCAGAGGAATGTCCTCCTGGCTTTGCACCGTGTGGATGGGGAGAGGGGACAAAGCCAGTCCAGAGCCAAGCGAATTGAGGAAGCCTGACAGGCCAAGAGGAGAGTGTGAGATCATTTTTTGGGATTTTCTTTCCCCTTCCACTGTCCCCTGCAAGGCCAAGCGCGAGAGCAGCATTTCTGCACCTTCTTATGGTTGGACTTGATGATCCGGTGGGTCTCTTCCAACCTGGTTGTTCTATGATTCTATGATTCTTGTCTCTGCTGCAGGGCAAGGCTAGGAAAGCACAGCAGGCTGAGAGGAGGGCTTCCTTTGCCTCGTTTTTACTAAGAATAGTTTGCATTTATTCATCTCTTAGTGGCCTCTGGGCGCTTCACCTTTCCTGCTGCTGACTCCTCACACAACCTCATTAAGCGGGAGCTGCTGCTCCTGAGCTTTACCTCCAGGTAAGCCTGCGGTCAGAAGCTGCTTTAAACCACTTTGAGGATCGGAGCTGGGAGGAGGCGGCGCGGGGAAGGGATTTCTGCCCTCTCCCTTCCAGCCAAGCTCGCGGTCGCATCCCAGATAACAGTGCCAGAGGTACAGCGAGCAGCAAAACATGATCTCCCTGCTCGGCTGTTACACAAACAAGCCACGGAGAGTCAGATCCCATTGCGATCCATCACCAATAAATATATTATCCTCTACCAGCGCTGCAGAGGAGGAGCAAGGAGCACACTGGGTTTCTCGCTCTCGGCTTTGCCCTCTCTGCAGACAGCAGCATCCCACCGAGGGGACTGAGCTGAACCCTGCGTAATGCTCTTAACCCCGGCACTACGTGTATTATCAGAATTATTATTAGAAATTAGCAGATGTGATTAGAATTATTGCTAGAAATATTTTGAAGTAGCATTTAAAAACCTTCTATGTGACCATTCAGTTTTTCACAGAAAGGGTCACTGGGCACTGGCAGAGGCTGCCCAGGGAGGGGGTTGAGTCACCTTCCCTGGAGGGGTTTAAGGGATGGGTGGACGAGGTGCTGACGGACATGGTTTAGTGATTGATGGGAATGGTTGGACTCGATGATCCAATAGGTCTTTTCCAACTTTATGATTCTACGATCCCCTCCAAGAGCTGTTAGGGCTACCTATGCCTAGCAGCAGAGATCAGATTTACTGTGGAATTTGCTGTGGGTTTGAGGGCAGCAGGACCCACGCGCCTCCATCCTGGGGAGCCACTTTGCACCATCATCCTGATGGGATGGTGGTGGTAGAAGAGCACGCGAACAAATCAGCCTCAGACTCATTACTTCCAGCAATATCATCTGTCATCCTCTGAAGCAGAGCAGGGCAAAATTAAACATTTAAATCTTCTACAGATGGTAGGAGAGACTCGCTCTGCGGAAGGAAGGAACACCAGGGAGGAGGCAGGGTTTCTTGGCTCGGCAACGGATGCACGCAAAGCCCTGCGCTTGAGCCCAGAGGGGCCTCGAGACACTTTTAAATTGATTGAGCAGCATCAGTCAGCAGTCACGGAAATGTCAGGAGATACTTAAATGCATTCGGAGCGTGCGTGAGTGTATCATATTCTGACCTCTACTAATCACGGCATCGATTAATTCAGGGTTTACCTAGGGGAATACACCCGGGCAGACAGAGCCCTGTTTGTAAACACCCGCAAATACTACAGGCAAACACTGAACCCAACACAGAAAACAACACGGAAAACAACAAGCAAACCCCACGAGCAACGCAAACAAACACTGAGCCTGGGATACAGACAAATGCCAGGAAAAGCACCTGGGGGATTGAACGGATCCGCAACGGATGCCAGCGCTACCTGTTCTGCTCTCTTCAGCTTCGGGGAAAAAAATCAGGTTTGCTCCCACTCCATCATTAAAAAGCACCCATTGAAGTGACCTCTGAACGGCAAAATGCGTGAGTTTTAGGTGCTGCTAGAGGAGAATTAGCACAAAGCCCTCCCCTGCGCTTGCCAGTGCACAGGGACATCGACAGAAGCTCTACAGCAGAAAGAACAAGTTTCTTTCTGTATTAAAGTCACTAGGGTTGGAAAAGACCTCCAAGCTCATCCAGTCCAACCCCACCGTGTCCTGAAGAGCCGTATTCACGTGGTTCTTGAACCCCTCCAGGGATGGAGATTCCACCACTGCCCTGGGCAGCCTCTGCCAGGGCTTCACCTCTCTTACGGTAACGAAATTTTTCCTGATATCCAATCCAAGCCTCCCCTGGCGCAACCGGAGGCCATTTCCTCTTGTCTTATCAGTTATTACTTGGGAGAAGAGACCATCGCACGTCACCAACCACGATTTTCTAGATGCTGTCTCCAAGATGGCCTGTGAAGCACGCATTATAATAATGTCCAGATAATAAGGGTGAAATTGTGGCACAGGGATAAAAAGGAGAGCATTATGAACGCTAAGTGGCATCTTTTGTGGCCATTATTGCTCTCCCCATCACTGCAGAGTCATTTAAATGTTTCAGAAAGCCAAAGGGCCTCCTTCAGCCAGGCAGGGCAGTAATGGGTTTGTGTTTGCTTTCTCCTCAGTGCGGTCGCGTCGGGATGTTGGTGTTCAGCAACGCTCGCATCAGGTCAGCGCTGACGGCCTCCCGGCTTCTCTTGCACGTCGACATTCCAGGAAATGAAAATGAGTTTTCTCCATGAGATTTCTGTAAGTGGTGAGGGGCAGGAGCTGCAACTTAGCTGTCACCTCGGAAAAGGCAGCAAAATGCACCCCCGACCTTGTGTATCCCCAGGCTGAGGCCCTGATACGGCTGCAAATGTTTACTTCTGGTTAAACAAATCAGACTGTTCCTTTTAGCAGCGGAGCCAAACAGTTTTGGACCCATCGTTAGACAACGCCAGCCTTTCTCATCAAAACTCCGACGTGTCACAACTCTAAATTGATTCTGCAGATGAGATTGAGAGCACAGGTCTTCCCTTAGTCGATAGATCATGTGCTACGGCACAGAGCATCATGTATTTACAATGAAGTAGACAATAATTAGCTGAAAGAGGGAAGATTTAGATTAGAATCATAGAATCACCAGGTTGGAAGAGACCCACTGGATCATCAAGTCCAACCATTCCCACCAATCTCTAACCCATGTCCCTCAGCGCCTCATCCACCTGCACCTTAAACCCCTCCAGGGAAGGTGAATCAACCACCTCCCTGGGCAGCCTCTGCCAGTGCCCAGTGACTCTTTCTGTGAAAATTTTTTTCCCAATGTCGAGCCTGAACCTCCCCTGGTGGAGCTTGAGGCCATTCCCTCTCCTCCTGTCCCCTGTCCCTTGGGAGAAGAGCCCAGCTCCCTCCTCTCCACAACCTCCTTTCAGGTAGTTGCAGAGAGCAATGAGGTCTCCCCTCAGCCTCCTCTTCTCCAGGCTAAACACCCCCAGCTCTCTCAGCCGTTCCTCATCAGGCCTGTTCTCCAGCCCCTTCCCCAGCTTTGTTGCTCTTCTCTGGACTCACTCCAGAGCCTCAACATTAGATATTAGGAAGAATTTTTTTACTGTGAGGATGCTGAGGCACTGGGTTGTCCAGAGGAGTTGTGGCTGTCCCAGTCCTGCTTGGAGCCCCTGATCCAGCGGGAGGTGTCCCTGCCTATGGCAGGGGTGGGACTGGATGGGCTTTGAGGTCCCTTCCAACCCAAACCATTCCAAGATTCTTTGAAATCACCACGACTAGGTTGAATGGCTTTCCCATCACGACCCCTGCAGACGTGCTGCAAGAAGCTTTGGAGTGAGAGGCCTGTGTCTGGCCTGAGCCTGAGGAGAGATGGGAAGCACATGCCAGACGCAGCGTTCCGAGCAGATTTCTGGAGGTAAAAACATCTCTTTCCATCCAATAGCTCGGCTCAGTGAAAACTGCAGACAGGGGCGGTGAGGAACTTTACCCTGAGCTTCCAAAAGGAACGCGCCCCACGTCCTGCTCTGCTCTGGCTCGAACACCCTGGGCCTCGGCACTGCTCTGTCATCAGGAATGTCACCCGTGGAGGAGAAACCTTCTGCAACCGGTCTGTTCTGGTGAAAAGTGTTGGTTTAAATTAACATTTTTCAGCAAAAAACCCGCATTCTCAGATGGTTCATAATGAGCCACCCAGCGAAATCCTCCCAGCTGTATACTCTACCTAGCTTTAATCGGATCATTAACTTTCATAAAGATGTAGGAAGGAGGAGTGGCGGCACTTGAAAAGAGCTCAAAACAAGCTGAGCTTTAAACTTCAGACTTGTCATTGACTTAGCCTTTCATTGAGCCAATTATTTATGACATATTTGACGAAATTCAGAAAAGAAAGAAGTGGAAATCTGCATATCTGCTCGGCTGTGGCAGAGCTACTACTAGATTTCTAAGCAGGAATACGAGCGAGGAGCTCTGCTCTGGAGCCAAGGACGTGCGGGAGCACCCAGCTGGCACGGGCGCAGTTGGCCCTTTGGATCCAGCGCGGATCCTCGTTTTGCACCCGCGGAAGAGTTTTGATGAGCAGTAGCCGGGTTCCATACGGATGTGTTTATTCATATCCAGTTTTGCTTATGCACATCATGTTTCAATAAACCGTGAGGGAATTAATTTTAAAGACACGCGTCCGACCCGGCGCCGAGGCTGACGAAGAGCCAGGCCATCGCACCCTCGGCTCAGCATGGCTGGCAGCACCGTGGATGGATGTGTTCTCATTCTCCTGGCTCTCAGCGGGGCTGGGGAGCCCCCGCAGCCCCCAGACCCAGAGGTAAATGAACACCGAGGACCCTCTGCTCATCTCCTTGCTTGCTGGAGATACAGAAACCCACGGCACCAGGGGCTTTGCTCGATGTCTCCCCAGCCCAAGGAGATGCACCAAGAGGCAGCCTCCCTGCTTCTGCAGGATCCGTGGGATCCGGCTCCAGCCTCCCCCAGGTCCTTGGGGTCAGCAGGCTCGGGTCACCTCAGCCACTGTTCATCCCCTCTGCTCCAGCCCCTCACCCCCCCAATCCCAGTTCTCCCCTTGCCCTTGCTCCCCCAACTCACTCCCCATCCCCCTATCCCCCCATCCTGTCCCCCCTATTCTTCCTCTCACTCCATCCCCATATCCCCCATGTCTCCTCCCCAATCTCTCCTCTCTCCCTCCACATCCCACAATCCCCATCCCCTATCCCTCCTCTACCCCCATTATTCCCCTGTTCCATCCCTCCTCTCCCCCCTCATGTCCCCCCATCCCTCCTTTCTCCCCATCCTTTCTCTCTCCCCATCCCTCCTCTCTCCCTCTAACCCTGATTTCTCCCCCTATCCCTCCTCTCTCCCTCCATCC
>WAAB01000981.1:38148-51932 GCA_013389865.1 Piaya cayana | reverse complement strand
CCGCCCCCCCCCCCGCTCCGTACCCCATCGCGTCTCGCACACGCGCAGCCGGTGCCGGTGCAGGGGGAGCCCCCGCCCGCTCTCGCCCTCCCGTTCTCAGCCCCCGCCGCCTCCGGGGGTGGCGGAGCCTCCATCTGCAGCCCCGGGAGCGCGGGAACATGGCGGACCTGGAGGCGGTGCTGGCCGATGTCAGCTACCTGATGGCGATGGAGAAAAGCAAGAGCACCCCGGCGGCCAGGGCCAGCAAGAAGATCACCCTCCCCGAGCCCAGGTACCGCGGGCACCGGCAGCCCCGACGGCCGCCTTTGCCCTCGCCTGGAGTCCCGCCGCCCCCCCCGACACCAGCCCCGGGGCTGGACATAACGGTCCGGGAGCGGCGGGGCCCGGAGCGGGGTCTGCGGGGAGATGGGATGCGGGATGGGCTGCAGGGATGGGGAGCTGGGGTGCGGGGTTGGGGAGCGGGGATGCAGGGATGAGGAGCGGGGGGGCAGGGTTGGGGAGCTGGGAGCTGGGATGGGGAGCAGGGATGCAGGGATGAGGAGCTGGGGTGCATGGAGGGGAAGCTGGGGTGCAGGGATGAGGAGCTGAGGTGCAAGAATGAAGAGCTGGGGTGCAGGGATGGGGAGCTGGGGTTTAAGGATGAGGAGCTGGGATGCAGGGAGGGGGAGCTGGGGTGCAAGGATGAGGAGCTGGGGTGCAGAGATGAGGAACTGAGGTGCAAGGATGGGGAGCTGGGGTGCAGGGATGTGTGATGGGGAGCTGGGATGCAGGGATGAGGAGCTGGGGTGCCAGGATGAGGAGATGGCGTGCAGGGATGGGAGGCTGGGGTGCAGGGATGAGGAGATGGTATGCAAGGATGGGGAGCTGGGACGCAGGGATGTGGGATAATAGGGCGTTGGGGTGCGTGATAGGGAGCTGGGATGCAGGGATGGGGAGCTGGGATGCGGGATGAGGAGCTGGGATGCAGGGTTGGGATGTGGAATAGGGAGCTGGGATGCACGATAGGGAGATGAGATGCAGGATGGGGAGAAGGGATGGGGGGGCAGGACTGGGGTGCCCATGCACAGCTTAAGGGGATGCTCCTTAAGCAAAATATTTGCAGCCACCCACTTGTCCCAGGGTAAAAACCCCACTGCCCTGGTGTGTGTTTGGTCCTAAAGTTGATGCTGGACTCGGGGTGTGTGTGTGGGGTGTGAGGAATCCTTGGAAGGGGGGTAAATGAAACGGTGGAACCCACCAGGATCATTCTTGCTGTTTTATACCGCAGAGCTGGGTCTGTTGTTTTTTTTATTTTGTTGATGCTTCATCAGGTTTGACAGTGGAGCGGGGAGATGCAGAGAGGGAGGACTGGCTCAGGAGAGAGTTTTTTTTCCCCTTGGGAGAGGGTTTTTCCCTTGGAAGTCATGATTTTTATCCTCTTGGGAGAAAAGTCTTTCTCCAGGGAGAGGGTTTTTTTCCTTTGGGAGAGGGTTTTTTTCTCTTTGGGGGGCAGTGGTGCTGTGCAGCGATGAACGGGTGTAGGTCTCAGTCCCATGGCTGGTTTAATCCCTGTGAGCTCCCCCTGCTCTCCCTGGGTGCCCGGCTGTGGCTGAGAGCGTTTTCTTAGCGTTTGGTGATAAAAGCAGCTTTTTCTGCTGAGTGACATGCGTGCTCTATAAAACCACCTGAGCATCACTTTGCTTATTTATTGCTACCATTAAAAGCGAGCTTTCCCCTCTCTTTCGTGGCTCCGTGTGTGCATGTAAAACGGAGATTTAGGCAGCAAAACATAACATTGCAACAGGAAAAAAAAAATGAAAGGAAAATTTACTGCAAAGCGTGTAGGCAGTTTGCAGCCGGCGGTGGCCTAGCCGAGCTGTCTGCTCGCAGGGAGAGAGCGCAGAGCCCTCTTCTCACTTGTTCCCTTGATTTTTTCTGCCTTCGTGCTTGGATTCGAGGGGAGTGCGGCGAAGGGAAAAGCGAGGGGTTTGGGGTTGCCTGTTTAATCCTCCCTGCAGAGGTGGTGAAGCCTCAGGTGAAGAAGTTTGGTGCTCGTTTTTCAGGTGTGGTTGAGGATGGCTGGTTGGCCTGCTGGAGGTGGCTGTTTCTCCATAAAATAACAGCCTTATCCTGGGCTGTACTGGGAGCGCTGCTAGGTTGACATTTATCACGATGCCTGTTTCTGTCCTCAGCGGCGGCGACGTGCCTGTTTGCAGCAGGGAGACGATCCCTCTGAGGGAGTGAAAGGTGGGGAATGCTGGGGGCTGTGCAGGGAAGGAATCCTTCCAGCGCCCCGAGAAATACCAGCTCCGAAAGCTGCTGCTGGGACCCCCCCCTGCCCCCTTGTGCAGACGCAGCCTCAGAGAGGCCTGCAGAACCTGTGGGCTGCTGCTTGCCTTCTCCATAGAATCATAGAATTATAGAACAGCCGGGTTGGAAGAAACCCACTGGATCATTGACTTCAACCATTCCTATCAAACACTAACCCATGTCCCTTAGCACCTCATCCAGCCATCCCTTAAACACCTCTAGGGAAGGTGCCCTCCCTGGGCAGCCTCTGACACTGTCCAATGACCCTTTCCGTGAAATATTTTTTCCCAATGTCCAGCCTAAATCTCCCCTGGCAGAGCTTGAGGCCATTCCCTCTCGTCCTGTCCCCTGTCTCTTGGGAGAAGAGCCCAGCTCCCTCCTCTCCACAACCTCCTTTCAGGCAGTTGCAGAGAGCAATGAGGTCTCCCCTCAGCCTCCTCTTCTCCAGGATAAACACCCCCAGCTCTCTCAGCTGCTCCTCTTGTTCTCCAGCCCCTTCCCCAGCTTCATTGCTCGTCTCTGCACTCGCTCCAGAGCCTCAACCTCCTTCTTGTGGTGAGGGGCCCAGAACTGAACACAGGACTCGAGGAGCAGTCTCACCAGTGCCGAGTACAGAGGGACTCCATAATTTGCATGTTTTTGGTTTTTTTTTTGAGGTTTGGTAGCTTCTCCTGATCAGGGAGAGGTGGTTCGCCTGCAGTTGGCTCTGCAGGGTGGGACGGGGCTGGCAGGTGCAGGAGGAAGCAGTGGGAGGGAAGGTGAAGGGTTAGATGGCTGAAGGGCCTTGCTCCTCCTGCTGCGTGTGGAAGAACCTGTTTGCGGATGAAATATTAAAGGGAAAAAAAAGGTTGTTTGCCGTCCCGTCCCCCCCCGGACTGTCATGCTCTGAAGAAGGTGAGAGGCCTTAGGAGAGGGAGAGGTGGTGCCAGGCGCCGTGGGACGCAGGCTGTGTCAGACAGCTCAGCGGATGGAGGGGAGGAAGCGTGGACATAAATGAGAACAGAGACTTACCTAAGCCCGGGACCACAAACGGCTCGAGATCGCTCGAAATGACTGAACTTCTCAGCTTCTAACTGAAGCCAGGGATTTCCTCACCCAGGAGGAAACGGTGACCGTTATTCTGGTGTCAGATGTCTTCATGCTGGTTTCTGGTTGGGTTTTTTTTTTTTTTTGATCCCCCTCATTAAAACAGACAGCGTGTTGTGTACACTTAAATATTCCGTGTCACCCCTAAAGTGATTCATTTATATAAATCGGCTGGTTAAATGCAGGTTGATATAGTAACAGCAGAAAAAAACCCGCAACACACAGTGCCCTCTCTTATATAGAATCAAGAATTCTTCCAAATAATTCTGTATTTTTTTTATTTCTCTGCGTGTGTGTGCGAGCGCAGCTTTGTCACCCCAGCCTGTCAGCAGCCGGCATCGCGTTCGGCTGCTGCCTGTCACCGGGACAGATAGCAGGAAGGTCACTGGAATATCACATCCATGCTTGAAAATAAACCTCTCTGCCTTCTTGCAGCGCTCTCCGTCGCTGGAATGCGTTCGGTCTCAGTTTATCTCCGGCGGGCACCACTGCCCAGCGACGGCCTGCGCTGCCGACGGGGATCTCGTGGAGAAACACTCCGGAGGTTTTTGCCCTCTTAATTTGTCTCTTTGCTGGAGTCCGGTTCACCTGTCGGCACCGTTTTATCTTTCTGCGATAAGGTTGGCACTAAATGAAGTCAAGGCGGTTTACTGCAATGCAAATGTGAGGGGGCTTCCTGTTTACAAGGAAATAGCTGTAGTGCAGGCAAGAATAAATTCCAAGGCTGCAGGCCAAGGCTTAGCAGCAAATAAACTACGAGGGTGAAGAGTTTATTGGCCGTGGGGCTGATTATTGCTGAGTTTACACGAAGCATCCTCAGACTCTTTTTGCACCGAAACTGTTAAATATCGCAGCTTGGGAAGGAAGAGGACAGCAAACCCTAATGAGACCAGAGCGCTTAAGGAAGAAGCTTAGCGCGTTGTGTTTCTTTTTTTTTTTTTTTAAATGCCAAAACAAAACAAGCCTTTTTCCATCCTCCGTCATCTGCTTTTCCTTCCCTTCTGCATTTCCTCCTTTCGTTCCTCAGAGCCTTGCCAAGAGCTGGGAAAGCTGAGATGGCTTTTAGTGTTAGGTTGTTTCTTCCAAGCCATTTTGGGGGGGGAGGGTGGTTTTGCATGGAGGGGAGGAAGGACCATCAAGGGCCAAATGACCTGCAGGAACAGGAGCTGAAAATGGTGACACGTGTTGAAATACAAACAAATTTGAGCAACGAAGCTGGTGAAGGGGCTGGAGAAGAGGCCTTATGAGGAACAGCTGAGAGAGCTGGGGGTGTTTAGCCTGGAGAAGAGGAGGCTGAGGGGAGACCTCATTGCTCTCTACAACTACCTGAGAGGAGGTTGTGGAGAGGAGGGNTCTATGATTCTATGAAACACAAAACCTTAGTCTTTTGCTACATAACTATAGAATCATAGAATCATCGAATCACCAGGTTGGAAGAGACCCATCTAGCATCAAATGTTTTAAGTTTGGGAGAGCCCAGTAAATGAACCACACACTCATTTTTTTTTAGGTTATTCAGCAGATTCCTGATCTTTCTCACTTCTTCCATGTAAATCGTGTATTTCCTTATTTTGGTCAAAGGGAAGGGGAGAAGCCTGTATCTAGCAGCTGTTTTTATTTGCCTACAGCCTCTTCTGTTTTGAGTAGAGGATTTGCATAACGTGAAGTGGAGAAAAAAAACGGTCCCGGAAATCAGATAACCGGGATGGGAGAGGAGGGTGCGGGGCTGGCGGAGGGCTGGTGCGCAGCACTGCTCCCCGCGCCGTCCGCACCGGGAGAGTTGACATTAAAGCTTCCTTACTATAAACATCACGTAAGCTTAGGGTGTACAAATAGCAAGGGCATGGTAACCAAACACAGCCTGCATCTGTCCAGGCTTCTCTCCTGCTTCTCTCGCTTCGGTTGTGGATATTTCTTTTTTTCTCATCTTTCCCTTTTCCAGCTTGCTTATTTCGGTAATTGCCTTCATTTCAACTTAACTCTTGTTTTTTCTCCCAGCCTTTCTAATTTGGTCTCTTACCTTCCTCTAAATCCTGCAGAGGGAATGAAGGCTTGCTGTGGTCACATTTCTCAGAAATCAGGCTGAATAACATGACATTTTCCTCAGTTATTCCGTCTTCACTTTACCTCTACAGGTAAAGACTAACATGCTGGTACCCCAGTCGCATCTCGCTGGGACAGTGAGTCTGTGAGTTTAGTCTGCGATGCGCTCTTTGCTTTCTTACCTAATACTCAAACCAACTGGTTTAAAACCCCATTTGAGGTTCAGGGAATGCAGGGAGGTTGCTTTTTCTTTTCCAGTTCCATCCTGAGCTATCTGTGATTTGCTTTCTGCCTGTTACAGTGCTGACGACTGGTGAAACCCAAACAACATCTCCTGCTAGGAGTTCAGCATCATTACTCTCTCCTCTATTTCCTACTTCTGCACTTTTGTTCTCTTGGCATCGCTGCAGTCGTTCTCTGAATTTCAGTTGGTTTTGATGTGTCCTTCAGCGTGTTCTTGTACCTTTTGAAACTCCTGTAGCATCTCTTAAATTAGAGGCCAGAACTCCTCTGTCTCTCTGCTGTCAGAACCTTTTCCTGACAGCTGCTCGTGGAATTTGCACATTCAGTGCTACAACACTCCTGGCATCCCTCTGCGTCTTTCTAGGTGCTTCTGTGCCTCTGTCGCTTCGAGCGTGCTGCTCAGGTTTGGGTTTCTGCAGGTGGCACCGAGCATCTCTCGCTCCACGTCCTGGCACTGGAAGCTGCTGCAGCTGGTTGGTGCTGCCAGCTCCTGTCAATCCCCTCCTGCCCGCTTTGCTCCGTGCTGTTCCTCACCATCAGCTCCACCAACCCCTTCCCCCGAATCCCTCATTAAAACACTCTCTTGTCCTGAAGCGTATGAGGTTTGACCATGATTAATCCGCTGGTGCTCGATGCAGGGTTTGTTGTTGTGTTTTCCTGACGGTGTTTCCTGTCTTGTCTCCATCCATCCCATTCGCATTCCCATATATCCCGGATGGGAAGCGTGGGACCTGGAATGCCTTTGTCTGCTGCTCGTCTGAGCAGGGTCTAACGGGGAATGGGGGGGTCTCATCAGGGATGTCCATACCGACCCCCCCCCGGCTTTCTACACAGGTTGTTTGGAGAATGGAGCGGCCCCAGGAAGCCTTGAGCTGCTTCCTCACTGAATGCAAATGGTAGAAGCCCTCAAAAGTGCTGTTTTCCTCTTCCCAGAAAGAAAAAAAAGTAGGCTGGGATGGATTTTGCAAAAGCTTATGCATTTACTGGGATTTGCGCGGGGATGGTGCCAGCGAATGTGGAATTAAACAGGAGATGATACAGAGGATTAAGGTTCTAATGGCTAATTCAGATGAGTTTGTATCACGGGAACTTTTGCCTCGTAAGGTAGTGATACCTGTTCCATCTGCCTGTAGCAAAAATTAAATTTTTAAGATTATTTCAGTCGAACTTCTTAAGCTCAGCTCTCTAAAATTACAAAACGCTTTAGGTTTGTGCTTGACATTTACGAGGTTGTTTCCTGGTATTTTTATACTAGTTCCAGGGCCTACTAAACATGGAACTGAAAACATTTAAGTAAAGAAATTCAAACCAGCATGCAGGACACTCGAAATGGTTTCGTCAACAGGTGATTTGTGAAACTGCAGAAGCAGAAAAGGCTTCTAAATGAAATGGTTTTATGAACTAATGTCTTATTTTGCAGCTATGCTCTATTGCTGAACATTTAAGCAAGGAATAAAGACAATTCAGCTTGGTGAGAGCTGGAGATGAGTGAATGTGTGGCGAGAACTGGGGTAAAAAGGTGTGTGTGAACCTGATGTAGGTTTTGGAGTCAAGTGGTTAATGGATCGTCTGAGTTCCCAGGGTCCTTCCCTGAAGCTGGAATGGATATGATCCATGCAACTGTTCTTCCTTAAGCTTTGACGTCTAGTAGGTGCAGCTCCTATTTCTGAGACGGTGAAAGTCTTCTCAGCTCAGCGAGACAGCGGATCATCTGCCCGTTTTCAAGGGCTAAAAATACCCCTCGGAGCGCGTTTGAGACGCTTGTGCTCGCCTTGTGTCCCCCCCGCCCCCTGAGCAGCAGCACTGTTTGGCAGACTAGCCTTTGATTTTTAAAATTTCGATATTTAAATTATTAAATGACGGTGAAGAAAGCCATCGCTCGTTTAGTTTAGAGCAATTCAATCGTGTGTGTGTTTCAAAGGTCAGTTTACGCGTTCAGGAATGAAGCGTGTGGACTAAAGCTTATCTGGTATATTATGTTGATTGGGTAAAAAGCCATGCTCGAATATTTATATGGTCATTATTAAAGGATTGGGGGGGGAAATCTTGGGGTTTTTTTTTCTGAACTAGCATTACAAGAAGTTTGTGCATTTGGTTTTTTTTTCCTTGTAGAACAGCCTAGTCCTGCTCGGAGGGAGCAGAGATGACAGAGCGGTTGAAAACTGGGTTTTATTTAGAAATTCAGCCTGTGAAATTGGCTGTCAGTGGAAGTGTTGGCTGGGAAGGTAGTAAAGAGGTGGCTTCCTCCAAATAGTTGAGTGTACACAAAGCTGGGGCTGCTAGCAGAGCGGAGTTGCTTTTATCCCAGGTTGGCTACGGCGCTTTCTTTGCAGGAAGAATGTGCTTGAGGCTGAAGATTGGCTGTCGGGGTAGGAGCTGTGCAGAAGGGCTCCTGTTGGCTGTGGATGCTGCTCTCCGCACCACCTGGGTGTCCTCTTCCTTGGGCATTCAGGTCATTTGTGGTTGTAACCGCGGCGTCTGATGCCTCGGTGACAGACGGGCCTGTGCAGGAGCGCACGGGAAGGCGAAGGTCCTGCTGCAAAACGCTTCCAGCTTTAATAGATGGGGAGTGAGAGGCTGCTCTTGCCTGTATTGTACGGATCAGAAGCCAAGCCACTTGGAAAATAGATGATGACACAGAGGACGTTTGGCAGGTGGGGGAGCTGAAGTTGGATTTTCCGAGCCGCTGATGAGCAGCGGAGACTCTGGAGTGTCTCGGCTCCGGAGCGTGCGGTGCTTGGGAGCGTCTCCGGGCACGGGAAAGAGATCTGGCCTTAAGGGAGATGTTCCAATTAGCCCTCCTGTGGGGATGCTCTGAGGCTGAAGCTCATGTTTTGAAACATTGATCTTCCCTTGGGTGTCATTACCTTAATTAAGAAAAAAGGTAAATGAGGGTAATCTGGGAAGACATCTGTGTGCAGTCTTCTGTTCCCGTACTGAAAGCAGAGGGAATGTTTCTAGGAGTGTTTGCTGGGAAAGTTTCCGTGACGTGATATTGCGTTATAGGTAAATTCATCGCGTTTGGGTGCAGATGGGCTGTGGGTGCTGCCGGGACCCGCCTGGAGCAGCCTCTGGGGCCGGGTGCATCGCCTGCACGGAGCTCAGCCGAGCACACCGAGCACGCCTGGGCTTCCCGTGGGAGATAAGAACAGGCAGATTTGTCCTTTCGCTCAAATTAATCAACCCTTCAGCTATGACTCCTTTTATAGGTGTGATGGCTTTTCAGCGCCTGGACCTTCCCGCGGGGAATGTTTGCAGTGAAATGATGGAACTGTAACATCGGGAAAATGAACGGGCGCAGCTCTTCGTTTCTGTTCTGGTGAAATCATGTGGAATGGCCTCGTTTAATCTTCTTATCAATAATAACTTTTATTTTTTTTTCTTTGTAATTAATAAAATTAGAATAAATCCTATCAGGAGCTGTCAGGTCCAGGTGCGTAAACCAAAAAAAAAAATCATTTAATTGAACTAAATTGATGTAAAAGCAGCAGTTTTTAGCTTTAGAAAATACAGCTGTTTGCCACAGAAAGGGCTTCACCCCATGCTTTCTCCAAGCAAATCATTCCAGTACTGGATAAACTCTACATCAGTAACATTTTGAGAGTGTTAGGAGCAAACGCTTCCATAGAGAAAGCACCCAGTCCCCTTCCAGTGTGCTGGGGGTTTGTCCCGTCAGCGTGTGCCGTGTCCTGTTGAGAAGAGAACTGAGCAAGGGGCAGATTTCTCAGCCTCTGGTAGAGCTGTGCAAATCAAATAATCTCAGTTAAACACTGAGAGAATTTCAGCCTGGCTGATGCGAGGTGTGTGTCGGACACCGACCCAGGCAAGCACCAGTTGGGTGATGCAGAAACGCTTTGTGGGGCTGGGAATGGGTGGGGGCTTGTCACTCGAGAGGAGCTGCTGCCTCTGAGATGAGGAATGAGCTCCCTCCGCATCCTCCCAGAAGATTAGAAGGTGCTGGGGAACCCAATATCATACTCGATGCTTCCAACCTGAGAGGAAGAGACCCCTCTCCTGTGGGGCTGGGTGCAGAACGCAGCCTCCGTGCGACGGCTCCGTGGATCCTCCCTGGCTGCTGTTCTATTTATCATATTTCTGTCTTAGTTCCAGAGCTTCAGCGGTTTGGCTTTGCTGGCTTGGATTCCCAGCCCTGAGTGGATAAGGATAGGGATATATGTAAGGATAAGGATATATGTAAGGACAAGGATATATGTAAGGACACCCAAGACGCTGCCTCTGAGGTGATTTTGCTTTCCGAGCCTTCTCATCATCTGCTGTTTTTCTCAAGTCTCCAGCCTGGCTTCCCCATCGTGTTCTGTTCGTTTTCACATTTCAGCGATTCCACCTCTCTCTTCATCGGTCCTTGGATTGCTTCATTTATTTTAGTATTTCTTTAACCCTCAATTTTTTTCCCCATTGTCTTTCCAAAGTATTTTAGTGATTGTCTTTACTGTGTTCACATCTCCCTGCTGCAGCTCTGGAGATCATAGAATCATAAAATCATAGAATCACCAGGTTGGAAGAGACCCACCATCAAGTCCAACTGGACTTGATGGTGGGTCTCTTCCAACCTGGTGATTCTATGATTTTATGATTCTATGAAATGCCCTTTTATAAAGTGGGGAAGGAAAAAAATCTCTGGCTGTCGTGGCCGTGTGCCATCCTGCCCTTGCTTCGAGTTGTACTCGACCCTGTCGTGCGTTCAGCTCAGAGGCCTTTGGGGCAGGAGCTTTGGTCCGGTTTTAGTGGCTCGATGATGGATGTGGGCAGCGCAGATAAACATTTGAGCCTCTGTAAAATCGCATCCCGAGACTGTAAATGAATAAATAAATCACAGGCAAATGTAGCGCCTTCCAGTTGGCCGTGGGTCTCGGTAGCTCCGTTAATGTTTATACTTGTAAGGCTACTTGTAAAGAAAGTTCTAAACATTTTATAGATAGGGAGAGACTAAGACAAATTGGATTATCTTCAGTGATGTTGTATTTGTTTAAAAAAATATGATTGACGAATTACTTAATTGCAGCAAGGGGGAGGAGATGCGATTTCGGTGCGGTTCTATTTCTTAGACTTTCCCAGTAGCAGCGTCTGGTGGAAGGGCAAGTCCTTGACATTGCAATTCAGTAATAATTCCTGAAAAATTCATGTGCTTAGAAGCTTTGGTGTTAGTTTCAGATTTCACATTTATTCACATACATTTTTTGCCGAAGCAAAATGATCCTTGAGGAACATGAAGACAAGCGCGTATCTTGAAACCGTCGCTCCGGAGCTATTGCTTTTGGCTCCCTTGTTGTAAACTTTCTCCGTTAATATAATTTGCACACGTTATCTCCTGGATGAGATGTACCAGAGCAGGGCTGTGGGAACGCGTTGCTGAGCTGCAGTCCTTTGATTGCAAACAGGCTGCTTGGGTGGAACGTGCTGTGAACCATCCCTGACTGCTGTAAGAGCAGCGAGTGCCGGGGAGGCCACGGAGATCATAGAATCATAGAACAACCAGGTTGGAAGAGACCCACTGGATCATCGAGTTCAGCTGTTCTTATCAAACACTAAACCATGTCCCTCAGCACCTCATCCACCCAAGATGATCCGAGAGCTGCAACATCTCCCGTGTNTAAAAAATAAGTACCCCCTCAGTAGCAATTGTAGACTCCTGCTTAAATTTTTGAAGAGTGCCCATCAACAAGCCAAATATACGTCGATTCCTGAATAAAAAGAAAGTTTGAGAATCAGTTCAAGTACTAAGATTTTTATTTGCATAAACAACCAGCCCAAACCATTCTACAGTCAGTTCACTGCAGTGAAATGACTTGGTGGTGAGCTTAGAGGGTGCGCAAAGACAAAAAATGAGATGGAAACAGGTGGACAGACCCCTGCTCCTGTCCTGTCTGGTGCCCAGTGCGGGAGTAGCTGGGATCTGAACTGCGGGGACCGTGGCTGCGTGTGGGGGATGCACCCAGCTGTGGCTGCGTGGGGAATGTTCTGTGCCGTGGGGAGAAGTGAAACTTCTTGGTTTCACTCGTAGCTGCTTTATTTGTCACCGGGCGAGACCAAGAGTGCAATGAGCATGTGCAGCCATTCACGGAGCACCAATGGTCACTTTTATTTCTCCATGAAATAAGTCAGTTGGATATCGCTTTGCTGCCCCGTGTCGAGGTGCTGAGGGACATGGTTTAGTGTTTGATGGGAATGGTTGGACTCGATGATCCGATGGGTCTCTTCTGACCCGGTGATTCTGTGATTCTGTGTGATTCTGTGATTATAGGATGCTCAAAACTAAAAGAATAGAAGGAATGTGGGTTTTTTTCCATGTTATTTTGTTGTTATCAAAACCTGTTTTTTCAGCCTTCCAATGTTTTGTTTTCTCTTCAAGTGTGGAATTTCACAAGTGATAAGAGAGATAGATCGAATGGTCTAATGGTCCTTTCTGGCTTTGTAGGGTAGGAGTTTGCTTTGCCCCATCAGCTTCTCAAACAAAAGCTGCAACGGGGTAAAAAACCTTTAAAAGCTTCTGAGAACAAAGGCGTTTGGGGAAGCTTTAACTTCTGCTGAACTTTGAACTGGGTACAAGTCAGAGAGGAAGCAAGATGGAAGGAATCGAATGGTTTGCGATACGTTCACTGTGTTTCGCCTCTTATTGGAGGCAAAGCTGGTTGGAAGGAAGCTAATTCTTTTTTTTTATTGGTTGAATCAAGTGCCGGCCCTTGGCTTTCACCCCAGAGCGCGGCGCGAGGCTGACCCGGGGCAGGGATCCAGTGACTCAGTGCAGCTCCCAATCTCCTTCCAGGGGAGTTTTCTCTTCAGTTGGAGAGAGGTGCTTCGTGCCAGTGAGAAACACTCTGCAGGAAAATAGCAGCATCGTTAGTAATTGCTTACACAAATCCACTTTTGATGTTGTTGTGCTTCTTTCCTTCTCCCCGTTGTCATCTTTTTGTGCGCGTTTTCTTTCTTACTCAGCAAAACCTCCGCAAAAAAAATGCTTCGAAGGAGAAATTGTGTCAGTAACGGCGCGTCGGTAGCGTTGAGCTTCAGCCTTTCAGGTTTTCCTCGTTTGAAATTGGGTCTAAGTGGGCTTAGTTATTTTTCTGACTGCAGGCAAGCTGAGGTCTTTGTTGGCTCGGTGAGACTTCCCCGTGTCTGCGGGCTGGAGCGTCTGTGCTGGATGAGGAGAAGAAAGCAGAGATGAAAGCTGGATGGGATTAGAGACCATAATAAATACAGCCAGGAGCCATCAGGAGCTCAGTGTGCTGGTCACGGGACACACGTGGCAGAAGGATACCTGATGACAGAGGAGGAAAAAAAGAGAAATACAGCTTTATTTTACAGACTGGGGATGGAGGGAAATACGTTTGTGACTTGTCTGAGATGATACAGGAAACATTGGTGGGTTAAATACTGAACTTGGCTTCGCTCAGACCAGCCTCCGCAGAGCTGCCATTTCATTCTGGTTTTGGTTTTCTGTTCTCCTTTTTTGGTTTCAGCTTATAGATGAATGTATTAATGCGTTTAGCTGGTCATTCGTGATGGTTCTTCAATGCTTGCTATAAGGCCAGGCTCTTCTTCAAGCTGTGGTGTGCACATGTGCCTCTTTACAATAGATGATGCCCCACAAATGTGAACTGGTATTGATTTATAAGAACAAGTAGTGTGCTTTTATGGTCAAGAATTAAAAGCTTCTTCAAGATACAGTAGTAAGGAGATCAATAGGGAGTAGCTTCTCGATCTGTTTCCTATAGTGAGAGTGTGTATATGTATACGTATCATCACATCTTTCTCTACCCTTTCTATTTCTGAGATGTGAGGTGCTTTCGAGAGTCATAGAATCACAGAATGGTTTGGGTTGGAAAGGACCTCAAAGCCCGTCCACTTCCAAATCCCCTGCCACGGGCAGGGACACCTCCCACTGGATCAGGGGCTCCAAGCCCCGTCCAACCTGGCCTTGAACCCCTCCAGGGATGGGGCAGCCACCACTGCTCTGGGAAACCTGATCCAGGGCCTCCCATCCTCACTAGGAAAATTTTTTCCCAGAAAGGGTCATTGGTCACTGTCAGAGGCTGCCCAGGGAGGGGGTTGATTCACCTTCCCTGGAGGGGTTTAAGGGATGGGTGAATGAGGTGCTGAGGGAC
>WAAB01000981.1:18332-37281 GCA_013389865.1 Piaya cayana | reverse complement strand
TGACAGAGGAGGAAAAAAAGAGAAATACAGCTTTATTTTACAGACTGGGGATGGAGGGAAATACGTTTGTGACTTGTCTGAGATGATACAGGAAACGTTGGTGGGTTAAATACTGAACTTGGCTTCGCTCAGACCAGCCTCCGCAGAGCTGCCATTTCATTCTGGTTTTGGTTTTCTGTTCTCCTTTTTTGGTTTCAGCTTATAGATGAATGTATTAATGCGTTTAGCTGGTCATTCGTGATGGTTCTTCAATGCTTGCTCTAAGGCCAGGCTCTTCTTCAAGCTGTGGTGTGCATGCGTGCTTCTTTACAATAGATGATGCCCCACAAATGTGAACTGGTATTGATTTATAAGAACAAGTAGTGTGCTTTTATGGTCAAGAATTAAAAGCTCCTTTAAGATACAGTAGTAAGGAGATCAATAGGGAGTAGCTTCTCTATCTGTTTCCCATAGTAAGAGTGTGTATATGTATACGCATCATCACATCTTTCTCTACCCTTTCTATTTCTGAGATGTGAGGTGCTTTCGAGAGTCATAGAATCACAGAATGGTTTGGGTTGGAAAGGACTTCAAAGTCCATCCAGTCCCACCCCTGCCATGGGCAGGGACACCTCCCACTGGATCAGGGGCTCCAAGCCCCATCCAACCTGGCCCTGAACCCCTCCAGGGATGGGGCAGCCACCACTGCTCTGGGCAACCTGATCCAGGGCTTCCCATCCTCACTAGGAAATTTTTTTTCACCGAAAGGGTCATTGGTCACTGTCAGAGGCTGCCCAGGGAGGGGATTGATTCACCTTCCCTGGAGGGGTTTAAGGGACAGGTGCATGAGGTGCTGAGGGACATGGGTTAGTGATTGATGGGAATGGTTGGAGTCAATGATCCAGTGGGTTTCTTCCAACCTGGTTGTTCTATGATTCTGTGATCCAGCAGGCTCTGTGGGTGCAGAGATGCTCATACACCCAGCAGAAGTTTCATTTCTTTTGATAGGCGCGCTTATTGTTGGAGTCACAGACTATTCCTGCTCTCTTTCGGGGTCGGCAGCCGGGGCGACTGTTGCTGCCGGCACTGGCCCGTGGCTCTGGCTGCAGCCAAGGACAGATCCTGGCTCCAGGCTGAGCTCCCTCCCTAGGGGATCTCCTGGTTTGCTGCTTCTCTCGTGGCTTTGCCTGAGAGAGGGAGGATTGCAGATGAATGCTGCTCTCGCTCTGCACGTGTCCTCGGCTGTGTTTAAAGAACAGAATGTATTTTCTTAGTTTCGCGGAAGATGGGGTTTCAAGTCGACTTTTTTCTGCCTGTTACCGACCTTGGCACGGCGGCTGTTGTCTGTCTCCTGTCAAGCTGCGTGCCTCCGTGTGTGCTTGGAGACAGCGAGAGCTTTTGAATCTCAGAACGTATTTTAACCTTGCAGGTTGCTTTGCAGTGGGTGTCTTTGATCAAGTCTGAAGGACTAGGATGCTGGCTATAATTCTTACAGCTTCGAGATGCAGCTCCAAACTCCCTTTAGGAGATCGTTCAGCTCACGCTTGCAATAAACCTCTTTTTTCTGACCAGGTTAGGGTGACCTGTGCTGTTTGCAGCGGTTTTAGAGTTTGATGGTGATGCAGATAGTCATCCTTCTGCCTGCTGCTGGGCAGGCAGCGCGTGGTGAGCTGCTTCACGAGCCCGGTGGTTTTGTTCAACACTTTCTTTAAGGGCGGCTTCTCCCGTGGAGCTGCAAGAGACGAGCGGCCGTGGCTCTGCTGCAACCTCCGCCTGCCCTGCACCCCTCAACATCAGCTGCGTGGGTGTCGTTGCATTGCTGAGCATCGAGAGGCTCCTGTTATTTGCAATAAAAAACCCTCCCCAAACTTCTTGACTGTCTCACCGCTGTGTTTGTTCTCTCTGACCTCAGCACGGGGGCTGCTGTGCCCCGTAGGGCTGCCTGCACCGTGCTCCCAGGTACTTCCATTCCAGGTACATTCGCTTCAATTTGCTCCTGGTTAAACCAGCAAAGAGGGATCCAAAAGGGATCCAAAGAGGTCCGGATCGCATTTCTCACGGAATCGTAAGCCTGACTTTTGATTTTTCCCTAAATATACTCGCCCTGTTATTTCAGTCCGCTTGTGGTATGCGGACAGCAGACGGAGCATTGCTGAAATTTTTGCTGTTTGCTATTTTCTTCCTCTCCGAAATAAAAAAAATACGCGGCCAAAAGGTTTCGCTACAGTGCAGTCGGATACGCTTTTGTTTCTAAAGTCTCCCTGGATTTCATTTTTAGCCCGCTTTCGTTTCTGTGTGTTTGGAGTGTTGCTATTAAGGTAGATCGTGCTGCGAACTGGGATGAACTTACGCAAAAAGTCGGCTTCTTGCATTAGCGCATTTGCGCTGAGGGCATGTTTGGATGTGGAAAGCTTCTCTGAAACGACTACTTTGGTGTGAAATGCGGCTTTTAATCCCAGATTGTTTACGTATAAGGCAACTAATGATCCAATATGCAAAGGCAGAGAGCGAACCTTCCTTTCTAATTGTGCTGGGCTCCATTTTACCATTTTCCATCCTTCTGGAAGACGCATGGATTCTGCTTCGTTTCTTTTGAACTAATTTTTTTTTACCTTTAACCTCTATGCGAGGATTAGAAGTTGATGATTCTGGCTATTCAAAATCCCCTCCATGTATTTTATTCCTGTTTCTTCTATGGATAAGGGGAAACAATTCTGCGGGCGTGAAAGTCCGTTGTTTAGAAGCCGGAATGCCGTGTGGGCTTCCATAACCTGTGATCATTTTCCAGATTCTGTCACTGCAAAAGCGTTTTGTTCCTCTGACATGTTACCCATCTGAGCAGAAGCACTGGATGGCAAGGAAAAGGAGGAGAAGGGTGGGAGAGATCTGTTCGTTACACAATCGGAGTGTTTTCCTGGACGCTTCAGTCACACGTTAAATTTTTCATTTTCTTCCCCCCCCGTTGTCTAGACTGAGATATGTTTATGTAATTTCTTGCAGCGCACTCGTCAGGGCAGAGGAAAGCTTTCTTGATGTCATTTATTGTTAAAAAGGCTTATTATGTTACTAATGGTCTAGCGGTCAGTGGGAACGGGACGGTGCCCGCGAGGGCTCCGAGTGCAGGTGCTGAGATGGGCTCAGGTCAGCCCGGAGCGGGAAGTTTGTGGTCATGGGTGACGCACACCACGTCCATTAGCGAGTGGCCCTCCTGTGAGCGCAGGGAGGCGGGAGGAGGGTCTGTCTGGGAGAAAGAGGGATGCTCTGCAGCTGGGGAGGTTGATCCAGTGCACGCAGGGGTCGTAGAACCATTGAGGTTGGAAAAAACCCTCTGAGATTTGAGAGCAAATCCAGAGAAGAGCAATGAAGCTGAAGGGGCTGGAGAACAGGCCTTATGAGGAATGGCTGAGAGAGCTGGGGGTGTTTATCCTGGAGAAGAGGAGGCTGAGGGNTGATTATCCAGTCCAACTATCAGCTTGACCTCACTAAACCATGTCCTGAAGTGCCACGGCTGCAGCGCAGGGTGGTATTTTGCCACCCACATGGTAACATTTTATGGAGTTAAGACAAGAATTAAGTTTTACAGTCACTACTTTAAACACGTTAAGCTAGGATGTCTCTTTTTTTAAAAAAATCTACCCCTAGAACAGGCAGCCAAATTTTGCAATTCTGTCAATTATGTGATAAATTTTTATTTGACTGCCTTGCTCTTCCCGAGTGCAGAACACGATCCCTATTTGCCGCTTCCCCTTCGTTTGGAATCAGTGTTTCATTTAGGTTGTGAAGAGACGGGGAGAGTAGACCTAGTTTTTAATGAACAACTAAAAAGACTCGCGTTTGCCACTGAATTATTTATAGTCTGAAACCCGATGAGCAGCGTCTGGCCCTCCCGGTTCTTGTTTAACTTGATGTGGTGGTTGGCCTCCGGAGTTCTCGCCTCGGATCGCAGTGTTCGTAATCTGTGTTCCATGTGGGGCTTCGGGATGTACATAAAAAACTATTCATAGAATGATTTCCTGAATTGGCGTTTAGGGCCTTCCAGTTGGCTTTTATTCCAGGCTCTTATCTAGTCAAGTTATTCAGCCTTCGCGCCTCGAGGTCTTTGTTTGAGGAGGAATTTGAATACTTCTCATTTGGGAGGTGTTTTAGGAGCTCTGGTTGGGGGGGGGGACACGACCTTGCGAGAAATAACCACAGGAATCTAATTTTTTTTTTCTCTCCAGGCAACGTTAAAATTTGTCCATGAGAACCAGCCTCTCGTGCTGCGTTTTAGAAGCCGGTTTGTGACTTTCTCCTGACGCGAATTAGTTCAAAATATAATTTTTTACAAGGATGGAGGGCTCAGCCTTCCCGCTGCAGGAATTTGAGTGATGTTTAACAGTCCGGAAGAAAAGGCTGTAGGGAGATGCAGCTTCTAGGACTTCCCTGGCGGGGTTCAAGGCCAGATTGGATGGGGCTTGGAGCCCCTGATCCAGTGGGAGGTGTCCCTGACCATGGCAGGGGTGGGTCTGGATGAGATTTGAGGTCCCTTCCAACCCAAACCACTCCAGGATTCTATGTTTAGGGTACGAGTAGTGGGTATTTGTGGTTATTTTTATTAAAATAAATAATATGGATGAAAATATCAATTTGAAGGTTGGAAACAGAAAGTGTCTGGTGAAATTTTACCTTAACAGCTGAATGAGGCAGTTGTTTCTCCCAAGCTGGGTTGCATTGATTTTGAAATCTACGTACTCGTGTTGTCGCCCATCTGAAATTTTCATAGGCATTATATTAAAATGAATACTGAGGTTACTCGACAAATAAAGGAAATCTTTGTTAATGCGGTTTAAATGAGTGATTGTGAGATCATAAATTAGGCAGAGGAGATGTTGAGCGCGGTGCCGCCAAGCTAGGGGCCTAATGGAGCTTACGTTGGCTCGTTCTCCAGATGATGTATGGCGTTTGCGGTGTTAACAGCCCGGTGGAGCTCGGATTGATTTGTACGTTTGTTTGACGTGATGCAAGCTAAAAATCTGTCGCAAGAATAAAGGAAGGAAGCAGGGAATGGGATGTCCCAGGGAAGCGCTGTGAATTCCTAGCATCACAGAATGCTTTAGGTTGGAGGAGACCTTTATGGGTCATCAGGTCACCACATTTATTGTAGGAACAGGACATCTTTAACTGGAGCAGGTTGCTCAGAGCGCAAATCCAACCTGATCCTGAATGTTTTCAGGGATGGGGACAATCTGTGTCTGTGAATTGACGTTAATGGCTGTAGCCTGACGAACTGGGGGTGTTTAGCCTGGAGAAGAGGAGGCTGAGAGGAGTCCTCACTGCTCTCTGCAACTACCTGAGAGGAGGTTGTGGAGAGGAGGGAGCTGGGCTCTTCTCCCAAGGGACAGGGACAGGACGAGAGGAANGTTGGACTCCATGATCCAGTGGGTCTCATCCAACCTTGTTGTTCTATGATTCTATGAACTCTCGTGGTTATAGATAGAGCATCAGCCTATGGCTTGATGAGGCAGATGGGCAGCGGGATCATATTTTGCACGAGTCTTTCACAGTCCTGTTTTATCGTTGATCCTTTTCTCCAAACTGTGTTAAAGGTCTGGTTTAAAATAAGCCGTTTCAAGTAACTCTTCCTTTTTTTCTTTTCTTTTCCTCTTTTAGTATCCGCAGTGTTATGCAGAAATACCTTGAGGAAAGGGGTGAATTAACCTTTGACAAGATCTTTCATCAGAAAATCGGTAAGTCATAGTTCAACGAAATGTTACACATTATATATTTATTAATATTTTAAGGTTGGCTTGCCTGCCACTTCTCTGCTGAAAAATCAGTGTTGTCGATGGTCTGAAGAACACTGGAATATGGACAGGACTCAGTTAGGTCCTTCAGTCAAATGAAACGAGGGAAGAAGATGAAGCGAGGCAATCTGTCAACTTCGTGTTCTGGGGAAACTACTGGAAAAATAATTAAATTATTTGGAAACATTGACCAGAAAATTATATTACTTGGTATGGGCTTGTCAGCATATAATGTGTCGCATCACTTAAACTACTTTTTCTCTGCAGGGTAATAAGCCTTGTTGATAAGGGAGCAGCGGTAGAAAAAGATACCGCACATGATGTCTGGCCTGTCTGACATCGCGTTCTTGCTGGGGACACGGGGGAATGTAGCCCGGGTGAAGCTGCCATGTGCAGGGGGCAAAGCTGTTGGGAGAATGGACTGGAGGGGCAGTTATCAGTGCTTCTGCGTGGCCGTGGAGGGATGCATCCAAGGATTTTGAGCGATAGCATCGGAGATGGGTTCTTACGCAGCGTTTCGGTCAGCAGCGTGAGTGCTGGGGCGAAGAACCTCTGCGTTCTGTGTGTGTTCTTAAAAAGGCTGTAACCGCACCAAGGACAAGGACAGCGTTGCAAAAGAACTCCGTAAACTAGAGGAGGAAATCTGGGAAAGACGCGATGCAGTCAAAACAAGCAGGGTCCTCTACACCGCTGCTGGAGTAATGACAGAAATACAGAGAATTGTGGATCAGGTAGATATTTTGAGTGGATTTGGCTGTTACGGTGAGCCAGAGGCTGCGTTGTCTCAGCTAGATCACATGCCAAACAGCAAATCAGGATTGTAGCCAGCGAGGCGTGTGAAGTAATCCTCTTTTGGCAGAATATTGTGTCCGTCCTGGCACCGGACTGCAAAATATACATGGAGCCGCTGGAAAGAGTCCAGGGAAGAGCAGCGGGAATGAGCAGACCTGACTTAGCAGTCTGCTAGACGTGACCCGCGGGGAAGTATCGAAACAGGGTGTTACGTAGGCTCTGAAAGAGAGAAGTGAGGTTGAACAATCTTGAAAAACAGAAGAGCTGTTGCAGAAATAATGAGGTTAGTCAATTTTCCAGAGGTTTAACAAGCGAATAAAAAAAAAAAGCCTGGATATGGATAAAGCTGTTTTAGTAGCAGGATGGTTTATGAAGCAGGGGAGCGGACTTCTCGAGGGGCTTGTGAGAGATTTGTACCTTTGAGGAGTGCGTTGGCGTGTGCCTGCTAGGGCTGTGCGGCTGCAAAACGGGGACAAAGCCGTAAAATGGGCTGGGAAGACTCGAGGAGATCAAAAGTGGTGGGATGGGGTTGTCTTTGGGCTGGATGAGCTTCAGCTGGTCTGTCTCCCTGGCTGGAGCAGGAATGTCCAGTCCTCCCTTGCACCTGGAAACGTGCAGTTCATAGAATCATAGAATCAGGTTGGAAGAGACCCACTGGATCATCGAGTCCAGCCATTCCCATCAGTCACTAACCCATGTCCCTCAGAACCTCGTCCACCCGCACCTTAAACCCCTCCAGGGAAGGTGACTCAACCCCCTCCCTGGGCAGCCTCTGCCAGTGCCCGATGACCCTTTCTGTGAAATTTTTTTTCGTAATATCCAGCCTAAATCTCCTCTGGTGGAGCTTGAGGCCATTCCCTCTCGTCCTGTCAGTAGGTACGAAGCTGTTCTGGAGCAAGAGTTTTAAGTACTGCCAGATTAAATAAGTAGTATTCACGTATGGTATCACAGATTGTCATTAATGGGTTTCATAGCTTTTTACAAAGACACTTGTGGAAACGCCAGTTTGAAGCGTGTGTTTATAGAAGCCTCGTGGAGCTTTCCATTGTGTTACAGTAATTGAAGCGGAGTCTGTGTGTAAGAACTGTGGCTTTTTATTCTGGCCAGAAATTTTACCCTGCAAATGGGTAGAAGCCTCGTCTGCTTGTGCTGACACCTCCCAGTATGGGCTTTGGCTTCGACGTGTGTGCTGAATCGTTAATATGCTCAGTAGCACGGCAGTTGCAAAATAAGTGGAATTGTAAGGAGCCAAACCCAGACTGACTTGAACTGTTTGATTTGGTTTGATGGCAATGAAATCATAGAATCGCAGAGTCACCAGGTTGGAAGAGACCCACTGGATCATCGAGTCCAACCATTCCCATCAATCACTAACCCATGTCCCTCAGCACCTCATCCACCCACACCTTAAACCCCTGCAGGGAAGGTGAATCAACCCCCTCCCTGGGCAGCTTCTGCCAGTGCCCAATCACCCTTTCAGTGAAGAATTTTTTCCTTATGTTGAGCCTGAACCAATCCTGGTGGAGCTTGAGGCCATTCCCTCTCGTCCTGTCCCCTGTCACCTGGGAGAAGAGCCCAGCTTCCTCCTCTCCACAACCTCCCCTCAGGTAGTTGTAGAGAACAATAATGAAGAAGTCCTGGTTTTCCTCCTTTAAAAAAATGAAGTCAAATAGAACAGCATCTATGTAATGGATATTTCTGTTTATGTAATTAAATACTTTTCATTAATCGATGGTTCCAAAGAACAGTGAAGACTATTTTGATAAGATACAGCGATTATAGATGGGTAACTGTAACCTCGGGCAGGTTTTATATTTCTTTCTCCCCCCATGTTGGTTGCTATCAAACCTAGATTTTTAGAGCCCAGAGTGAGGTTGTAGAGAGGAGGGAGCTGGGCTCTTCTCCCAAGGGACAGGACGAGGGGTATGGCCTCAAGCTCCACCAGGGGAGATTTAGGCTGGAGATTAGGAGGAAGTTTTTCACAGAAAGGGTCATTGGGCATTGGAACAGGCTGTCCAGGGAGGGGGTTGATTCACCTTCCCTGGAGGAGTTTAAGGCACGAATAGACAAGGTGCTGAGGGACATGGGTTAGTGTTTGATAGGAATGGTTGGACTCGATGATCCGGTGGGATTCTTCCAACCTGGTGATTCTATGATTCTATGATTCTATGATTCGTTTCTCCCCCATGTCTTGAGATGCGTAGTTCTCAGCTGAGCTGAGAGGTTTTTCCTCTTCGCCCCTCGGTACAGTCATAGCAATACTTGCCCTCCTTTACCTGGAAACGAGGAGGTCTTCTGTGACCTCTTTGGAGTTTCGGTTACTTCTGAAGCTGGTTTCTTCAGAAGAAGCGTTTAGAATGGATTTTTAAAAAAACCCATTAAAGATAGTCATGACTGTTTTTAACAGCAGATTTTGCATTGCGCTGGAAAATACTGTATTTCTTTACCGCGGTGCTTCATTTAAATTTTATTGTGTTTTCTAGCTTGTTCTTCGCCATTAAATTAGTTTTGTTTCCAGACATTAGCATAACTGCTTGTGGTAAAGCACCTTCAGTTTTAGGCAGGCGTTATGCAGGAGTCTGTGAAAATAAATAGGGTGAGGTAATTAAGAGTCTAATCATCTTTTTTTTTTTTTTTAACTCTTGTTGTCTCTGTGTGGGGAGAGACGTGGAGGGACCACAGCCGAGGCCGGACCTGCACGTGCGGCTCCGGGGTGGACGCAGCTCCGGCTCGGAGGAGTTTAAATCAACTGGAGTCAAAGGCAGCTCTGCTCGTGAGCTGCAGTTCTGCTGGTTGATCCCCTTGGTGCTCGCTCTTCTTACGCTTTATTTTACGAGTTGAAGCACCCTCTAGTATCCAGTGCTTTCTCCCTATGTGCTAATTATAAAACCTCATCAAGCTACTTGTTTTTTTCCTTTGCCAAGCAATGTATGTGAGGACTCTTAAGCATTTTTTTTCTAGACCACAGGTAGTTCTTACATCTCCAGGTCATTGTTTTATTTTTTTTTTCCCTGGTTTTCAGTGTCCTCCTTTCAAATGTAAAACCCAGGGCTTTGATCACTTGTCTGCTCCAAGTCTCTGATGTTGTGTGTGGGGTTGTTCCTGTTGGATGTTTTCCTATGAATCTGTCAAATTATGGTGCTGATATTATCAGCTGCGAGTGTCTATCCTCAAGGAGCTCTTCAATCCTTTTAGGCTCAGTGCTTTCTAGGTCTTGCTGGAAGTCTGACCCAAATTCCCTCCCTCCCACCTGCCCCCAAGGTGTGTGACAGCAGAACACGCTGGGAAATCAAAACCCTTTAGGATCAAAATAAGAGCAGGATATACTCCACCAGCCTGCAGAGCGGCAGCAGCCCTTCCAGGGATGAAAATGGCCTGGGGACTTCATAAAATTTGCATAAACAAGTGTCTGGCCTCCGTTTGCATGTTTTATTTCATGTGGCCACATCGGTTGCTCTCACCTCTTGAAACGCGGCTGTTTGCAGGAGTGATGCTTCAGGATGGTCTTGAACTCTCTAAGAATCTCCTCGTGAGTCAGAGGACGTGAAGATAATAAGAGCCACCCAGAAAAAAAAAACGCTCTGGCAGCACTTGAGAGCCCAGCAGCCAGGCAGCTGTTCCCGCAGAAGCTGCTTCCTTCGCAGCAGAAGCTTCATGGGGAAGTACAGGCTGTCTCGAAGCCGAGTGCGTAACCACCTTCAGCGAGTTTTCTGTTTACCACATCCTGTTTGCTGCAGCGCCAGATTCTGTGTTGGCTTTTGAAAAAGAGTCGTTTTCTGGTGTCCCGATATCTGCCGTTTACACGTGGAAACCGCTCTGCTTCCCACCTGCCTTGGAATTGCACGTGGAGAAGAGGAGGCTGAGAGGAGACCTCATTGCTCTCTCCAACTACCTGAAAGGAGGTTGTGGAGAGGAGGGAGCTGGGCTCTTCTCCCAAGGGACAGGGGACAGNAAATGCTGCTTCCAGAGGGCAGTTTGGATGCGAGCGGAGCTGCTGGGTGGATTGGGATCCGCTGCAGCAAGGGGAGCTGCCAGGGGGTTACAGGGAGCGAATTAGGTCATAATGTTACTTTAGAACAGGATCATCCTGGTTATTAAATGCTTGAAGGAAACTGTTCACCAGTTATAGTTCAGTGGCTGCCCTGGGGGGTGGTTGGTTCACCTTCCCGGCAGGTGTTTAAGGCACAGGTGGACGAGGTGCTGAGGGACATGGGTTAGTGATTGATGGGAATGGTTGGACTCGATTATCCGGTGGGTCTCTTCCAACCTGGTGATTCTATGATTCTATGATTCTATGATTCCATGACTCTTATGTCTGACCCTGGCCTTGCTGACCAGTTGCATCTACTTGGCCAGCAATGAGTAAAGCTGCCTTAGAAATTCTGATACAGCTTCCTATGGCTTCAGGTCTTGGGTTCGGTTTGGCCTTGGGTTCTCCGGTGGCTGCTTGGAAGCTGGTGGGACATGGCAGCTTGTTTAGACCTTCTCCGTTTCTCATCAGTTACGTGGAACCGTTGGGTTTGGGGCTCGGGGAAGGTGAGAACAGGACACGTTTCAGCTATGTCAGCAGCTGCTTATTGTGCCGTGTGAGCTTTTCACCTTGCGTGGTGAGGAACTCGCAGTCTTTCCTCTGAAATTGGATCTCATTTCTGGTTTATTTTCTTAAAATGTAAAAAGAAGCAATTAAAACCCCTTGTAGTTGACCTAGCACCGTACAAACACTTTTTTTCCCTTCTTTACCATCCGCTTCTGTGTGGTGAGGAATGATCTTTCTTGGGTGATTCATTTAACTGTCTTTTACATCCCCCCAATCCGCGGGCACCACGCTGGAGGGCGTCCAAGCCGGGGTGAGCGTTTTGCCATCTGTATCATCGCTTCTTCCTGAGCCCACGTGTCTTAAGGGGCCCTCTCGCTCCTTCTCTGCTCCCCATGCACCACAGCTTGTGTATATTCCAGTAGCTTTTCTAGCTGAATTTCTAGAGCAGATGAGCATTTGGTTTGTTGTGTCGTTCCCTCTGCACAACCAACCCACGACTCCGGGGAGGGACTTTTCTGCCTGCCCTCGGCAGTTAGAGGGAAATGTGCTCCCCAACCGTTCCGGCTGCTGTTTCCTTCAGCTTTGTCAGTGACAACTTTCTGTTGAAAGGAAAAAACAACCCAACAAACTAGGGTGAGAACAGCTAAAGAGGTTTTTTTTTTTTTTTAGGGCGGTGAATCATGCTTTTTCTGTCGCTTATTCCTCTAGTTCTGGACCCATCGTATTTCATTACTTCAGAATTTCAATGCTAATCGTTAGGTGGATCTCGAGTTAAAATCTGTTGAGAAAAACATTTGTGCTCTTCCTCTTTCTGTTGCCAGCGTGGTCGCACAGCTCGCCCTGAGATACCTAAAAATAACAGGCTGGGAAGAGCACCTCCCCAGAGCATTATCTAAGCTATTGTTGAATTTATTGTTGAATCTGTGTGCCGTTGGCATTCCGAACTAATTAAATAGTCCTCCGAGGAAATAACAACGAAAGCAAGAACACTTGGTTGGAAGTTAAGAAAATCACCTTAGGTTTTGGCTCTAGAATGAGCAGGGGATGACAGGATCATTAGCAGATCTTGCTTCTGGTCCCTTCTAGCTGCTTCTTGGTGGGTCTGGAGCCGCTGGCTGGATGCTATCGAGGTCCTTGTCCTTTCAGGGAGAGGCCAGTGGTGGACAGGAGGGGCTGCTCCAAAACCTCCGCTAAAACCAGAGTGTGTGTAGAGCCAAAGGCAGCTGAGGGCGATCCAAGACTTGAATGGTTGAAACTATCACAGCCTTGGACTTCTTCCTTAATAAGTCCATGAGATAATTGCACTCTATTCCAGAATATTGATGTTTTAATGTTGCGCAACCATGTGATATGAAAAATAGTTCCTATCTTGGTGGGTTTTCTGTGAGAGTGAGAAAGCAGGTTGGTTGTTCGAGTGGTTCTGTTCTGAGGTTCCTTCTCTGACGTGGGGAAGGCAGCCACCACGCAGAAGTAGGCAGCATGAAAATTAGGAAGTAGTTATACCAACAACAACAACAAAATGTATTTAAAATACTGTTTGAAAACCAATCTTCTTCTCCCTTGTGTTACTTCTTATTTTCAATTTGGGTTCAGACTCAGGCTGCGGATGGGCTACGGGAGCCTTCATGAATCTGGAGAGCCCACCCCTGCCTTGCACGGTCCCTGTGATCGGTTAAAAACAACCCAGAAAGCAAACCACAAGGCGATGTCGGAAACTGTCTCATTATAAACTGAAACAGAAACTATCGATGTAAGACGTTTCACAGTAGAAATGTTCCTGTGCAGCGATTCTCCTCTTGAACCAAACTGGTGTGTGGGCACCGAAAGAGAGAAAACAGGCGCTCGGAGCCCTCGTGTAAAACTATTTCATTTGCTGTGTTCAGTTCTTTTTTTACCAAATTAGTATTAGGTTTCATATCGTAGTTTGAATATTACTGGGAGCTGCATTTCTTCAAACATACTTTTATTTTGTGGTAAAATAAATGCGCACAAATTGCATCGAAGATCATTTTGAGGGATGTTGTCGAGGTTTCCTGCTGTAGATTTTGTGTGTTTCACCTGCAGGCGGGTTTGAGGAAGAGGTCGCCTTGTGTGTCAGAGACAAATGGTATTCAAAGTCACTAAAAAATACATTTATTCATGTTGGTTAGTCCTCTGATCATAAATAATTGAGCGTTTCTTTGTTGGGATGCGGCCTGCTGCGCTTCCATACCTTTCTTTGTGCAGGGGTTGAGGATACTCAGTTGTGTGGTTTCCCGTTGAACTCGCAGATTAAGTCTGGGCTTTAAAATAGGAAAAATAGGTCCTGTCACCTGGAACTTCACATAATGGCTAAGGCACACATGCTGATCTGTATTAGCATTTATAGACAATATCGTTCTCAGAAGATTTAAGTCATGGGGGAAGGATAGTCTTTATTTCAGCAGAGCAGAGCGATTGTACAGTTTTGGGGTTAGATTTATAGAATCACAGAATGGTTTGGGTTGGAAGGGGCTTAAAACCCATCCAGTTCCACCCTCTGGAACCTCCCACTGGATCAGGGGCTCCAAGCCCCATCCAACCTCCCCTTGAACCCCTGCAGGGATGGGGCAGCCACCCCTGCTCTGGGAAACCCGTTCCAGGGCCTCCCCACCCTCACAGCAAAACATTTCTGCCTATTTCCTAATCTGTATGTGCTCTCTTTCAGCTTAAAGCCATTCCCCTTCGTCCTACCCCTGCTCTCCCTGATCCAGAGCCCCTCCCCAGCTTTCCTGGAGCCCCTTTCAGCGCTGGAAGCTGCTCTGAGGTCTCCTTGGAGCCTTCTCTGCTCCAGGCTGAACAACCCCGACTCTCTCAGCCTGTCCCATCCTTAATGCAGAGCAAAGCAATTTCCTTACCAAAGATGGTGTTTTCTGTCTGTCTCTACTCACTTGAGTGTTCTCAGCCCATTTCTGGTGTCTATACTTGTATGTAAGTAGGGATGTTGCACAGTCTTGATCTCCTCCTCCTCCCAGCCAGCAATTTCTCAGTCACTCCAAAACAGTTGCTCTCCCATGGAGTTTTTATCAACATGTCTCGAGACAATTCACAGCCCAATTAAGCCCCTGAAAACTACTGTGAAATGGGAAAACACTAGTTTTCCATGTCCGTAATGTGGCATGATAACAACGTTAATGAGATTTACCTGCATAGCTCCGTACTAATAATAAACCAGATTCCCTGGTCCTGCCGGTGCTGCTCATTCATCTCTGTGGGATAACTCATTAGTGATGGGAGAAAAGCTTGGGAACCAGAAGAGTAAGTAGAATCTAAATTACTGAAGCTGTTGAGTCTAAGTTTTCAGCGGTGCTGTTAAGAGGAAGATCAGTTAGAAGGTTGCTGAGCTGAGAAGCTGGAGAGCTCTGGCTATCACTCATAAGAAGGATGTTTAGGCTCTGGAGCGAGTCCAGAGAAGAGCAATGAAGCTGGGGAAGGGGCTGGAGAACAAGAGGAGCAGCTGAGAGAGCTGGGGGTGTTTATCCTGGAGAAGAGGAGGCTGAGGGGAGACCTCGTTGCTCTCTGCAACTACCTGAAAGGAGGTTGTGGAGAGGAGGGAGCTGGGCTCTTCTCCCAAGGGACAGGGGACAGGATGAGAGGGAATGGCCTCAAGCTCCACCAGGGGAGGCTTAGGCTAGAGATTAAGAGGAAGTTTTTCATGGAAATGGTCATTGGGCACTGGCAGAGGCTGCCCAGGGAGGGGGTTGATTCACCTTCCCTGGAGGTGTTTAAGGCACGAGTAGACGTGGTGCTGAGGGACACGGGTTAGTGTTTGATAGGAACGGTTGGACTCAATGATCCGGTGGGTCTCTTCCAACCTGGTGATTCTATGATTCATCTCTGGAATTCATTTGTACAGCAGAGGACAGGTGGATATTCACTGTACGAGCGTTTTGAATGCTTTTATTGCTCTGTGCCATATATGCCCTATAAATGAGTGATGCACAATGTGACTTGCCCCATCCCACCTCAGGAATTGATCCACATTTGCAAGGTTCTTGTTGCAGAGCGATGTTTAATGTGTTTCAGGAGGTGAGTAGCCTACACCTTAGAGCTCTGAGTCTTCCAAATTGAAATAAAGCAGTAACCTTACAGGGTGGTTGTTCTCCCTTCCTTGCCTCTTCCCACCGACAGCAGCAGCCAGCGCCTCGCTAAGATTCTCCTCTCTAATGCGAACATGTCCACGGTGGTTGGGTGGGTAGGTTCAGAAATACGCAAAGCAGTTTCTAGATAATTCTGTCGATAATTTCTTTGATTACACGGGGAAGGAGTGACGAGAAGCGGGGCCATCTGTTTCCGAGCCTCCAGCTCGCTGCTCTTCTCTCTTCAAGTGCGCAGAGTTAAGCAAGAAGAAAGCTTTCAGACTCGTGGAGGAGAATGATCCGTGCTCTGTTGTTTTAGTGGGTTTTGTTCCTCTTTACCAAAGCGCCGTGTGTATTTACTAACTGAACACTGGGTTTGGGCTTTGATTTTAACCGCACTGCAACAGATGCTCTTGCAGAACAGTTTGAGTCTTTCTGGTGGTTAAGATGCTGAATGGTACTTGCTGAGGTGAACGCCGGCAGCAGAGACTTGAGAACACCCTGTTGTTGTGAAATTATTCCAGGTCTTCATGAAATGATCCGATCGCTCCCCTCTCCCCAGGAAAATAAAACGCACGTGGATCTAGACCCTTTCTAAGAAACAGAAATGCACCTCCTGGTGTTAAATAATTGATAGCAGGGAGTTAGTTCATAGCTTAGGGAGGTTTTCAGTAATCGAGGGAGATTGGCTTGTGTTAGGTAATTCTAAAAAGTTGTATAATGGGAAAGTGCAGATCAGAAAAATAAAAATTGTCACATTCTTCACAGGGACCCAGTATTCTTGTGACATGGGGAAGGAACCCATACAGCAAATAACAACCGGCCCTCATGATGTTTTTAAGCTGCTAACGCTTCTTAGCTTGATAATAGCTTGCTGGTAGCTGCATTTGCCACCGTGGGAGTTTCTTCTGTTTACAAGTGAAAAAAAGAACAAAACCTCAAGTTCTTTTGTGTTCCTCGACCAGCTTTAGTGAAGGAATTTAATCCCATTCTTTGCTGATTGAAATGAAGCGCTTCAATTCTGTATTTAGTTGTGGTTTAATAATTAGAGTATTTTTACTTATCTTCGTTTAGTGATATTGGCCCTCAGTCTATTAGAGTCATTTTTCTTGTGTACAACCCTTTATTGGCCCCTGTGCTATGTTGAATGCTTTTGAATACTCTTATTTTCCATGTAGCTATAGATCTCCTTCAGCCCACAGGAATTCTGCATGGTAAGAGAGCCTGAAATATGAAAGATAAGCACTAAATGTGGTTCAGATACTGGTTTTCCCCATTCTTTTCTTTTAATGGCTTTAAAAAAAATGATATATTGCACGTTCGAGGCTCAGTATTCAGAGGTACAGGGCATGAGGGTCTTAAGATGACACCTGGTGCGGAGGGTTGAGGCAAAGATCCAGTGGCAATTCCAGTCGGTGAAGCACAGACGTCACTTTTTCTTTTAATGCTTTACAGCTAGGTATTAAAAATAGAGCACGTTCTTCTTTTCTCTAGCAATCCTTTCATCATTTGAAACGCGTGCCTCCACTTGACATCTTGACAGCCACCGGTCGTGTCCTTTGAAAGCACCGAGCTGCTGTCGGAGGACACGGGAGGGCGTTTACCCTGCGCCGCCTCATTTGAGATGCAGACTGCGATCCACCTCGAGTGTTTTCCTCCAGACTGCTCTTCTGGGCACTAAGCGGAATAATAATGGAACGCTCTCAGCAAGTCAGTACGTCAGCTGTTTGAGATCCCCTGCCTCGGGAGCCTGTAGAATCATAGAATCATAGAACAACCAGGTNCCTGTCCCTTGGGAGAAGAGCCCAGCTCCCTCCTCTCCACAACCTCCTCTCAGGTAGTTGCAGAGAGCAACGAGGTCTCCCCTCAGCCTTCTCTTCTCCAGGCTGAACACCCCCAGCTCTCTCAGCCGTTCCTCATCAGACCTGTTCTCCAGCCCCTTCACCAGCTTCGTTGCTCTTCTCTGTTGAGGTTTGGCGTGGAACCATGTCAAACCCCTTCCCTCGTGTCTAAGCTCGGGTAGCAGCAGCTCCTCGGCTCCTCATAGAATCATAGAATCATGGAATAACCAGGTTGGAAGAGACCCACGTGCTGCAGAGTTCAAGGCACGCGCAGCTCCAGCGTGTGGGAAGAAGACTGACCTGGTGATTCCATGATTCTGTGATTCTATGAAGTTTTAACAAATGTTAGTGGTTGCACTGGGTGAAAACCTGATGAAAAACGCGCCTGGAAATAAGATTTTTTTCTTTGAAGACACTTGAAACCTTTTAACAAAAGTTTATTTCCCTGTAATGATTTATAGACATAATTAAACAAGCTGCCTGGCAACTCGCAGACTAATTTTGAACTCAGTTTGATTCAGTTCTAGGGAAATAGTTCTGCTCTCCTCACCGTTGTCTGCAAGTCCTGCCTTGTAAAAGATAATTTGTTCTTTTACCTTGCTTTGTATGCGCAGGGATGTTTTAATTTGTTATGATGTATTATTTTTAATGAAAAGTCAATGTACATTAGGCTCTGTTAGGAAAAATAGGTTAAGGACAAATAGCTCCTAATTGGAAAGAAAAGCAGTGAAATCTGTGGTGCCTTCTGGGCTGTGAGGATTTTTGTGGCTTTGTGCTGAGCCAAGGCTGCGATTCCTACGCAGACGAGTTCTCCCCGGTAGTAGCAAAGATCTTTGTTCCCAAACAAGAAAATGGGTGGTTCTCTCAGTTCTGGAGCTTTTAGGTGGTCTTAATTACCCTGCGCTATGGCAACTGAGTGGGTAAGCGGTACAGAACAAGGTTTGGAACTGACTGGATGTTCTGTAACGGCTGCGGGCTGGTTTGAATTACAGGTTTTATACGGTTTAATAACAGACCTCTGCCCTTAAGGTTCTGTGTCTGAGACCCGGGTTTGATCTCAAGCCTGTGGTGGGCTTGTCGCGTTGCTCGAGACAAAGGAAATAAGAGATGAGATGGCGCTCTGGGCAGGGTGGTAGACTTCAAGCACAAAACCTAAGTGTGATCCCTTTGTGATCCTGGCTCCGTGGCGAGCAGAGAGGCTGCGGGATGCTCTGAGGAAGAGCTCATGGGTGTCACACAGCAAACCTGCCCCGTGTCAGTGAGGGAGGACAAAGCCTTGCTAGGTGAGGGCCGTTTCTGATGGTTGAAACCCCCAACGACTGGGTTTAAATGCACACACGCAGTAACTTCAGTGCGGTGCATTAGCTGGGGTTTGCATTGCTGCATGCTCTTCTCCCTAGAGATAGGGGGCAGGACGAGAGGGAATGGCCTCAAGCTCCACCAGGGGAGGGTCAGGCTCGACATAAGGAAAAAATTCTTCACAGAAAGGGTGATTGGGCACTGGAACAGGCTGCCCAGAGAGGTGGTTGAGTCACCTTCCCTGGAGGGGTTTAAGGGATGTGTGGGTGAGGTGCTGAGGGACATGGGTTAGAGATTGATAGGAATGGTTGGACTCGATGATCCAGTGGGTCTCTTCCAGCCTAGTGATTCTGTGATTCTCTGCTCTCCTGCATTTTCCTCAGCAGTTCTGCACAGCAGCTTTCCAGGGGCCAAGGCATCAGTGTGGCACTGTGTACAGATGTCCTTCTTCTTATGGTCATAGAATCATCACATGGTTGAGGTTGGAAGGGATCATAGAGATCATCCAGTTCCAACACTCCCTGCCACCTTCTGCTAGACCACACCTCTACTTCTTTATGCTTCTGAATGCAACCAAAGAAAGATCAGGCGAGGGCTTGGAAGGACTTGAATACTCCTTGA
>WAAB01000980.1:8137-32110 GCA_013389865.1 Piaya cayana | reverse complement strand
CTTTCAGGTAGTTGTAGAGAAAGAAGTTGTAGGAAAGAAGCTTGTGTGCTTTGAGGGATCAAAGCATCTGTAAGAGAGACTTACTGGTCCAGGCCACAATTGGAGCCCAACTGGCATGTCCCAGGAGGAGTGAGGTGGCCTTGGCTGGGTCACCTTGTCTTGAGTCATGTTTGAGCAGAAGCATGTGGACTGTGTTTTAGGGCTGGGTCCTTTCCAGCCCAGGGCAGCACTTGCAGGGCAGACCAGAGCTAACCCCAACACTAGCCGGGGCAACCTTTGAGTCATGGCTCAAATTGTTGGCTGTCAGAGCAGCCTCCTGCCATGGAGGGTCACCTGCACCTGTCCTGGGATGCTGCCTTGCTCTTCCCAGGTAAAGGCACTGATGCACCTGGGCAGCTCCCCACTGCCAGAGGAGCAGAGGCATCGCTGGGAAATGGGTGATTTGGGTGTCATGTGTGTGTAATCGCTTTCTCTGGGCATGGGTTTGTCCTGTCTGGCTGTCCCTGGTTGCCACCCAGCGCAACAAGGCCTGAGGTGCTCAGGGTGCTCATTAAAAAAAGGTGAATGAACACAGCAGGGGGAAATTTTGTGATGTGCATCCAGGTTATATTAGACACCAGCAAATCTTTATCAGGTGGTGCATGGATGGGATGAGGGGGAATGGTTTTAAACTGAAAGAGGGGAGATTGAGATGAGATCTTAGGTAGAAATGTTTTGCTGTGAGGGTGGGGAGGCCCTGACCCGGGTTGCCCAGAGCAGGGGTGGCTGCCCCATCCCTGGAGGGGTTGAAGGCCAGGTTGGATGGGTCTTGGAGCCCCTGATGCAGTGGGATATGGAACTGGATGGGCTTTGAGGTCCTTTCCAACCCAAACCATTCTGTGAATCTCTCCCCAAGAGATCATAGAATCACCAGGTTGGAAAAGACCCACCAGATCATGAAGTCCAACCATTCTGATCAATCTGCCAGCCACTGTGGACCCCCAGCTGCCCCCTGTCCATGGAGCTGCTGCTGCTGGGGTGGGCAGTGATGCAGCGTGGCAGGACTTGGTGTGATGCCAGGGCCCAGGGAAGCCAGAACCATCCTCGACCAGCCCCGTGTCAGCTCACTGTGGAGAGCGATATCTGCCTGGGGCAGGTGGGGGCTGCAGCACCCATGGCTGTTGGTGTCTGGCAGCCGGCGGTGATGCCGAGCCTTGATAGTGCTATGATAATGGCAGGATTTGCATGGGAAGCAGCAGGTCTCCAGGCTGCCGCCATGGCCAGAGGCTGCCCAGGAAGGGCATGAGGAGCCAGCTGGATGGGGCAAGGAGCAACATCCCTTCTCCTTGGTGGTACTATGGCCTCAAGCTCCGCCAGGGGAAGTTCAGGCTGAACATTAGGAAAAAAATTTTCACAGAAAGGGTCATTGGGCACTGGCAGAGGCTGCCCAGAGAGGGGGTTGACTCACCTTCCCTGGAGGTGTTTAAATGACGGGTGGACAAGGTGCTGAGGGACATGGGTTAGTGACTGATGGGAATGGTTGGACTCGATGATCCGGTGGGTCTTTTCCAACCTGGTGATTCAATGATTCTACGATTCTACTGCCATGCTGCCTTATTCCTTTGAAGGGTCATACTGTGGTTGGGGTGTGGTTGATTTCACCATTGCCTCTAGAGAGTCTCTTGGCTGCACCAGATGCTCAATTCTGGGCAGGTATTGAGGTCGTGAGCTACAAGTTGCAGCCAGCACTTTGCTTGGCACACATGCTCCTTGCAACAGGGCTGGAGCAGAGGGTGAGTGCTGGGGCTGCTCGGGACCTGCTGTCACCTTTCTGACTCATCCCGTAAAGTAAAACACGAGAGAAGGGAGCAGGCAGGAAGGGAGAGCTCAGCGCGTGAGATGCTCCCATCTCTGAGCCTCCTCTCATCCCCTTAGAAAGCCATTTTATCTTTTTTATTGAGCTTATTTATGTGGCAGAGAGTCAGGGCTGGGATTAGCAAATAGCCCGTCCTGTAACGCAGGGAATACTCGATACTGAGACACCAGCAACCAGAGAGAAATATTAGAGAGAAAATTAAAGCGTAATGAGATTAGGCAGCGGCTTTCTATCAGAGACCTCCTCACACAGAGGTAATTACCTGAGAAGAGCAGAAACCACTTTCCCGGGTGATGAATGGTGTTGGCCACGAGCTGGGGTCAGCATGGGGGAGCATGGGGCCACCCCAGCCCTGCCCAGGAGCTGGGAGGGTCAGTGCCATCAACAGCAGCTTTACAAAAGGAAGAAATATTCAGGTTGGGTGTTCAAGAGCAAGATGAGGTGCCCACCACCATCACTCCTGCGGTGAGGACCGGGGTGGACCTTCCTCTGCTGAGCCCTTGCAAACTCGCTGCCTCCAGGCTGGAGTCATCGCATGTTTGCAGTTTGGGGGTATTTCTGCTAGATAATTCCTAATAATAAATATTAGTATGAGGTTTCTGGAACAGCATCCAGTTAGACAGACACAAGGTGGGCCTGCAGACTGGGGTGACAGCCAGGACGGGGCGTCGGGCACCGTTCAGAGAAAGCAAACCTCGTACCAGAACGTGGGGCAGGTGGGGGCATCACGCACGTGGGATTTTTCTTTAATTTAGAGGGGAAAAATAGGAGGGGGCACACAAAAAAACTCCATGTGCCTGTGTATATAGCATTCAAATTAGGCACTTGGTGACTGCATGGAAAACAACAGGCTTTTTATGTTGGCTCTTGGGGTAGGAGGAGAGCAGGCTAGAATAAAGATTTACAGTGTTTGGGAGATTAAAGGCCCTTGGTACATTGTTCAAATACCACGAGATTAGTTTCCAAGGAGACGGATACCAGTTGCCATAGGCACCGGGGGGCCAGGAATTAGGATTGCGATTTTTTATCCTGATCACGCAACCAGTAGCTGAACACTGCTAAAACTCGGGCTTTAAATAACCCCAGCGTTAGCTTACGCACCGCTGAACCAGAGCCTGGAAACTGGATCTCCCTTCCTTCCCCCGGCCCCAGCGCCCGTTCAGGTGCACGGAGGAAGACCCTGGGTATTGACTGAGGGGTGCAAGGGGTTATGGGGCTGGGGAGTGAAGTTGGTGTAACCCCAAGACCAGCTTTGCAGGTTGTCCTGTGGCTTCTGGGCTCGCCGCATCTCAATTTTTCTGTAGATTGCCGGCATCTTCTTGCGATAACCAGGAGTCACTGCAGTGCAGGAGCAGGGATGTACTGAGGGGTGGAATTAGTCGTCTGCTAATTTTGGCTTCCCCTGGCTGCCTGCTTCTGGGAAGTGCAACCTGAGCCCTGCTGCATGGGATGCCAGATCCGTGCCCTTGCTGCATGCCTCTCCTTCTAGGAACTGCAAAACATTGGGGTTTGTCCAGGCTGTACGGGAAGGGCTGCTGAGCTCCTTGCTGTGGGCTGGATTTCAGGGCTGAGCATCTCCTGAGGACGGAGGTTTAACTCTGGGGATCATGCAGGTACCAGGTCCCCATGGCCAGGTGCCTTTGCTCACCTGTTGGGCACCATGAAGCCATCTCTAGTCTCACTGCCTCCAGCCCTCTTTGCAGGGCAGCTAGGGCACAATCCAGCTCAGCCACGGCTGCTTTCCATGCACGGTGCTCACAGCACCGTATATTGCGAGTAGCTCTGAGGAGAACTTGAGGCTCCTGCTGGATGTGATCTCAACGTGATCTGGGCTTGCAGCCCAGAAAGCACAACCATGTCCTGGGCTGGATTCAAAGCAGTGGGACCAGCAGGCAAGGGAGGGTATTCTGCCACTCTGCTCTACTCTGGTGAGACCCCACCTGGAGCCCTGCATCCAGTTCTGGAGTCCTCAGCACAGGGAGGACATGGAGCTGTTGGAGTGAGCCCGGAGGAGACCACAGAGATGATGTGAGGACTGGAGAACCTCTCATCCGAGGCCAGGCTGAGAGAGTTGGGGTTGTTCAGCCTGGAGAAGAGAAGGCTGCGGGGAGACTTTAGAGCAGCTTCTGGAGCTGAAAGGGGCTCCAGGAGAGCTGAGGAGGGGCTTCTGATCAAGGAATACAGGGACCGGATGAGGGAAATGGTTTTAAGCTCCAAGAGGGGAGATTGAGATGAGGTCTTGGGGAGAAATGTTTTGCTGTGAGGGTGGGGAGGCCCTGGCCCAGGTTGCCCAGAGCAGTGGTGGCTGCCCCATCCCTGGAGGGGTTCAAGGCCAGGTTGGATGGGGCTTGGAGCCCCTGATCCAGTGGGAGGTGTCCCTGTTCCTGCAGGGGGGTTGGACTGGATGGAATTGAAGGTCTCTTCCAACCCATTCTATGATCCATCTCCTGCAATGGTGGGAGCACTCCACTTAACACTTAATTCCCACCCCCTTCACCAGCATTTTTGTCATGTTTCTTCATTAAGTGAAGAGGCAGTTGCTCAAAGCGAGAGCTTCTGTGTCTGCCTGCCATGAGATTGTGGCGTGGAAACTTGTCTAGAGCTGAAAGCTCTGCTGCTCAAGCTCCGCAGGCAGAGCAGTCCCCCCCAGCAGCCGCTGTGACATGAAAGTGTTTATCCTGGGGGAGATGAGACAGCTTCTGAAGGGCACTTGATCCTGATCTCTCTCTCTTTGCACTAGATAGAAGACTACCGTAATTTGACTGTATTAGATTTGTGTGTGTGTGCCTAGGCCAGTCTTAACTAAATCAAGGTGGCAGCAGAATGCATCACCCTGTTTTGGGAAGGAGATCTAAATTCCTGCAGCAGATAGATACATNGATCATCGAGTCCAACCATTCCCATTAGTCACTAAACCATGTCCCTCAGCACCTCGTCCACCCGTCCCTTAAACCCCTCCAGGGAAGGTGACTCAACCCCCTCCCTGGGCAGCCTCTGCCAGTGCCCAATGACCCTTTCTGTGAAAAATTTTTTCCTAATGTCCAGCCTGACCCTCCCCTGGTGGAGCTTGAGGCCATTCCCTCTCATCTTGTCCCCTGTCACTTGGGAGAAGAGCCCAGCTCCCTCCTCTCCACAACCTCCTTTCAGGGAGTTGGAGAGAGCAATGAGGTCTCCCCTCAGCCTCCTCTTCCCCAGGCGAAACAACCCCAGAAAATAAAACAGGAGAGGAGGTGTCCAGAGGTGGGAGCTTGTTCTGCCCAGTGCTATGTACCTACCTGGAAAGAGATGAAAAACTATAGTGATTGAGGGAGCTGGGATTGCTGCAGAGTGAGGGCTGCCGACACAGTGGGGATGTGGGCACAAGCATTTGGATAACCTGGACCATCCAAGAGGCTCTTTGCCCCCAGCTTTGCTGCTTTTAGACATTTGCACAAAGGTATCAGGTTGAAAAGTAGTGAACAAAAAGGGAATTTGTGGATGTGAGGAGAGACGTGGCAGTGGCTATGGGGCAGCAGTTGGACCATGTTCTGGGGCTGGGGATACAAATGTGTCTGCAATGGGTGCTTGCTTGCAGCAGGTACATCAGCAGGATGACACCCAGAGTGCCCCAAAATGCAGAGTCCCAGAGGGCAGCACCGCAGGGACACCTGCAGCAGCAGAGAGGTTAGGAATCGGAGAGCTTTGGGGGTTACTAAGACATTTGAGGGTATCTCTAGGCACTTTGCGAGTGCCCAGGACTGCAATTACCTGCTGTAGTGCCGGCATCAGTGCCCACCTTGCAGCTCACTGACCGCCTGCTTGTGAAGCAATAAGTCACCTCAACATGAGTTGGTTGGCTTTGCTCCACACTGGCTTGGGGTGGAAAGGATGCGGCTGCGGAATCCAGGGCTGGCTCTGAATTTGGTGTAAGAGGTTAGAGTTTAGCCGGATAGCACAGGCAGGTTAAAGCCGTCATGTTTTGAGTGAATCATTTGCATAGAGCAGAAATCTCCTCCACCACAGTGAAAACCCCAGGCTGGTTATTCTGCAAGCGTGGGGCTGTGTCGTGGCACTCCGGTGCCTGAAACGGCTTTGGTCATATCTACTGGCTCTGCTGATACTGATGTTTGCTTTAAGCGATTAGAAAAAAAACCTGCAAGTTGAAAACCAAGCCTGGTCCCTACCCCTGGCTTTCACGCTGCTGTGGTTTATGTGGTTTCCAGGGTTTTTTTCTCAAGCGGCTCCAGCTCGCTGAGCGGGTCGCTGCCTAAAAAAGGGACCTCAGAAGTCCCTGAGATGGAGAGGGTCAGAGAAACATCTTGTGAGTTGCTGCCCTTTCCTCATCGATGAGATAAATCTTAGCATGGGTCCTGGCAGGCACTGGCAGAGGCTGCCCAGGGAGGTGGTTGAATCACCTTCCCTGGAGGGGTTTAAAGTGTGGGTGGATGAGGTGCTGAGGGCATGGTTTAGAGGTTGGTGGAAATGGTTGGACTCGATGATCTGGTCGGTCTCTTCCAACCCGGTGATTGTATGAGTCTATGATTCTATGAAAGGTCCCCTTGCTTGGAGGAGGGATGCTGCCATGATACTATCAAAGGACCTTATTTGTTACTCTGGCTCCTATCAGGACAGCTCCTGATGGGTTTTGAAGCGTGTTTAATGATAGCAAGAGCTAATTGCTTAAACGTCCTTCAGGGCTGGTGTAATTTAAAAAAATCCCCTTTAAATATGCCCTCCTGGAGTAAAAGGCAATTACTAATAACATCCCTGTCTTCTCATCATTCAGTGCAGGTCATCGTTACATTCACATGCTGGGGAGCCCTTCCACCAGACAGGCTGAAGGTGCTGGTCCTGCTCCCTTGGTCCCAGCAAGATGAAGGTGGCTGAATGCACTGACCAATGTCCCATGGCTTGTTGAGTGTTTCAGGTTGGCCAAGAAGCCCAAATTACACCTTCAGAAGTTCTCCACATGAGGAGCGATGAGCGACTTCTCTTGCTCTCATGTCCCCCCAGGCTGTTCTTCCACTGCCTTGGAGGGTAAATGGCCTTTAATCCATCTCGGGACCTACTTCAAAGCCAGGTTGGATGGGGCTTTGAGCACCTGATCCAGTGGGAGGTGTCCCAGCCCATTGCAGCAGGGCAGAACTGGATGGGCTTTGAGGTCCCTTCCCACCCCAACCATTCTATGATTCCATGAGATATATATGTTATATATTCCATATATATTGATATCTATTTTTCACTGTTTTGCTGGAACTTGGGCTCTCACTTGGCATTCCCACGGTCTTACCAGCAGCACTGGCAGAATTTTCCTGGAAAAATGAATAAGTGGTTAATTTCCAGCCGCTCTTATGTGGAGCCGCAGGCAGGACTGGTGCGATGGTCATTTTTTTTTTCTTCTTTTCTGTTTTTTCCTCACAATGTGCTGAATGGTTGAAGCTCTCATGACTTTAAAGTCCTGTTTGGCTCCCTGAACTGGGAGCCAGCCCACGCTGTTGGAGGCTTTATAAACATCCTGGGCGGGTGCACGGAGGGGTGGGGATTTCCACGGAGATGTTGTAATGTCTGTAGGGCGAGAAGGCAGCAGTGGTAGCATCTGTTTGGGGCTCTCCATGCTTCTCCCTTGCTGCAGGGAGACCTCGATGCTGCAGCTGAGCCCGTGTCCTCCAGCTTGTGGCTCTTGGATGCAGTTGGTGGTTTAAGGGCTGAGCTGGAAGATGTGGCCGTTGCACTTACCCAGCGCTCATGGGTTTGTGTTGGGGCACCGGCAATTGGATTCTTTACCCTGCAATGGGTTTGAGTGGCTTGGTGTCCTTGCAGGGTCTTAATTACAAGAGATGTTTCATGTGGTGAAAATTGGCAGGGTTACGTTTGTAAGATACAGCAGACCTGGAGGGGGAAAAAAAAGGCGCCAAATAACTTGGTTTAAAACCCAATATTTGTAGGAAAAAAACCCGCAGCATTGGTAGAAGTCAGTGTAACAAGAAGCAGATGCAGGATGTCCTCGATCCCTCCTGGTTGTTTGGCTGTTCCTGTCTCACAGTGTCTCCCATCTCCATTGGGTTTGGCCCCCCAAAAAGGGGTTATCGCCTTTTTCCTTTTTTTTTTCCTGATGGCAAGGGTGGCCCAGAGGAGAGGAAGGCATGGGGAGAGCCAGCAAGAAGTTCAGCCCAGTTTTGCGAGTCCTGGGTGAGCACCCGGCTTCCTCTGGGGAACAGGATTTTGGAGGGGTTACACAAATAAAGCTCTTGTGTTTGTTGGGGTGAAAGCTTTGGGAGGATGACAGTGGGCGACCTTCTTCCCTAAGGCTTCCATGCATGGCAAGGTGAAAGCCGTGGGGAGGACAGCAGTGGAGATCTTTCTTCCAGCTCTGCCGTGGCGGTGTGGAAACACCAGCTTGGCTTGAGAAATAAGATGTTGGTTTTTTCTGGTTGTGGCACGGGGCTGGAAGTCGCTGTAAGGCTTGAAAACATGAGGAGAAAAAAAGCTGCCCCACTCTTAAGTCAACACCAGGAGCTTAGAGCAACACTCTTTGCCGCGAACCCATCTCCAGCCCGGCTGGAAGTGCTGGGACCGCATCGTGCAAGCTGCTGGCTCACGTAAACCCCCCTCAATTCCTCCTTATTGAACCTGTTTATAATTTGAGGGATATAACAACACAGTTTTCTGCTTGGAAATTTCCTTTGGGGGTTGTTGCAAGCTTGTTATGGGTTTTTTTTTACGGTTTTGTTTGCTCCGAAGGCTTTGGAAATGGTGACGCAGCGTGCGAGACTGGAGGATGTTTATTTTGGGGAGAGATACTGTCTCGCGGCAGCAGTTAGAAGACTGGAGAGGGGATGTTCCTGCTGCAGGGACAGGGTTTGGGGGCACCTTGGCTGTTTCTGAGCCTCCCCATGCACCTGGTTTTTCCTTCGCTGCAGCCTTCAAGAGCGAAACTCCCCTGGGGCCAAATTTATCATCTTTCCTGGGATTATAAAGTGGAGGTGAGGAAGGAGGTGTCGTAAGAGCTGAGCAGGCGACAGCATCCTGGGCTGGCTGTGGCAGAGCACCCTTTCCCCTGGGCTGCTCGCCCTGTCACCAAAAGACTCATTAGAGCAAAATAATTCAATAATAACAACATTAGATAATAAAATAAAGTTTAATTTAATATTAAAAATAAGGAAAAGCAATCCGCACAGTTGTTTTAGCCCCGTGATGATCCCCGAGTCCTCCTGTGCCCCCAGGGATGGGACTTGAAGTGCACAGTTGAGATGGGGCTGGGGCCAGAGCTGAGCTCCTCTTTTCACTGGAGGCTGAGAGAGGGGGAATCAACCTCTTGGTGGGTGCCCTGGGGTGGGATTTCAGCGGGATGGTTACATGATGCCTCGGGAATGGTCTAGGATACTCTGCATCCATCCTGCCTACCCCGCTCCCTGCCACCGGCCCTAAGTGCTGTAAGAACGGTTTACCCCACTTTTCCGAAAGATTACTTTCCCTTTGATTAGGCAAACAACTTCAAGCCATACATCTTAATTTGATTTGAATAAGCCGAGTGCTTGCTGTGAAGTTTTTTTTTCCTCCCTTTTATTCACCCCCCTTTCTAAATCCGCTGTCGCTGCTCTTCGTGACCGTAAATGATTAAAAGCTTTACAGGAATATTGTTCCCCCATCCCTTCAAGTCCTGTTGTATTGCTTGGGTCATATTTTTATTATGAATTTTTTCTTTTCTTGTCAAGTGATTCTCCCTTTTTCTTGTTCAACGATCAGCCAGGTGAAAGGGATTAGTTTTGTCCTCGTCTCCTGCAGAGCAGGGAGAGGGTGCAAGGACCCTGCCCCATTTCCCACTGATATAATCCTGGATTTTCCTTTCGGTTCCCCCTTTGGGGCCAGATCCAGCTCATGGCTCTGCTTTCTGCAGCCAAGAGAGGAGCAGCTCTTCCCTGTAAGTGTTACTTCCCATTAGAGGCTGTGGCCAAGCAGGTTGGTGCAGCCTGAGCTCTCCGAGGGGCTATGACCAGCCCCACTTTGCTGGAAGGCAACAAGAACATCTGTGTTGCAGCAGCCACATTTAATAATAATTAGGGTGCTCAGAAATACATACGAGCATGAAAATAAGGTTGTTTTCCAAGTGAGTGCTTGTTGGGGGCGTTAAGAAGGGAGTGATGCTCCCTGGACCGAGTCGTATCCCGATGGGAGCCCCCAGGCCATGGCTGGTCTGATGTTCTGGGGGCCAGGAGAGCAGCTCGGGGCTGACATCTGCACCGCGGCCACCTCGCTGCTCCCTGCTAGCTGCAACAACGCAGCTGCACTTAACACAGCGTCGCTTAAAAGCAGAAATCTTGAGTTCACTGCCCCCACAGGGCTGTGCACAGGGTGAGGTTCTACATGCAATAGTCCCTTGTCTGTCTGTCTGTCCATCCATCTATGCTAGGGAAAAGGGACTGTTTCCCATCGTTGCTGCAACCCTTCGTGATGGTCAAGCTGGAGGCACCGGGAAGACCCCCAAGATGTCCAGGGGCCGTGTCAGAGGGTGGGAGGCCCCAGGCTGCAGGGCTGTGCAGTCCATCTCCTGCTTTATTTTCCGAGATGATGTGTGGTTTGTTTTTTCCTTTATCCCAAGATCATCCTAGAGTAGGAGGCTCAGCCATCACCTTCATGGAGGCAGTCAGTGCCATGAAGAGGTGTCAGCTGGGCCAAGGAGCGTTTGGCTGGGGGGCAGCAGAAGTTTCCAGAAGTGCTGGTGAGGCCTTGGCACTGCTCACTGGAGATCTCATCCAGAGTGATTCCTGAAATTCACTCATCATCTAATGGGGAATGTTCTCCACCCTCATTAGCTTGTTGCATGCCCTAATTATGCCCTTAGCAGGGCTGAGGGGGTGTTCATCAACTCAGGCACCTGCAGAGAGGCCAGTGTGAGGGTGACTTGTTATTTTGAGCCAAAATCCCCCGTTTCCCTGGTTGCATGGGGCAGCACGGCCCTGTTTTGCTAGCAAAATCCTCCTGCTTCATGCAAACTGGGGCCAGAAGGTGAACTTCGATTTTTGCTGTTGACTTTTAACCCTTGTTCTCAGCAGGGCTGAGCGGCCACGGCTATCGGCTGAGCCACAAATCGAGTTACGTGCAGGCAGCTTCATTCATATTCCCCGTCTCCTGCCCGTCTCGCCTTGTTAGAAATTCTCCAGCCTCTTTTATCCGCTTGCGGCTTCGAGCACATGATTTACGATCCGGTTGGAGTGGCTCCCGAGCATTGCCGGCTAATTTGCCACCCTTGATTCACAGGATTAAAGGCGGGTGGTGCAACACTGCCCTGCGGGTGGAGGGACGATCACTGGAAGGGACAATGCTGGATGGGTTGCGGGTGCCCTAGTGTGGGAGCAGGGCACTTTGTGCAGGGTGAACCCCTGCCTCAGGTCCCCCTGCAGCGAGCACGGTGTCCTCGTAGGGAGGAACAGCTGAGAGAGCTGGGGGTGTTTAACCGGGAGAAGAGGAGGCTGAGGGGAGACCTCATTGCTCTCTGTAACTACCTGAAAGGAGATTGTAGAGAGGAGGGAGCTGGCCTCTTCTTCCAAGTGACAGGGGACAGGATGAGAGGGAATGGCCTCAAGCTCCACCAGGGGAGGTTTAGGCTGGACATTTCACAGAAAGGGTCACTGGGCACTGTCAGAGGCTGCCCAGGGAGGTGGTTGATTCACCTTCCCCAGAGGGGTTTAAGGTGCGGGTGGACGAGGTGCTGAGGGATATGGTTTAGTGTTTGGTAGGAATGGTTGGACTCGATGATCCTGGGGGTCTCTTCCAACCTGGTGATTCTATGATTCACCCCGCTCTGCACTTTTAAGCCTGCCAAGCTCAGGCACGGGAGAACTCTTATTCCCCTTCACCACCATGTCCTCAGACTCAGCCCAGCCTGCTTGTTTGAGGTGTCCCCAAACTGGTCAGTCCAGCGTGCCCCACGCAGTGCTGGCATCTCCCTAGGGGCAAGTCCCAAGGGCAGGGGTGACCTGGCCGCTGCTGGGACACACGGCATCAGCCCTCGCGTTTGGTTAGGGCTCAGCCGCGTCCACAATTATCTGCCTTTAGCAGAGGAGACATGGGAACACAGGGCTCAGGCTGCCCCTGACCTTTCTCTGTGCTTCAGTTGCCCCTGTGTCTCCACACCAGCCCCGTAGCCCGTGGCAAACGCCGGTGTTAGACTGTGCAGGTGACGCTCAGCTCTCTGTTAATTACAGCAATGCATATACCTTTTCTGTTCTCTTTTCAGGTGAATATGGCCCTGGCAGGGAAGCCTTTAGACGTGACTCTCAGCACCTCCCGAGCTGACCAGTGGAATATGGTTTTCCCCCAGAAAGACGAAATCATCACCAGCTTAGTGTCTGCCTTAGACTCCATGGTAAGAGGCTGGTGGCAGCTCTGTCCCCTCTCCCTCGTTTCACCTCCCTGCGAGCAGGGCTGAAGCAGGAGGGCTGTTGAGCTCATTCTGCTCCCCTCCACTGCCAGAAAGCTCAGGGAGCTGGGAAATAAAAATCCTCTCCCGCCCTGACAGCCGTACAGATCATAAAGTCAGCCCAAGTTAATCTCAGATGTGTATTGTTTTCCCATTAATATTTATATTGGTATCAACTGAATGTAGGATGGTTGGGGTAGGTTTTTTTTTTCTTGATGTTTTACCGATGTTACCGGGAGCTTTTACACAACAGGAGAACAATGGCTTTTATCTCCAAGAACAAAGAAAATAACTTTCATATCTTTTGACGTCGAATTCCCAGTGGAAACCTTGCCTAAGTCAGCCATGCTTACATAAACAAGATAACTGTCTGGATTAAGTCTCGTGGACCAGAGCTAATCTTATTTTTAACTGTGAATGCGATCAAGAAAGGAAAGCGGGTGTGTAGTAACAAATGTCTAATGCAATGTGACGTGCTAAACAGCCCTTCCTTTTTAAAACCAAGTCATATTTAATGTATTTATCTTGGATGCATCTTTTTCCTCTGCGCAGGTAGGGCTTTTTTTTTTTAACTAACACTAATTTCCTTCATTTTACCCATCACCGCCCCACTAAGGAGCGAGTTCCCCAGAGCCGACACACCCCAGTTGGCTTTGATGGTTTATATACATTCCAGCCCATACAGCAAATTGCGTTATCATAGTTTGGCTTCTTAATGAATATACATGATTCTGCCGTCCTCATTGCATGCTGACAGCAGGGCCAGGAGGCCAGGCTGCTCCTGAAATTCAGCCTTGATGCCAGTGCTTCAGCAGGGCTGAGCTCTGCATACACTGAAGCTTTGCTCCCTGCACGCGTGATGAATAAACCACGGGGCCACGCGCACATTGCCAAGTGGGCTTAAGGTTTGGATTTATTCTCCCTCCAAACATCATCCTCCAGGTTTTATATTTATTTTTTGAGGAAAACGCTCTCATTTACTATTGGGTTCTTGGAAGGAGTTTTCTTTAAAATATCTAGGTTTTGGAATGTGATTCAGTGCCCTCTTCTTGAAGAAGAGGGCATGAGCCAACGATGTGTGCTCGCAGCCCAGAAAGCCAACAGTGTCCTGGGCAGCATCCAGAGCAGAGGGACCAGCAGGCGAGGGAGGGGATTCTGCCGCTCTGCTCTGCTCTGCTCTGGTGAGACCCACCTGGAGCCCTGAGTCCAGTTCTGGAGTTCTCAGCACAGGGAGGACATGGAGCTGTTGGAGCGAGGCCAGAGGAGGCCACAGAGATGATGTGAGGACTGGAGAACTTCTCATCCGAGGCCAGGCTGAGAGAGTTGGGGTTGTTCAGCCTGGAGAAGAGAAGGCTGCAGAGAGACCTCAGAGCAGCTCCTGAGACCAGGAAAGCTGGGGAGGGGCTCTTGATTAGGGAGGACAGGGATAGGATCAGGCGAATGGGTTTTAATCTGTAAGAGGGGAGGTTGAGATGAGATCTTAGAAAGAAATGTTTTCCTGTGAGGCTAGTGAGGCTCTGGCTCAGGTTGCCCAGGGAGGCAGTGGACGCCCCATCCCTGGGGATGTTCAAGGTCAGATTGGATGGGGCTCAGAGCAACCTGATGTGGTTAAAGACATCCCCGCTTCTGCAGGGGGGTTGGACTGGGTGACCTTTAAAGTTCCCTTCCAACCCAAAGCATTCTGTGATTCTAAGGTAACATGACCCAGTGCAGAGACTGGTTCAAGCCTACAAAAATCAACCTGGCTGTAAACGCAAGCGGGGAGCTGAAGGTAGCTCGGGGGGATTTGTCCATGGGCATGTTCTCCTGCTCCCACTCTGGCTGCCATCATCCTCTGGCCCCTCCGCAGTGCTGGAGACAAGCGATGTGTCTGACCGGGGCTGCCAATAGGAAAATCACCCCCCCAGTTTTACCCATTTTAATGGTGACGTGGCAATAGCGTTGGTGCTGTAGCTATGGGAATATGACTCAGGCTGCTGGCACTGTGTAACCATTATAATATAAAAAATAATAATAAAAAGGCATATACATGTATATATTATGTAGAGCAGGAAGCACACATTACATAAAATGGATTAGTAGAGGAAGTCTTTTCCATCTCTTTAATGTTTTGCATAACTGTACAAGAAGAATCGTTCAGCTAATCCAGACTTTGACCATATTAGTGTTCTGCAGCTGAAATAAGATTCCCGTGCTCCTTATTTCATTAGAGCCAGTGGAAAAATACAAATTATTCTTAGTGTGGTTTTTTTTTTTAATGAATATTTTCTTTTAAAGAAATAACATAAAATGCTTGATTTTAGGACAGGAACAAGTGAAGCAAAATGATCATAAAATAGTTTGGGTTGGAAGGGACCTTAAAGACCATCTAGTTCCAACCCCCTTGCCATAGGCAGGGGCACATCCCACTAAATAGTTCTTGTTTTCCAGTAAAGCGGAGCTCAGCTGGATTCTGGTGCTGTGAATTTGCTGAAGCATTTAGGTCATGTCATAAAACCCATGAAATTCTGACCCAAACTAAAATGCTGCTTTTAATGGGGGGATCTTTTGATGGGAAGGAAAAAAAAACCCCACTGGAAAATGGCAGGGGGTGCCGAGTGGGGCCACTCTGACCCTTTGCCTCCCTGCAGTGCTCGGCGCTCTCCAAGCTGAATGCGGAGGTGGCTTGCATCGCCGTCCACGAGGAGAATGCCTTCGTGGTGGGCACCGAGAAAGGACGGGTCTTCCTCAGCGCCCGCAAGGAGCTGCAAGCCGACTTCCAGAAGTTTTGCAGTGAGTATTCCTGCCCGCGTGGTCTTTTCCTGTGCTGAGGCTGGTGCTCCGGTTGTGCCGGCTGGGACCCCCACGGCTCGTGAGGGGTTGTGGTTCGGAGGAGCTGTTTGTCCATGGAGCTGAGCAGCGTTTAAAGAAATGGAGAAGGCAGGTGAGACCCATGGCTGGAGCCTCTCCCTTCCCAGGGAGAGCACCGCACGCCGTGGTTCTCCTCTCCAAAAGCATCGGCTGTGGGGCTGGGTGGCTGTTCTGCTCCAGGACTGTCAGTCTGCAGCAACATTGCTCATGTTCTGGAGTGGCTTGTGTGGACTTAGCAGACATAGTTTGTCCTCGTGATCCCCCGGGAGCAGAGAGGCTTTCTTTGGCCAAGGCTTTCTTTGGTTTTGGAAAGACACGGGTGGATTTGGGAGTTGGGAGTGTTGGTTGTGGAGCTGCTTATAGTTTTTGAGGGGCTAACAGCGGTGAAAGGTTGATTTGAGCAAGAGCTGTGGTCCCAGTGGTGTCAGATTAGCATCGCCAGGTATTGCAGGGATGCGTGACGCTGGTGGAAACCGCGTTATGTGGTGGCACCAGCTCCATATCTCTGCCAGCTCTCCAAAACCAGCCTGGGAGCTGAGAGGAAAGCAGAAGCTGTGCAACGCATGGGAACCTGCATTTCTTGGATGGCGTCATCCCCAGCATGCCAACCACTCCTTTCCTAGCTCCATGCAGGAGCAAGGATGGGATCTGTCTTTGATGGTGCTGGGGAGACCCCAGACCCCAATCTGCTCTCACGTGCTGCCCACGGTGGGATCGTAGTGGAGAGAAACAAACCTGGCTGTGTGCACACACATGGTGTTGATGGAAACCGTCTTGATGCTTCATCCACTGGAGAGATTGCTCAGGAGGGGTTTGCTCTAGTGAAAGCAGCGCTGTAAAGCTGCCAGGGTCACTGTCCGCTGGGTTTATTTGCTGCACGTGTGTGGGGTGAGCCGGCACAGCTTCGCAGAAGTAGCTCCCTGCAGGAGCTCCTCTCCGCTCCTCTGTCCTGCCCACCAACTCAGCCATGCCACGCCAACCCCCTTGCCCCCCCATTAGTTCTCCTCCGCTTTGGCATGTTGGGTTTGTAGGATGGGAGGCATTTTGAGTATGTTCGCTGTATTCGTGGGTGACTTTGCTTCCCTTTCCCACCACCCGTGAGAGGCAGGGAGGTGTCCAAGCAGTGAACAATGGGGTGGCCAACAGGAGGGAGCTCCCACATATGGTAAATGCCAACCACGTCTCCCTAGAGCTCACAGTATCGATGACCATGTGCAAATCTCACTTTTATCTACATATATCCTGGCTGGTGACCACCACTGTGCTGGGGCAAGGCGCCAGGTATTGGATCTCGATTTCCCCTCTCCTTTGGCTTCATTTGCGTCTTTGTCAAAATGAAATGGTCACATCTGGCTGAAAGCACAAATTCTTGACGACGGGGTTCAGGCGAAGTGGCTGATGCCGGAGACAGGGTGAAACGTGATAACTCTGTCTTGAATTATAAATGGCCCAGGCTCAACTCCGCTCCATAAACCTCTTACAACTGGCACGCAGTAGAAAGCATCCCTGGAAGTGCCTCTGATTTATGGTCTAGCTGCCCCCTTAGAAAGGATCTGAAATAATCTAAAGCAGACATCGCTGGGAGATGTAAGAAGCCTCTTATCTCTCTGGGTGTGCAGACCTCGCTTGAACGCACTCCTTTATCTGAACCTCTGGCTCAGCCTTTCCTGGCACACGGCGCGGGGAGTTGAGAGCGATCGGGATTAATGTTAACAGAGGAGAGTTTGCACCCAGCTGGGAGGGAGACTCAGTCGGAGGAGGGTGTGGGTGCAGATGCGTTTCACCACCTTGGTAAACCAAAAAAGTTCTGCAGGGCCTGTTTCCCTGTGCTGTGAGAGGGATGTGGAGCTTGCTGGGGCTGTGTGGTGCTGGGTGGTTCTTCCCTTTCTTACACCTTGTTCTGTGGGTGCCCTGCGTGGCTCTTGCCCCCATCCCAGTGATCCCATGGGCTGTTTCCATGGGAGGGATCCGCAATGCCAGGGACAATCACCATCAGGAGCCTGTCAGGGATGATGGAGGAATTAGTCCTTAGCCACTGAAAATCCCCTGCGAATCGCTTTGGATAGAGCGGCAATAATGCACTTGTAGTGTTTAATTTTCTGTGCGTTTAGAGATGCAAGGAAGTCATTGCCGAAGATATGCTTTATTTGAGGTTTAATGGGGGAAATTAGCAGGAAGTAGCTGGTATTACTGAGCTACGTGACGCTGAAGGGTAAAAAAGCCTCGAAGAAAGGCGGATTTTCTTTTCCTGAGAGATTGAAGGCTAAGCAGATTGAAACCGGAGAAAAGGAATGCGCTGCCCAATTAATCACAACAGTTTCAGTGCAGCTGAGTGGGTAAAACCGGGGAAGGGGAGGGCTTGCACGGGATTCTCTAGACCCTGGCTGGCAGGGACTGACCGTGCTCCTGGCCGCGCTGCTGGTCAACACCTTCCCCTGCATTCTGGGGGCTACTGGATGCTGTGGCCTCATCTGAGATGGAGTCTGGGGTGGGTGGGAGACCCAGAGCACCTGGGCCTGAGGATTTTACCGATGCTGTGGGGGCAGCAAGGGACCTGGTATCCACGGGACCCCGTCTTGCATGGGCTCGATGGCTTTTCAGCCACTTGAAAGTGTACCCGGCATCGCCCGTGAACCCTCTTCTCACCACAGCGTCTCCCATTTTATCCTCTTCCCCCTGCAGGAGTCCAGCAGAGGAAGGAGGAGGACGCAGAGGCGCAGAAGAAGGCAAAGGAGTGCGGGCGAAGCGTGCTCAGGGTCTCCCCAGACCAGGGATCAGACGTGTACCTCCTCAGGAAGATGGTAGAGGAAGTGTTTGATGTGCTTTATAGTAAGAACCTTCACGCTTCCATTTGGGGATTTGGATTGCCCCAGGGCTTGCTGAGCTGCCTGCTGCCCGCCAGACGTGGCTTTCAGCCCCAGCAAGGGAGCAGGGGTGGCAGGATGGGACATGCTGCTGCGTAGGGTTAGTGTTGAGTTGAGATGGGGTCCAGCAGCTGCATCTTCACTTCCCAGTGCCCCAGGGAAAGAAAATCCCCATGCTGAGGGGAGCATCCTCTACCCCCAACGCCGGGGGAAGCCTCTGCCATGCACTGAGGGTGGTTTTTCAAGCACACCTTTATCCCTGACAGTGTGTCCACCGCCTCTATTGGGGCTCTGTGGCAACTCTGTCATTCCTTTCCTAGGCAAGTCTATTTAATAGGAAAAAGAGATTATTTTTCCATCAGGCAGCCCCACAGCCCCAGCTCCAAGAGACGAGCTGGTGCCATTCCAGCACATGCATCATCCCTGGCAATAAAGCTTCTGCAATTAAAATGTAGATGACCATATGGCTGTTGATATGTAACCCAGTGGGTTGCAGAGCTCCCTCTGGGCCCAATCTGTGGAGGCTGGAGCTGTGGCAGCGCCTGCTTCTCACTCGGGATGTTCCTGCTGGAGCCCGCACAGGGTGGCTGGAGGTGGCAGCCGTGCTTCTGGCTCGGTCCCTGGCAGCAACTCCAGGGCTGTGCCGACCCAGGTAGGAAAAGTGAGGTTAGCTTGGGAGTGACCCCTGATGTTCCTCCATGCTGCTCGGCAGGTTGCGTTAGCCCAGCGTGATGCTTTAGGGGAGCTGAAGCCATGTGGCTGGACCGGCTACGGAACCGGGTGTTTTGTTTTCTTGAATGCAGCCTCCCCATCGCCATTTGGGATTTGGGATGTGCCACCAAGCCCTGCCTGCACCGGGCAGGCCTCCCTGAGCCCAAAGTGCAAGCGTTGCCCCTTTTTATGTGTTGGGTTTGGGAACAAGCTCTCCCACCACATCGGAGGGTGATAACAGGTGCTCCCACCAAGCACCTTGGGCTCTCACGTGCCCGATTTGCTGCTGCTGGCTCCCCTCGCCAGCACCTGCCACCAGCTTCACAGACAGAAAGGGGAGGTGGCAGCTCATCCCCCAGGGATGGACACTTGCTGAGGTTTTCTGAAACCACTTAAAGGACTTGGATGCGATGTTCCCATTAATGGGGGTAATGGTAATCAAATCCTCTCGCTGCCTCCTAGAGGCTCAGCCCAAACAGGAAGGGAGGGACAACACAGAAGAGCCAAGGGAGTGGGATGAGGAGGGCGTTCCAGCACGGGTTGGATCCCCACTCCGAGCTGCGTGTCTCATTTTCCTTCTGCTGGGAGAGCGCCAGGCTTTGCAGGCCTCTTGGGAATGTGGGAATTATTCGTATGTGACATATCATAAATATTTAATTGCATAAAAAACCCACTTGATCAGGGTGTGTCCGTGCGGGGTGTACAAACCAGGCGGCTCATACCTTGGGATGAGTTTGTGATGCTCTTCGCCTTGGCTCGGTCCCCATCCCAGGGTGGCTATGGCACGAGGAAATCGGGCATCCCTGGGCTGGTGCTTTTGGCCCTGGTGTGAGGTGTGACTCTGCCTTTGCTGCTGATTCAGTAGGACCAGCTCTTTCCATCCTTGAGCTGCTCTATGTGGAACCCATTGAGTGGTTCAAACCCTCCTGGTTTGAGCGGGAAGAAATACCGAAGGAGATAGCAGGTGCCCCAGAGTGATTCTGTTTCCAGCACTGAAAGAACTGTCAGAAACTAACAGTTATCTTTCTTATGGGATTTATGGTTTTTATCCTTTCGGTCGCCTCCCATCAACAGGGATTGGAAACAAAAAGTCTTAGAAAATGCTCAGTCAAAACGATCGCGTATTCCCTCTAGAGCTGGGTAATCTCTGCACCAACAGGATGACTGATTACCGCCGGCTTCTATTAAACAGGCATTAATGATGATTATTGTCTCTCTTTAGCTAAACCGTGAGCCTCTGCACGGCGATGCGAGGCTCGGTGAAGGTCACTTTGACAGTAATGCATTCCCCATAAAAATATGCTCAGGGAGTTGTTGAGTGTCGGACTGATAAGAAGCCAATGTGGACACGAGGAGCTTCTCCCCATGATAGAGGGAGGTAGAAAACTGTTAGAGCCGGTGCGTTGGGGCAGGGGGAACATCAGCACCCTCTGAGTTTGAGGTAATTGTACTCGTGGTGTTGTGGTGCAAGGGTTTGGTTTGAAACTTCTGTTATTGGCTTAATTAAAGCATTATCTATCCCACCTGTAAGGAACCTTGATGGCTCAGGCAGGTCGCACATCGTTAGTTATCACGCGCTGCTTCAAAGGGCATGTTGAAGAAATCATTTTTAACAAGGACTTGCTGACAGCAGCACAAGATTTCCAGGGTTTCTGTAAGATCTTTTGGTGGGGTTATTTTTGAAGAAGAAGAAAGGAAAAAAGAACATATTTTAAGGAAAAACAGCAATTAAAAAAACCCCACAGCGATTTAAAGGTCCCATAATCTCCTCTGCCTGCCCAAAACCTGCAGAAGAAGGTGCAGACACCTTGCCACAAAGCCAGATGTTCTGCCTTTGCCAGACAGGTTGCATTCCAGCACGGCTGTTTCTTCTGCTTTGTGCTTTCAGCACCAGGTTTATTGGTCACGGTGACTTGGTTGGTTTCCAAAGTAATTTTTCCACGGAGAGCAACTCAAATATTTGGGCCATTCCTTGAAACACTTCAGAAGGGGCTGGTTTTCTGACAGCGTCATGTCTGGAGAGCATCCCAGGTTTGGGCGTGTGGGCACTTTAACTGGTTTAGAAATCTCCGTGTAGCTCTCGTGATGCTTGCTCGTTGTCTTCTGCTGCCAGGGAAGGGAAAGCTGTTCAGTCCCAACTCCTCGGGGAGATTTGGGTGCCAGAGGTACAACTGAGCCAGCCTCACGTAGTGGAGACAAAGAGGGACTCTGTGCCCATCACCACGAGAGAGGATGAGGTTTCTGGGCTGCTGGAGGCAATCGATGTTGGTGCTGCTTGTGAATGGTGGGATGGAGGGAGACTGTTGGGTTTTTTTTTTTCCTTGTCTTTCAAAGTGCATTGAGGCTGCCTGACAGCACCAGCAATCAAAGTACTTCTCATTCTTCCAGGAGGTAAAATAAGAAAATCGACTGAAAATAAGGTTCCCAGAATATCTCAGTAAATGTGAGATAAAAATCAGCGCAAGCCCTTCAGCCTCCTTTGTCAGCTCTCGGCTCCCTCCCGGCTTGCAGGTAGCCACATCCCTCGCTGGCACTCAGTCGGGCGCTCCTGGGAGATGGGTTTGTGCCAAAGTGACCCCAGCCGAGGATTTTACTGGGCAACCTAAAAGATGAGACACCTGCTTATTGGCCTTTAGAGCTCTTTATTAATTAGCACTTTAAAAAAAAAAGCTTGCAGGTCCTTGTGTGCTAAGTGCAGAGGTGGGGAGCGGTTTTCTTCTCACGTTTCCTCTGGGATCTCTTGTTTCTGCGTTTGCTCCTCCAGCCCATCTCGGCTGTGGTCAGGGCTGTGGGGTGTCTCATTGGTGTTTAACTCTGCCCCCTCCCCAGGTGAAGCTGTGGGGAAGAACACTGTGGTCCCTTTGCCCTACGAGAGGTTCCTAAAAGAGCCAGGCTCCCTCGCGGTTGCCGGCTTGCCCGAGGGGATCAGCTTTAAGAAACCCATGGAGTACGATGTGAAGTCCCTGATGGCCATCCTAGAACACAGCCACAGCATCCGCTTCAGGCTAAAAAGGTAATTTGGGGGGATCCCAAGGGGCAGGAGGGCAAGGAGCTCTCAGGATCGTGCCTCCTAGGGTGCTTGTAGAAGGTGGTTTTACATGGAGCAGGCAGGAGGGTCCATCCCGTGTCCTGCCTTCTCCTCCAGACCGAGAAACCTGGGTCCAGCTCTGCCCAACCCAGCCTTGCATGGAAATTCATCTGTGTCGGTGGCTTGAGATCATTTTGGACTCCTTCCTATACTAAATGCGTGTAAATGTGCTCACTGACCGCATCGCTTTACACATCTCCACCAAAATTTTCACTGCGGTTAGCTAAGTGCTTTTCTGTCTCCAGAGACATTTCCAGTGTGAATGCTTCCTGCTTCTTCCCAGGCTGAAATGAGGTTCTGAACACTGGATGAGGAGGGAGGAGGGAGCCCCTGGTGGGGCAAACCCCCCATTTCGGCCATGTTTCCACAAGGAGTTTGGTGGTTTGGATGCATTATTTTCTATGTTTGCTTAGCTGATGGTATCTCAGATCCATTCAGAGAAATGCTGAGCGCTACCAAATTCCTCCTCGGAAGGCTCGGCACTTCTGGAAAATCAGGCTGAGAGAGCTCTGAAAGTAGGACATGCAGAATTTGAGCTGTCTGTGAGCTCGTGGCCGTCTGTCTCATGTAAAGCACGTGGGCTTCCTCTGTCTGAAGCTCATCCTGGTCTCACTGAGGACCCCATTGAAGGTGCCGTGAGCCCTGGGGGCTGGGGCAGTCAGTGAAGTCAAGTGATTATGGTCACGCAAATGATTTTACTCCTTAAACACACCAGGCTGAGGAGCTAGGCAGCTTTGGCCTAATACAGATACTTTAAACAACCCTAAGACCAACCTGCTCCACTTAAAGAAGACAAAAACAGTGCAGGTGCCTGAAGAAGGTGGAGGAGGTTGGGTGGTGGCTGTAATATCTCAAACACAGAGCCCGGCAGCCAGTGGTGCGGCCTGTCCCACCCTCCCAGGCACAGCTCTCCTTCCCCCTCCACATCCTTGCTTATCCCAGTTTAACAGTGTCAGGGACCCAAAGGAACCTGTTTTTATCCTCCTCTTCTCCCTTCCTTCCCCTCAGGCCACCAGACGAGCCCAACCGAGAGCCAAACCCCAGCTTGGAGTTGACTTGTACCTCCCTCGCCTCCAAGGGTGGCCGGGACTCTGGTGCCAACGGCCCCGTGGCCAAACCCACTGGCCAAGACAACCCCTCCGCCGTCACCAACTTCTTATACGGCGTCTCGCTGCCCTCCCAGATCGCCGTCGACCTAAAGCAAGAGGTGTCCACTGGCCTGCCCGGGCCGACCGCAGCCGGCGAGGCGCTGGTGCCCAGACCCGCGGGAGAGCTGAAGGTGCCTTCCTCACAGGAGTACAGCGACTGCTGTGGTAATAGCCTGGAGTTTGCTCTCAGACGAGGGCCTGGTGCGAAGCCCACCCCGCCCCAGCGCTGACAGGGGACAGGCATGGGGGTTTTGGAGGTCCTCGGATGAAAAAGCGGTGCAGTTTCCCCAGCACGGAGATGAGGGGACAGCTCTGCTGTGTCATGCCACCCCAGCCCTTCCCTGGGTGCCTCCAAGGTGCTAATGGGGCAGCACCTCCAATTCTGCCCTGAAACGCCAGGTGCCAGAGGGGCAGATTAGGGTGATGGTGGGGACTTGATCTGGCCAGGGTTGTCACAGGCCACGGTGCACAGAGGAGAGCTGGAGGGGTCAGGTTGGCGTCACTGGTTGAGGGTCAGCACCCAGGGGCTTGTTTGGGTGCCTTGAGCCTCGGTCAGGCTCTCATCAGCCCTTTCTCATTGTCTCCCCTCTTGTCCAGGACAGAAATCGTCGGTCTCTGGAGGTCCCCTCATCCAGAACGTGCACTCATCCAAGCGCATCCTCTTCTCCATTGTCCATGACAAGACAGGTCTGTGTCTCACTCCTCTTATGGAAAGATTTCCTCTCAACCTCCTCTCTCCCTAGCAGTCTCCCAGCCATCCTCATGCTCTGCAGTCCCTTAGCAGTGCAGCAGAGGACTTTTTCCCTTTGCTGCAACATCTCAGCCTGACAGCCATGACCTTCATCCCCACTTGGGTCCATCCCTGCCATCTCCATGATGCTCAGTCCTCAAGCGCAGCCGGCCAGCTGGGAAACCCCATCCCTGCTCCGTGCGTGAGGAACTGAGGTGCAGCTTTGGGTGAAGCTGTTTGCCTGAGCTGTAAACAGCAAATACCCACTGAAGGCTTGGCCAAGGCCAATGGCATCTTGGCTTGGATCAGAAACAGTGTGACCAGCAGG
>WAAB01000979.1:0-11228 GCA_013389865.1 Piaya cayana | reverse complement strand
GGCCAGCTTGGGCAGCGGCTCTGGAGAGCAGGGTAGCCGTCCTGAGAACTCCTGCTCCATTCCCTTCTTGCAGGGCTGGGAGGGAGAAGTACGTATTTATAGTGAAAAGGAAAGGAATATATTCTCTGATGATTTCAAGAGGAAGAGAGAGAAGCAAAGGCAGCCTTGAGCTCCTGCCTAGGAATAGCCAGAGATCTGCTGGGAGGCTTGCATCCCACTGCTGATAATTTTGGAGCTGAATCATCTGCATTTCTTCTGCTCCTGTGACAGTGTCAGGAATAAGAATCGGCAGGGTGTAAGAGGCACTTTTTTGTGTGTTGACGATGGACGTGATTAAGAAAACCATCCCAAATGACATCTAGTGCCAACGTCCTTGAGGTCTGGACTCTTGTTGCTCATCTCCAATTGAGACACCTCTTAGAGATGTGTGTGGCCGTGGTTGTTTTTGCAGATAGGCGGAGAGATGAGTTAGATGAGCATGTTCCTCGTTGCTCACCTGTGTGGAAACACAGTGTGGTCTCTACCGGGCCAGGGCAGGAGTTGGCACTGATGGGCTCTGGTGTGGTGATGTGTCCGTGAGCCATGCAAAGCAGGGGGATGGGGCCTCCCCATTTTGTAGGGTCTCTCACTACCCTGCCTCCTCTGGCAGGCACAGCTGAGCCGGGCAACATGGGGAGAACCAGCTGCTCCTGGCTCCACGAGTGCCTCGAGCACAGGGGTTGACTTGGCATCGCCCCACATTACCTTAAACAGCAGGAGATTTGGTTTCCGTGCTGGCACATCGCACCTCCCAGCATGAGATCCCATGGGATGCAGCAGTGTGGAAGGGATGCACATCCACCCTGGCCGGTGGAGGAGCAGTTGGAGCCAGCCCTGTGCATGCTCTGGACCGTGAGATGTTTAAAGCCCGTGTGCAAATTGCCAAGGGAAGGCGGGCGGAGGAGTGGAATGGTGAGGTCTGGGGGGGCTGTGGGGATGCTGGGGCTGTCAGGGGGCTGGGGAGCACTCGGGTGGGCGCTGACCTGGGTTCAATGCAGCGCAGGGAGCAGGTGGAGCGTGCGGCCGGCTGCATCGCCAACCCCTCCGGCCACCATCAGTGCTGCTCAGGTGTTTGGTCAGCTTGACCCTAAGCCAGCACGGAGGGGTCAGGTGGCGGTCACCCGAACCGTGGCCTCGCAGGGCTGGTACCCCCGTGACCCCCTACTGCTGCCACTGTGGCGAGGGGCAGGTGTGTCCAGCTAGGGCTTTGCCCGCGGCAGCCGTTCTGGCGCAGCCATCAGAGCTGGTTAGCGTAAGCTTGTGCACAAAGCCCCGTGCTTGGGATGCTGGGGTCCGACCTGCCCGCCAGTGCCCATCGTTTCCCAGACGAGCTCCTGCTTGCAGACGGGGCATCACGGGGCCAGCTTAACCCGTCCTTTACCAGGCAGCGATGCGGGGTGCTGTGGATCCTGCGTGTGTGCTTTGGGGATGACGCAGCCCTGCAAGTGCTTCGTGACTCATTGCTTGCATAAAAGACGAAGCAGGAGGAGAGGGGGGGATAGCCGTGCCGCTCCTCGGGGAGCTGAGCTGACGCAAGGCTGGCTGGCACAGTGAAAAGCAGAACCCTGGCTGCTCCCCAACAAGCACGGGGGAGCAGGTTTCTCTGAGGAGAGAAATGGCTTTTGTCACCCAGCCTGATATCAGGCGTTTGCTCCAGGGCCTCCTCTGTCACATCGGGTGCTTCCAAAGCTGCTCCGTGGTCTGTTATGGCTCCTGACCTGCTGAGCGGGGCTGTGTGCGGCTGCAGAGCTGGGAGCCTCTGAGGGTGCTGCTCCTGGTTGTAGGGAAGGGAGTGAAAATTAAATCAGGGGGGCCTGCGAGAGCACAAATCGCTTCTTAAGAGGACCCTGGAGGAAAGCTTCTGTGGCTCTTGTGCGTCACTTGGGCTCTGTGGTGCACAGCCCGTCAACAGGGATGCAGGACTGGCATCCCCAAGGTGCCACCACCAGCTTTCCTGGGTGGGCTGAAAGCTTGCTGCTCTGTCACCTGTTCGTAAGCCAGGCTTCCAGGTCATTTCCCATGTCACGGGACACGCCAGCTCATCACTGGGATAGTCACTGGGTTTGCACCGGGGCGTGGGAACTTCCTAGTGCCAGGGATTTCAGGTGGCTGCGGCACCGCTGTAGGGATGGAGACAACGTGCTCCCCAGCTGAGCCAGCACAACACTTCCCCCAGTTGTGTGCCCCACACCAAACTCTTTGCTCCTTCCCTTCCTTTCTGTGGCTTCCCTATCTGGAAAGTCCCTTTCTTCCCTCTCATTTACTGTCACTGCAGCTCTTGCCCTGTAAGCGGCAGAGGCGCATGGGAAGCTTGGAAGGACTTTGTTTGACTGGAGGAGCAAGGAGGGGCTGTATCCTGGTGCTCTACATCCTCCTACCCTGCCTCTGAGCTGGGTGGTCGGGATGCTCTTGGTGCAGCCACCCTGGCGCTTGGCCTGCCCAGCACTGACACTCCAGCTCTCTCTCCATCCTATCATACCTGTGCTCTCCTGGCTTTTGTGAACATATTAACTAGGGTGTCTGCAGGATTGGCATCCCCGCTGCTCTCCTGTGCACCCCACAGGGCAGGAACAGCTCCCACGGTGTCCCTCTGTCCCTGTCCCCTTGTCCCCAGGGTGATGGAGCAGGGCCAGCACTGCCCTGCTACATGGTCCCTCCTGCAACCCACACAGCGGGGCAGACACCACACTCTGCCTTGCCTTCAACCCTTGTTTGTGGGTAGAGGTAAGTCAAGGGATGGATTTTAATCTTATTTTATATTATTTAGTGTATTTTAATAGTAATTTCTCTGGTAAGTTGTGCTTTGGGAGGTCAGACATGGTTTGTGAAGTCTGGCTGGATTCAGTGAATAGTTGAGTCTCTCAAAAGGGCACTGTGATGTTTTTAGTATTTTTTCCTTCTCTGATCAACCTTCCCCTTCCAAATACCATTTTCCTTGTAAAAATAGACCCTTGCTGGCCAAACAGCCCTCAGATGAAAGATGGTGCTTGCTTTGAGCCTGGAAGAAGCGTTGCAGCTGGACAACAAAAACATTTTTTCCTGCTTCTTTGGGCTATTGAAAAATGTGGAGGTTTGGGGCTCTGCTTTAACCCCTTTGTTCCCATGCGTTTGCCTTTCCCAGCCCCTCTTTGCTGTCGCCGGAAAGCTGGGAAGCGAGGACCCACGTCTGGGCAGTGCCAGGCAGGATTGCTGGTGCCATACTTGATGCTGTTCCCCTGCACGGCGCTTTCTGTGTCTGAGCAGCACTTCCCTGTGTTGTCACGAAGCAGAACACAGCATAATTAAATTGCCCTTTTCCCAGCAAAATGTTACGGTTTCCGTGCTGCTGCGGGCCTGGCTGTGGCCCCTTGCCAGTCGCACATGCCTTGCTGCTGATGGAAGGTGTGAAAAGCGCCGGGGAGGAGACCAGGACGGTGATTAGGGGGGTTTACATGGATATTTGTGATCCCTCGGAAGGAGAGGCACCGTAGGCTGTGGGAGCTGGAGGTGGCAGTGGTGCTGCAGAGGGTTCTTGGGTGCTTGTACCCGTAATTCCTGTCCCTTAAGCAGCTCGAGAGCAGCAGAGGCTGCTCGAGGGCTCTGGGTGTGGATAATCGAGATATTCTTGTCTTTAAGCCTCTCAAGTGTTGCAGGTCTTAAAAAGGGCCCTGGCTGTCAGGTCCATCCACTGTTGGATTGGAGGGGGCTTGGGCTATCAGGACACTTTAGGGACTGTTAGGGGGCATTTTCAGGACATTATTGAGGGCAGTGGGGCTGTCTGAACCTGCAGCTAGAAGAGGCTCAGGAAAAGATGCCAGTGGGTGTGTAGGATGGATGGGTGCAGCTTTGGCAGGTGCTGGCACCCTCTGGCAGCAGAGCAGATGGCACAGAATAGCTCCCGGTGCTGGGGATCCAGCCCAGGGTGGTGTCTGTGCAGCCCCTCTGGGAGCAGCGGGACCCGTCACCTTGTCCTATTGCTGCCTGACTCTCTTTGCCAGCCCTGATCTCCTTCTGGGACGACATGATGGTCCCTCCCTGGTGCAGGATAGGATTGACTAATGAAATATAATGACTGCAACAAGCTCATGGCAACCTCGTGTGAAGGCAGAATGTATTTATGCTGTTTGTCACCCTTCCTTGTCTCCTTTCTTCTCTCCTTTCTGCCTCCTCCTCCAGCCTCTGCCACCCCAANAACAGGGATGCAGGACTGGCATCCCCAAGGTGCCACCACCAGCTTTCCTGGGTGGGCTGAAAGCTTGCTGCTCTGTCACCTGTTCGTAAGCCAGGCTTCCAGGTCATTTCCCATGTCACGGGACACGCCAGCTCATCACTGGGATAGTCACTGGGTTTGCACCGGGGCGTGGGAACTTCCTAGTGCCAGGGATTTCAGGTGGCTGCGGCACCGCTGTAGGGATGGAGACAACGTGCTCCCCAGCTGAGCCAGCACAACGCTTCCCCCAGTTGTGTGCCCCACACCAAACTCTTTGCTCCTTCCCTTCCTTTCTGTGGCTTCCCTATCTGGAAAGTCCCTTTCTTCCCTCTCATTTACTGTCACTGCAGCTCTTGCCCTGTAAGCGGCAGAGGCGCATGGGAAGCTTGGAAGGACTTTGTTTGACTGGAGGAGCAAGGAGGGGCTGTATCCTGGTGCTCTACATCCTCCTACCCTGCCTCTGAGCTGGGTGGTCGGGATGCTCTTGGTGCAGCCACCCTGGCGCTTGGCCTGCCCAGCACTGACACTCCAGCTCTCTCTCCATCCTATCATACCTGTGCTCTCCTGGCTTTTGTGAACATATTAACTAGGGTGTCTGCAGGATTGGCATCCCCGCTGCTCTCCTGTGCACCCCACAGGGCAGGAGCAGCTCCCACAGCATCCTCTGTCCCTGTCCCCTTGTCCCCAGGGTGATGGAGCAGGGCCAGCACTGCCTTGCTGCATGGTCCCTACTGCAATCCACGCTGCGGGACAGACACCACGCTCTGCCTTGCCTTCATCCCTTGTTTGTGGGTAGAGGTAAGTCAAGGGATGGATTTTAATCTTATTTTATATTAGTTAGTGTATTTTAACAGTAATTTTTCTGGTAAGTTGTGCTTCAGGAGGTCAGACATGGTTTGTGAAGTCTGGCTGGATTCAGTGAATAGTTGAGTCTCTCAAAAGGGCACTGTGATGTTTTTAGTATTTTTTCCTTCTCTGATCAACCTTCCCCTTCCAAATACCATTTTCCTTGTAAAAATAGACCCTTGCTGGCCAAACAGCCCTCAGATGAAAGATGGTGCTTGCTTTGAGCCTGGAAGAAGCGTTGCAGCTGGACAACAAAAACATTTTTTCCTGCTTCTTTGGGCTATTGAAAAATGTGGAGGTTTGGGGCTCTGCTTTAACCCCTTTGTTCCCATGCGTTTGCCTTTCCCAGCCCCTCTTTGCTGTCGCCGGAAAGCTGGGAAGCGAGGACCCACGTCTGGGCAGTGCCAGGCAGGATTGCTGGTGCCATACTTGATGCTGTTCCCCTGCACGGCGCTTTCTGTGTCTGAGCAGCACTTCCCTGTGTTGTCACGAAGCAGAACACAGCATAATTAAATTGCCCTTTTCCCAGCAAAATGTTACGGTTTCCGTGCTGCTGCGGGCCTGGCTGTGGCCCCTTGCCAGTCGCACATGCCTTGCTGCTGATGGAAGGTGTGAAAAGCGCCGGGGAGGAGACCAGGACGGTGATTAGGGGGGTTTACATGGATATTTGTGATCCCTCGGAAGGAGAGGCACCGTAGGCTGTGGGAGCTGGAGGTGGCAGTGGTGCTGCAGAGGGTTCTTGGGTGCTTGTACCCGTAATTCCTGTCCCTTAAGCAGCTCGAGAGCAGCAGAGGCTGCTCGAGGGCTCTGGGTGTGGATAATCGAGATATTCTTGTCTTTAAGCCTCTCAAGTGTTGCAGGTCTTTAAAAGGGCCCTGGCTGTCAGGTCCATCCACTGTTGGATTGGAGGGGGCTTGGGCTATCAGGACACTTTAGGGACTGTTAGGGGGCATTTTCAGGACATTATTGAGGGCAGTGGGGCTGTCTGAACCTGCAGCTAGAAGAGGCTCAGGAAAAGATGCCAGTGGGTGTGTAGGATGGATGGGTGCAGCTTTGGCAGGTGCTGGCACCCTCTGGCAGCAGAGCAGATGGCACAGAATAGCTCCCGGTGCTGGGGATCCAGCCCAGGGTGGTGTCTGTGCAGCCCCTCTGGGAGCAGCGGGACCCGTCACCTTGTCCTATTGCTGCCTGACTCTCTTTGCCAGCCCTGATCTCCTTCTGGGACGACATGATGGTCCCTCCCTGGTGCAGGATAGGATTGACTAATGAAATATAATGACTGCAACAAGCTCATGGCAACCTCGTGTGAAGGCAGAATGTATTTATGCTGTTTGTCACCCTTCCTTGTCTCCTTTCTTCTCTCCTTTCTGCCTCCTCCTCCAGCCTCTGCCACCCCAAGTTCTCAGATCCATCAGTGTTATTGCTTTGCCTTCAGCTATAACCCTGCTAGTTGACTTCCAAGAGCTGCTTCTCCCTGGCCATTGTCACCCTTTCGCTCCCCTCCCCTGAAATATTAACGCCACAAATCACAAGCGACATCCGCTCGGCTGGAGCCCCCGTCGCTCACACGCCGGCCAGGAGGAGGTGTTGGAAGAGGGATGGGACGTGGGTTTGTGCATTGTGCTTCTCCTCAAGGGCTGTGTTTTGCTCCCAGGGCAGAGGAGAGGGTCAGCCTCTTATTTAAAGATGGGAAAGTGGAAGGGCAGAGCATCAAGGCTGGGACATCATGCGGGTTCCTTCTCATCCGTCCTTGTGTCCCACCCCTGTGTCCCTGGACACGTGGTTTTCCTCAGCTCCATCCAGCCATGACCACGATGGCTATAATCTCTCTTTTTTTTTTTGCAAACTCCATGGCTGCTGTGTGACCCTTCAATTGCGGAGCCAGGCTGGGAAGGAGTTGTGCCCCCTGGAAACGTGCGCGCACCCTGACCATTGCTGTAGAATCGCTCTAGAATCACTAAGTTGGAAAAGACCTTTGGGATCATCAGGCCCAACCAAAGAAGCCACGTGGAGACAGGAGAGGGGAACCAAGGCAGTGAAACTGCATTATTCCTCTTGTGTTTGGTAGATGATAAGGTCGCTCACATGACGAAGAGCGAGGAACAGCAGATGTAAAGGAGATTATGGGCAGCTTTTTTTTTGCACGTGTGTGTGCACGCATGCAGCCAGGCAAGGTTGCAGACTGCGCGGCATGTGTGAGCATCTTGCCTGCTCTGTACCGACTGCAGACAGAACCAAGTGGGAAAGCAGAAGAGAGAGGCAGGGATGGTGCTGGCCCATCCGCAGCAGGTCAGAGGGCGGTGCTGAGGGGCACAGCTCTTCTCTCTGGGGTCTGCAGCGGCCCAGGGGTGAGTTTTGCCGTGGGTGAAGGGGCCGTGCTGTAACGTGGGTCAATCTTCAGCAGTTGTTTAGCCCTGGTAGGGTCCCTTTGTGCCTCGTTTTCCCCTGGCAGTGAAAGGAATGAATGGCTGTGGCTGGTTGGAAGGGTCGCTGCTTGTGCTGAGTGCATCCCCGTGCACTGAACCATCCCAGATCACACTCTGCCACTGCAAACCCCATCCCTGTTCCTCCCATCACACCAGCAGCTTGCCAGGGCCCCACGCTTTCCCTGGAGAGAGGTCAGAGAGCAGGAGCCGACTGATCTCTTTGGCTTTCACAGTGGAAGTAACAGCAGGGAAGAAGAGAGGTGGGACCTGGAGGCAGCAGCAGTGCTGTTCAGAGTAAATACAGACATGAGCTTGCTTTTCTCTTGTGTTGTCCCAGTGATGCTTTTACAAGGTTTATTTGTGCGCGGAGACAGCTCTGCTCAAGCTGACCCCCAGGACAGGCTTTGGGAAGGGATACCCCGGCGCAGGCAGAGCTGTCGGTGCGGGCACGTGGCGGTCGCTGCTGCCCGCGGGGCGGACGGCGCGAGTGCCGGAGACGACCTTCCCTCTCCGCTGACCTTCATGCCCATCAGCATCAGCTTTGCTGCCTTTCGACATCTCGGGATGCCGGCGGTGGCAGCGGGTGGGGTGTGAGGCTGGACTGCCGTTCCCGTGGGAGGCTGCTGGGGCGCAGGGGGCTTGGCCAGCTTGAGGGGTGGGTGCGCTTGGCTGTATAATTCAAGGACTTCGGCTTCTAACAGAGGTTAAAAGGGACACAGTGTGATCTGTTGGGAAGATCATTAATGGTAACCTCTGCTGGTGGTGCAGCTCGTTATCCTCCCTAACACCCTCTCTGCCCACCCACCCACTCTCCCAGGAACAGGGCAAAATCACTGGAGGACAAGAAGGGGAAGAGGGGGCAGTGGTGGTGGTGGGTGATGCTGGAGCCACCCGCTAAGAAACAGCCATTTCCAGTTGCCTGTCCTTCAAGGATATGCAGATGGAACTGGTGTGGGGGTTTGGTGCTGGGTGATGCTTGCCGCAGGGGAGGGTATAGAATCATAGAGTCACCAGGTTTGAAAAGACCCATCGGATCATCAAGTCCAACCATTCCTGTCAAATACTAAACCATGTCCCTCGCAGTGACAGGGAGCAGGGCGCTGAGTCTGTGCGCGGGGCAGGTTGTGATGTTAACATGAAGGTCTGTGGATGCATGGGGTGGGGAGGACAGGGGTGACCAGCAGAAGCTGGTCCCTCTTCCCAAGCTGCTTCCCGGGGGCTCCCCTTTGGCTCGTCTCCAGCTCTCCAAAGGTCTCCCAGGAGATGTTGTGATGTTACTGACTGCAGTGAAAGCCACAGCCCCTGCGTGGTCACCAAGAGGACATTTTGGGGGACAACAGGATAATTTGCCTTCTTTAGCCTATTCCAGCTTAACTTTTAGCCCCGCTGAGGGGAAAGGCTGAGCATCGCCTGGGAGGAGCACTACAGACGTGCCTGTCCTGTTGGAGTAAATGGAAACCCCTCAGCCATCACCCAGTCATCACCAGAGGGGTTTTGGACCAGAACACCAGCAACTACTTGTCTGGAAGGACCCTGAAGCTGAAATGTGCTCCAGCCTTTTTGTGGTCCCTTGAGCCATCCCGTTCCCACGGATGCCCAGGGAATATTAGCAGTGCCTTGAGGAAAAGGGGGACAAAGCAGCACCCCCGAGGTCTCCCCAGTGCCGCACTCACGTGTGAGGCACATCCGTGCCTTCCTGCACGCTGCCTGAAATGACATCCCCCTTGTTTTGGAAACGGTATCCCGACCTGCTGAACTGATGGATACCTGAACTCGCCATCAGCTGGATTACAAATGGAAATAGCTCTGAGCCCGTGTGGGATACGACCATGTCTGTGGAGGCATTTCTAGAGCTCCTAGTTCAACTCTGCAGTGCTTCACCATTGCAGTCTGCCTCTGCTCCATGTCACCCTTAGGTTCTTCCCTGCATCCCAGCTGAGCCGAACTCCTGAGTGATGCTCCAAGAAACCTTCACCGTTCCATGTGGTTGTTCTACTATTGTGCCTACTCCAGGGCCCATTGACGGCCCTGGAAGCCGTTTTCGGATGTCTCTGTCTGGCAAAAGAATGTGTTGAAATACCACAGGAAACACTGTTTTTCTGAGATATCTGCCTTCACCAGTTTTCTTGGTCTGGGCTTCAGCTCTCAGAAGTTCATTTTTGCCCATGAACTGGTCAAAGTCTGAGTATGAAGCGGGTGCAGCAGCACCAGCACCGTGCTGGGGTGCAGGAGGAAAATGTTTAGCTGCATTCTGGTGGCTAAAACCTACGCGTCGACGGCAGCCGCCTCGAAGAACTGGCCCCTTCTCCCAAGTGACAGGGGACAGGACGAGAGGGAATGGCCTCAAGCTCCACCAGGGGAGATTTAGGCTGGACATCAGGAGGAAGTTTTTCACAGAAGGGGTCATTGGGCATTGGAACAGGCNAACATAAACCCAGTTGCTCATGCGTCCTGGTGTGATTGTGCTGATGAGCTGCTCGGTGGATACGGGAGGTCTGTCTGGGTGTTAAGGGTTTGTTGAAGCTGTGTACCCCATTGCTCTCTACTCCCCAGCTGCCTTCTATGGGTTCCCCCCTCTGGATGATGATGGATGGGGATTTCTGTGGTGACCTCCCCATTGCTCCCTCCCTTCCTTGTTGAAACAGCACCTTTCCCAAACCCGTGTTGTGGTAGAACCTACAGCTTCTCTCTGAGCAGCCTGAGAGACATGCCAGGGGCTGCTTCCTACAGAACCCCATACAGGGTGCCTCCTATTGCACCCTGGCACTGCGATGCCACCTCTAGCCAGGGAGCTGCGGTGGAACAGGAGCAGATGGGTTCCCATCTATGCCTGGTGTTGGGCAGGGACTTCTCTCTGCTGCTTTTGGCCTCGCCGCCTCTTGTTAGCTGCTGGCAGTGTGGTTTGCAAACAGGACTACGTCAGCTTCAGTGCCGCTCGGGGAGGTCACAAGGCGAGACAGGCAGGGAGCAGCGGCAGCGACCGCTGTGCCCTCTGCCCCGCTCGCCTGCCTGTTGCTGCACTGAGCGAGTACCTGGCGAGGGGAACAAGGCCTCCTCCTTCAACAAGGAGGGAAAAATAATAATCTCCAAGCCAAGAAACTCAGAGCTGCTGGGAGCGTATTTATCGCGGTGAAGAAAAAGGCTCTGTTCCCTGCCTCTCCGCAGCGGCTGTTTATCACACACACAAGGGTATGGAGAAAATGTTCCATTTGTTGGGTACAGCCGTCAACCCACACAGCGTATAAATTAAGGGCTTTTACATGCAGAGTTCCCGAAATAAAACACACACACACACACACAAAAGAGAGAGAGAGGAGTTTTGTATCGGCCCCGGCGCACTGCCTCTCCCTGGCTGTCCCTGCGTCCCGGCCGCCGCTGGCTCCCGTTCAGGAATTCCACATTATCTCCGACCGTTTCCAGCTTCCTCAGCAGGGAACAGCTCTGCTTCTGTCTTCCTGCAGCCACATCTGGAAAGTGTTAGGCCAGGGTGTCAGCCGTCAGAGCCGGGCGGTTGGCATGCGCTCCCCCCGCTACGCTTGCCCCCAGCACCCTGCATGCCTGCTCGGGCTTCAGAGCTTCCTTGGGGGTTAGCAGGGCTGAGTTTTATCTGCTCCCCCTTTTTGGGGAGGTTTGGAGGAGCTTCTGTAGCTACCAAGGGGATGGCAGGCAGAGGTGGCTCTGGAGAACCTCATGGGTTGATCTCCGCAGGCAGGGATGCTCTGCTGTGA
>WAAB01000977.1:0-14940 GCA_013389865.1 Piaya cayana | reverse complement strand
CATCTGTATCAGAAACTTCATTTAATGACTAGTAATTTGCTCAAACATAATTCCAAACCTTATCCTCATTAGTCAATCCATAGGTATAGTACCATAAAGATATCTATTTCATGCTTATTAGCCTACAATAAACTTTATTAGTACTCTGACTTCTCTCATGATTAGATTAAATAGCTCTTCTCATTCCTAATAAGATTGCAGCAATTTGATCCAGAAGTTGTAGATTCCTACACAGGAAATCAATGTTTTGCACAGTGATATACAATCCAAACTGGCCAAACAACAAATTGAAATGTGTTTACCCATTTTTCTGATTTTTTTCCTGGTAGAATTCAAGCTTATTCACTTTGTATCTTCCCTGTTATTACACTTTTAAACATTTGTTGTAGTTTTTAGAAAGTTATATTTGTTACCTGCTTCCCAATCTCTTTGAAAGCACAGCTTGTACTTCCCCCAGGACAGTTGCTCTTTTAGGGAAGAAGTACAAAAGACTTGGTTTCTCCAGAAGAATCAGTTAAGATCAATGGATGATTTCTATTGTTATTGATAATTAAATTGTTAGCAGCCACATACCTATGTTGTTTGGAAGATTAAGACAGAATTCCTGTTTGAATAAAAAGGGACTTGGAATTAAATTTGGGAAACACACACACACACACATATATCCACCAGGCGTGTGGATCTCAAAAATGCTGACTCTGGTTTGTCATGTCATTGCTTCTAAACAGAAATTGAATCAAAACCTGAGCTTTTGATCAAAGGAACAAAAATAATTTCCATTAGCAATGAAATACAATGAACAAGTTGAGCCTGTCAGGCCTGATTCATGCTTCAGTAGTGAAACACACATGGATCGGCCTTTTTCCTGAGTTAGAATCAATGTTTCTTCCCAAAATCACAGGGTGAAGAATTTCTACTTGGTATCATTAACATGCACACATATGCCGTGCATTTTTATCAGAAGTTTTCTACTTTGTGTAGCCTGTATAGCCCAGGAGTGCTCACAACCAAGCGAAGGACAATGACTACCTCAAGCGCTGTTTATCTGTAGAGAAGGGAAAGGAAAATCTGGGCAAAAAAATATCAATGAACTCTTAAGTGCAGGCTGTATGATCTTTGTTATTTATAACTTTATTAATCATAAGATGAATTCACAGTCTTTTAGGTCTCAGTTAAAATCAGCAAATATTTACTGGCATAGCAGGTGGTATAGCAACTTAAGGAAAGATATTCTCAGGCACTACTGTGTGACTAGCATGTGTTTTTAGAGAATTTTGTCACTTTGCATTCAAACATCATTATTTTTACAGTTAACAAATAATAGTTTGATTAACTATTTTTGCTACTTAGACCAAGTAATCATGAGAAAAGGACCTACTAAATCTTTATCTAGAACTGGGAAAAAAAGGACTTCAAAGGAAGATTTTTGATATATCAACAGCCTACTGTGAACTTTTACTAACATGAGGTATTGTTTTCTAGTCCCCACATGTGGTTTCTACAAAACATCCCTGTTGCTAAATTGGAGAGATACGGGTTTGATGGACAGATTATTCTGTGGATAAGGAATGGACTGGATGGTTACATCCAAATAGTTGCAGTCAACAGCTCAATGTCCAAACTTTGATCATTCACAAGTGATGTCCCTTAGAGACCCATCACTGTTCAATATCTTTATTAATGACACTGACAGAGGGATTGAATGCACTCTCTGCAGGTTTGGGGATGACACCAAGCTATATCATTCGGCCGATGTGCTTGAGGGATGGGGGGCCATCCAGAGGGCCTTTCACAGGCTTGAGAAGTGGGCCAATGTGAACATCGTGAAACTCAACAAGGCGAAGTGCAAGGTCTTGCACACAGGTCAGCAAAATGAAAACGGTGGATGAAAAAATTGTATGTGAGCCAGCAATGTGCACTTGCAGCTCAGAAGGCCCATCATTAAACCCTGGGCTGCATAAAAAGAAGCATGAGTAGCAGGTCAAAGGAAGTGATTCTTCCCCTCTACTCTGCTTTTATGAGACCTCAAACTGTACTCTATCCAGTTCCGGGCTCCCCAGTACAAAAAAGACGTGAACTTGTTAGAGTGGGTCCAGAGGATGACCACAAAATATCAGAAGTCTAGAACATTTCTCCTATGAGGAAATGCTGAGGTAGTTGGTGTTGTCCAGCCTGGAGAAGAGAAGGCTCCAGAGAGAGCTTACAGCAGTATTTCAGTACTTAAAGAGGGCTTATCAGGAAGAAGATAAGAGACTTTTGAACATGGCCTGCAGCAGCAGGACAAGGGACAATGATTTTAAACTACAAGAGGGTAGATTTAAACTGGATATAGAGAAAACTTTTTACAATGAGGGTGGTGACACAGGTTGCCCAGAGAAGTTGTGGCTGCCTCATCTCTGGAAGTGTTCAGGGTCAGGTTGGATGGAGCTCCGATGAACCTGATCTAGCTGAAGATGTCCCTGCCCATCACAGGGGCATTGGACTAGATAATCTTTAAAGGTCCCTTTCAACCTGAACCATTCCATAGTTTTGTTTATGTCTATCCATTATTTTATCTAGCCACAACAGTTATAACAACATAGTTACTTGTCGTGTAGTGTGTTGGTGCCTCGAGAGTGAAAAAAAGACAAACAGAAAAATACTTTATTGAAGTAAGGCTTTTGGGTAGGTCATCATTTTCCTGTGTGAAGTATTTTCTTTATCTTCACTCTCATTCACTAAAGAAAATTAAATGGGAAATACCAACATCCCAGCACAAGTATAACATAAATTTGTCTCTGTTTTGAATGTGTATGAACTAACATCTCCATATTCTTGTCTTTAACAAAGATGTATTAGTGCAGATTGAATAATGGCAGTATTCATTGCTTTCTCACATCTGCTTAATAGTTTTCTTACATTGAATTCTATGACTTTGAATTCTTCAACAGAATAAAAGATGACTATGATTCTCTGCATGTCTGTATCTCCTGTATTCATTTATCTAATCGTTGCAAAATGGTTGTAAAGCATTACTGGGACTGGAAAACAGACTTTTATAATCACATAATCTACCATAAATGAACACAGAAGCAGAAAATCAGTGTAAATCAAACTATTTATGAGGAGTGGCTGCATGGTGGGAGCTACGCACTGATAAACACCTGTCAGCAAACAGGTGACTCCAGGCCAATCTCTCTCTTGAAAGCATCTCATGTTCTTTTGGAAGAGTTTTTAGGAAGTTTGAGACAGTTTTAAAGCTTCAACACAGTGCTTAGAAAGATGTCTCTCAGATATTCAAGACAACTAATGGAATATGCTCACTCACTCCTGCATGCAGGTCCGAATGCATGGTTTGAGAGAATTTTGCAACCTTTCAATCAAGCATTATCTTTTCATAATTTACTTAAATAAGTCAGTTAATTAGACCAAAGCCATCCTCACCTTGTCCTTGAAGTAGTCAACATCTTTTGATACATGTAAGATTATGGCTTCTTGTCACAGCAAGGGATCTTGTGCAAAGCAAAGAGTGAACTGACTTCACCTACATTCATTCATCATGAAAGCTGGTTTTGCATCCTGTAATAACTGAAGAGTACGTCTGACAATTGTGCGGCTAACAGCTGGAATATTATTAGTGGGAAATCACTCCATTAATGCTTACTGAGAAGCTATCTGTTTCTGTGTGATTTAAACGGAATATATCTTATTTTTAAAAGCATGCAAATAAACTAACAGAATATGTTTCTCTTGTTTTCCCCATGTATTACTTATTTACATTATAATTAAAATTATTTTTAATGCTGAATTTAAAAAGTCACTTTAAAGAGTTTTTAAATGTGTTTACATAGAATTTCATGTGTGCACAATATATTAGAAAACTAGAAATGTTCAAAGTGCTCTAATAGCACAGTTCAGTAACAGATTTGCTTTTTATGCTAATACAATAAAATTGCTTGTTACAGGTATTGCAAGTAGTAAAGCCTCTACTTATGGATGCCTGCTAGTTTGCATTAAAAGACTCAGTCTATAATTACTTTTAGTCTCGTCAAACTTAATGTACCGCTCAGACTGAAATTTTCCATGCTCTGCCTACTAAAGAGCCAATTTGCTGAGGAAGTACATGCAAAAGTACTATAACCTTTTCCCAGGAAGGGGCTAGTGAAAATATTTTGATTTCCTACATTAATAGCACTATTAGAGTACAGATTCCTTTTTTTCTTCTGAAAGATATCATGCTTTCTTATTTTATTAAGCATAATAAAATAATCATAATTATATTGCTAATGTTCTTCCAAACTTGGTCAACTGAATAACCATTAATAAATTACAGTACACAGATGATAATTAATGTTCTAATCTGTCTATTATGACCCATCCACTCTTAGCTTATTTGTGTGTACTAGGAACAAAGAATATATCTTGGCTGTTGTAATCAGTAGAAACAGGGGGAATGCAAGAAGCATCTGATTCCAGAAAGTTTGCAGGTATGTAGACCTGCTTGGCTTCACAGGGGCCACTGCTGGCCAATACAAAATGCTTGGATCAATGATGGATGCAAACAGGACAATCTGAGACTAGATAAAGTGTCAGAAACGGGTTCTGTTCATGAGGACTACAAGCTTACAGAATGTGCAAAACAACATTACAGAACTATTTACTACACAATACACATTTATGTGATCATGAGCACAATCACATCTTTCCACAGGATCTTGACTTTATTAAGTGCGAGGAACAAAAAGCAGTTAGGAACTAGTAGGACAGTAGCAGGGCAAGAATAATTATGGGTTTCTGTTCTGAGTATCTCTGCAACATTCATTCAGAAGCTCAGTGAACAAGTGGAGGGATATTCCTTCCCCCGAATTAGAACCCCTCCTCATGCCCCAGCCCCGGATGCCTGTGAGGAGTGGTCCTTGTTTCTGCTACTGAGTGTCTTTGTGAGGGGCTGGACAGTTCATTTAAACCAGGCTGTTAGTATGTGGGTTTGGATATCTCAAAGTACATACCCTAGCTCTGCTTTCAGCATATAAAGACGTAAAATGCATACTAACGCTATCAAAGTACTAAGTATTCTGCAAAACTCACCTGTATGTTCCAAATTAGCATCCTGAAGAACGGATACTTTGGATAATTTTGTCCTTAAACTATTTATGATAATTCCTCATGTGTGAAATGGAGTTACCTCACAGAAGGACTGCATAGATAATTTCATTAGCATCTTTATAAAATACACTGGATGCACTGGCACGCATTTAGAAAAGCTCATGAGAGAATGAACAATTCTGTGTTCAGAATGAATACAGTAAATAATGGATGGACCCGTACACCTAGAATAATGAAGAATAAACAAACAAAATAACATGAAGCTATCCATTCAAAGAATACTCTTTATTCTTGCACTTCAGCAGACAAGGGCCTGGGAGGAAAAAAAAAAAGCATATATGTCTAGTAATCAAAACCGCATGATGAGATATAGGAAGCTTAGTCAACATAGTCTGAGCCAAATTTGCAATTTCAATGTGGATTTCAGGATGGGGAGGAAATACATAATAATAAAGATTTTAATCACTACTTAATTCTTTGGTGTGAATATATTAAGTATGGTTTCAGAAAGTTTTTCCTCAGTAGATACTCTTATTAAAAGAACTTGCTCTCTCGGGCCTCCCTTGAGATGGAGGTAAAGCTCTCATTTAGTTCCAGAGATGGGAAGACTGAAGCTATTTACTATGCTCGTAAACGTACCGTACTCATCTGAGCTTTCTGTTGTTATTCTGACTATTTGATAAAAGTCAGACTTTGGAACTGTACTGTTGTGTGTATGTTTTCTGCTTCTTTTTAAATGAATAATATCATGCTTGTGCACCTTTGGCACACTTTCCAATTGTTCTCTTTTAAAAAGCTTTGTATTTGCTTACTCCACCTCAAATAATAATCATATCTTGAAATGCTGCTTTGGCATGAGGAAAATATGATAAATTTCTATCTGTTTTCTTATAACATTTTTGAGCATTAGATGCAGAACTTTCTTCGATACAAATTTGACAGCATTTATATGTATTTTTAAAGTTCCAGTGAATGTAATTAATCTCTTGAGCTCAACCTTTCTACTTAGCAATTTCACCATGATCCCTTATTACAAATAAAATTTCATATGCTAATCTCTAAGGACAGCTTATGTAAAAGGAAACACTCTTGAAGCAAAATAGTGACATAGTTAACTGCATCATTAAAACCTTTCTGAACATAACGATCACTGTCAGACACAAAGGAATTACAGACTTCTGTGCTTTTTTTCACTTTTAAATTATAGAAAGGCTTGGAACATGTTTTCAGAAAGTCATCACACAGAATTGAACATCATCACTTATTCCATAAACAGGGCTGACACTTTGTGAGGAAAGAGATATAATTTGATAATTTTCAACATAGAGAAGTAATTTATTATTTGCTTTCTGTGTTCTAATTGTTATCATGAGTGAATGAGAGCTCAGAAAATGAAGACATGCTCTTGTACCTTGGCTCAAGTGTCTGTTCAGTTTAGTCGTGAGAGATTTTAGGCAAGTTTACTTCCGAGTACTGACTTGTTGTCCCGTCTTACTTGTTCACAAAGAGGATGTAAATTCACCTCTATATTTTAAATACTTTCAGGAATATGGTTACAGAGAGCACAGTATGTACCTGTATACATTGCTTTCATTTATTATGTTGATTTCTCAGGAGCATGTTACCCTCAAAAGTCCTGGGGATTTCATCTATATAAGAATAGTGTGTGAATAGCTGTAGCATGTATCTTTGTTTCTCACAAAATAGTGTAACACAACATAAAACAATGAAGGGTTACAGAGGAACTTAGTGTTGTAAGCGCTAATGAAATATCAACAGAATATAAGTTGTACAACAATGTACAATGTGCAACATTGACCTGATTATTATTAGCTTAGGGCCACATTCTCTATTAGGATACTCTATTATCCTGTTGCCTTCTATTTTTAAATGCACTGGTACACTTCAGCTGGAGACTCTGCAGTCAACAAATACGTTCTGCACAGTTCCTCATCTAGAAGGAACTGTTCTCTACTTTGAGAACAGTTTTTTCACTGAAGAAATATTTAGAGATATACCATTGTGAATGAGATTGTTTATAGTCTTGTAGCACTGTTCCTCTGTTCAGATAATAAAATATTCATTGAGGCCTCAAGAACAATGTGACAAGTCACCACCTAAACTGCATATATGAAACAAAGGCAGCTATTCTAAAATTAAATATATTTATATTTTAATACAATTTGTAATTCATATGTAATTCATATACACAACATAAAGTGAAGATGATAAATGGGGTCTTTTTGCTTCATTACCTTGCTTACAATAGGCTAAACTATGAAAAAAATCCTTAATAAAATATATTAGAGTAGAAATAAATTGTACAATTATGCTATAGCAAAATTTCATATCATTAATAGTCTTTCAAGCAGGGAGGAGAGTCAAACTTCTATATTTTAACAAAACAAAAACTCTGTTGCCTTTGGAATGGAGCTTTATAGTTGAAATACTAATGGAAATCCTGAGACATGCCACCAGAAAAAGCAGTAACTGCATTAACTACAATGCAAAATATGGAAACACAGAGTATATAGAATGTCTGAAAATGGGAGTAATCCAGTCAAGATACTCACAGACAGAGCAATGAGCAGATTTTATGACTGATCAGCTTTAGCCTAGCTTTACTTTCACTGAAATCAGCAGCAAAATTTCAGTAAATTCATGAGGAGCACTGCAAGTTACAAGGCAGTCTCTTTGAAAATCATGCCCTGGAGATTTGAGAAGACTTCTTTGTAAACAATCCTTTTCATCTGTTTAATGCCTTCTGTCCTTCTTATTTGTGCATCTCTAAAACGTGGGATGCAAGCCTGCTTCTGACGCTGAAGCTGCAGTAGGTTTCCTATCTGTAGTGGAAGCAGGGCAGTGTTAGGCTGAGGGTTGGACTTGATGATCTTTAATATCTTTCCTACCCTAAATGATTCTCTCATTCTGTATCATCATGCTGTGTTGGGTTCACCTCAGCACTACACCAGTCTGCTCCTTGCTTTGCTTTCCAGAGAAAGGCAACAGCACTACACAGACCAGAAATGAACTGAAGCGGTCTGTGGCAAGGTTCTCATCAGAGTGCCTGATAGCATCAGCCCATTGTACTCATTTCCAGGTGATTCAGATGCTATTTAGTATGAGCCTCTATCAAATCAGACAGATGAGTAGAGGGAGGATGCATAGAAGAAAGTAAAACTGTGTACACGGGTCCATACATACACACTCATGCACTCAGTCTTCTGAGCATCTATGGAAAAGTTTGCATATTTTAAATTGCCATTGCTGGTTCCTATCTGTTTCCATTTTACTTAAAGCTTGTAAGCAATTTCTGCTTCTCCAGAGCTACGGTTCCCTCTTACAAGCCATTAGAGACTTAGGCAGGTGTAGTGCAGATAACTTTCCCTGTAATTGTTGTTTATGTGATGAATCGGGAAAAAGCTATTTAAATGTTACAGTCTGCCTAGGTTTTATTATCTTGTCTCTGCAGGAGGACTTTTCTGTCCAATCTAAATCTAGATCTATTTGACCTAAATGCTGATATGGGCCCAGATCCAGTGTAGCTGTTAAGCGTTTATTTTGCTTCAAACATTAAAAATCATTCTACCCTTGCAACTTCAGCATGTTTACTTTTATATACAAAATGTATGACTGTGTTCTTTTCATACGAAATGAAACATACATAAATACTCTGCTTCCTCAGGACAATAACTGTTCTGCCTTTGGCAGCCTTATTGTTGCAGACATGCAGCTAGTGTTTTAACTTCCTTCTGCTTTGGCTATGTGGTTTTGTTCTCCAAATACCTCATGAGTTAGAGTGTCAAAAAAGTCTTTAAGATAATCTTGACTTCTATCCTGTCTTTAAATAAGAAACTTCCATCAAAGGTCTAGCAAGCCCTTCAGTATGGCTCTCGTAGCAGCCTAGAGATTCCTAACAGAGTTCCCTTATTTATGAGTAGTACAAAACCTTGGATAAACAAGGAACCTATCTGCTCTATTTCATAAACTCCTTTATTTTTCCACTACAATAAATTCTTATATGGTATGCAATGAGGATAATTCTGGGAAGATCATCTAAAACCAGCTGTCCACCCTGTGTTCTGTCAAAGTTCCTCATAAAACTGTTCCAGGAATGGAAGTGAACAGTTCCTAAAGTTTTTCCTGTAAATTATGTAATGACTTCTTCCTAGTACTCCACGTCACCTGTTATTCCCACATTTCTTGATATCTGGTCAGCAAGTCATATATTGTGAGCAAAGGTGAATCTCAGAAATGCTTTTAGGTTTTTGAGGAAGCTGCATATAAATAAATTTGTCAAATAAAATGTGGCATCTGGTATTATACCTTGGAGTACATCACTGTCTTGCAGTGTCTTAGTTGCTCTAGTCTTCGTTTCGCTGAAGACCTGCAGCTATGTAACCTGCCATTTTCTTTTTCATGAAAGCCACTGAGGAGTTTTCCCTTTCAATTTTTATTCCTCCCTCTCTCTACTTGTTTATTCTCTTGTTTTAACCAGAAAGTAACTTCCATGGAATCAATCTATGATTCATTATTAGAATCAATCTATGCCATCAGCTATAATAAATCTTTGTACATGTAAACATCTAATTTGTGAAACATAAATGAGGAAGAATTAAACCCTAACACCTCTTAGTTTTAGATTGCTACTTTTTGAATTTCTAATGCATGTTGTACATTTCTGTAAAGTTAAGAACTTTATGTAACACATGTTGATTTACTTTCTAACTATTCAAAATACTTCGATGCTTCTGCATGATAGTGAGGATTGACTATGAAGCAGAAAGTGTTTGCCAAAGAGAAGGCTTAATATGCTGTTTAACAAGATCAATGAAGTCTATCAATAGATGGGCTATATTTTAACGACATCCTCAGATTCTGAAACTCAACTTTCAAATCAAATTACCTCTAGGGTGGAAAATTCCTCATTTCAAGCATTTTAAGAAGTAATAGATAGCACTTATGTTGTCAGGATTAAGCTCCAGAAATTAGGTTTTATCTTTAACCACCTGTCAGTTAATATCTACGGCAGCAATGAAACTGAACAGTAAGAGCTCTTCTTAAACCTAGGTGAAAAGTCTTCTTGCTATTGGTATGAAAGCATAAATCCTTAGTGTGGCTAAACAGCACGCTTGGAAAGAGTAAGTATCAGAAACAGCATCAGTGGAATGGTGTGAAACTGAAATAGATAATTACATTCACCAGTAATGCCACCTAATAGTCCTACATACATCAAAATGGGTGGTAAAATATCTGATATATTTATATTCTGATATGGACATTTGAGATTATCCAAATGCTAAGAAATTAAGTGGTATTTGTTCACTTGCATTTGTAAACTTAATTATTTCAGAGTTAAAATTAATTTTAAATATTTTGCTCATTAATGGAAAGAAATAAAGACACCGGGTTTATATATCATTAGGGTTTCTTTAATGATTTTCTCAAATCTTCAAAACTATGGTAAAGGACAAAAATATTGATAGCAAGCTTCAGAAAGTAAAGCCGTAGGCATAGCCTCATGGGTTAGATTTCAGAAAAAAAAAATTCCAATTTGCCTTCAATTTTAGCGTTTCAGAAGAGCTCAGGTGATTTTGAGGTTCAGTGGTCTGTAAAGCAGTGGTTGGAATGTTACGTGATAGTGGGCAACCAGCCTCTTAAAAGTCTCATAGCAATATGCTAATATGTGTCAGAAGATTAACATGATCTTTTGGTCAAGGAAGTGGACTTGGAATTAAGACATCAGGGTGCAATTTCAGGGGTTTTTACATTCAGCTGAAACATAGTTGCTGGTTGTCTACAAGTAATCCTTTTATTTCCATGTCCTTTTTCAGTCCTGTGTGGCTGTTAACTATTAAGAACACAGAGGTGATATGAAGACAGAAGTATCCTGCTTTTCCAGCAAAGGGAGAAATGGTACCCATCCCTCTGCAAAGGAGATGTCATGAGGGAAAAGCTGCTTTAATACTACCAGTGATTAAAAAAGACACTGATCTTGATGTTGGTAAAGAAGGAATATGGGCATCCAAAAGAGGCCATCCTATTCCTGTATTCTAAATCCTGAAGTCAATTAATTGAAAAGTAAAGAATTGGTTCTTATGGAAATAAGTTCATAGAAACATAGAACAGTTAGGGTTCGAAGGGACCTCAAGGATAATCTAGTTCCAACCCCCCTGCCATGGGCAGAGACATCCTACTAGATCAGGCTGCCCAAGGCCCCATCCAACCTGGCCTTAAACACCTCCAGGGATGGGGCAGCCACAACTTCCTTTGGCAACCTGTTCCAATGTCTCACCACTCTCATGGTGAAGAAATTCTTGCTAAGGTCTAGTTTAAATCTTCCCTTCTCTGATTTATAACCATCCCGCCTCATCTTATCACCACAAGCCTTTATGAATAATCCCTCTACAAGCTTTCTTGTAGGCTCCTTTCAGGCACTGGAAGGTCACTATAAGATCTCCTCAGAGCCTTCTCTTCTCCAGGCTGAACGAGCCCAACTCTCTCAGCCTGTCCTCATAAGGAAGGTGCTCCAGACCTCAGATCATCTTTCTGGCCCTCTGGTCCCCTTCCAATAGCTCCATGTTCTTCTTATATTGAGGATTCCAGAGTTGGACCCAATGCTCCAGATGAGGTCTCATGAGAGAGGGATAGAGGGGCAGAATCACCCCTCTTGACCATGACCATGATTCTTTTGATGTAGTCCAGGATACAGCTGGCCCTCTGGGCTGTGAGTGCATATTGTCAGCTCATGTTGAGCTTTGCATTGACTAGCATCCCCAAGTCCTTCTATGTAGGGCAGCTCACAATCACATCATCACCCATTGTGTACTGAAAATCAGGTCTAGGACCTCACACTCGTCCTTGTTAAACTTCATGAGGTTCTCACAGGCCCACTTCTCCAGCCTGTCCAGGTCCCTCTGGATGACATCTCATCCTTCCAGTGTGGATGTTATCTGAAAAAACTGTGCTTTTTCTAAGCGAGTGAGGCTTTTTGTTCACTTATTCCAGAATGAGCAACTAGAAGCTCAGAAGTAGGGAAAACTATGCTGTAAATTAAGTTGTGCTTTCTGCTCATTTGGGAATGTAGCTTTAAGTAATGAAACCATAAATTCTTGTGATTTATACAATTTCAATATTTCTAATTTTCTTCTAATAAATTTGAGTTCAGACAATTTATATACTACATGTGTATTTACAGTATTGCTACAACAGGAAATGCCCATCCACCTTTGAATTTGCCAACAAATTTCATCATTGCTATTACCAATGAACAGCGAAAGAGGAATAACTCAGATCATCAAAGTGCTGGAAAATAGCTTGTTGCCCACTGCACATAACCAGAATGAAAAGGAAAATGAAACATTTGTGGAACTGAAATAGAGGTAGTGATGGTTCAGCGTATTAATTGCTCATCCAAGAACTTAAAATCTTGTTTAATCACTTGTCGGGTGTTAGCTGATAAAAGGGTCAACTACTGTATTTTGGTAAAAATATATCATGGGAAATTAATGCTCTATTCTCTTGAACATAAATATGCTACAATTCTAAATCACATTTCAGTTGTTTGAAAACAGGTTTTGTATCTGTGTAATTTCAGATATTACCATCTCCAAGGCATGTTTTGCACATGATTATGCACCTATATTTTAAAGAATTCACTGTTTTGGTTTATCTAGTTCTCAAGCAGATAATGGTGAGTTTTTTCTCTTGCTGCATGAATAAAGGAAATATCCTTAACTGTCTATTAGAAATGAAACTTGTTTGTTCCTCAGCTGTAGTATATTAAGTGATACACAGAAGTTGTTTGATGGAGTTACCTGAAAACTGATCATGCAATTGTCATAACTAACTGCTTGAAAGCTATTCCTTATTCATATTAATAAAGGTATGGCAATGTGTAAACCTGGTTATTCTATGAAAATCTCAGCATCTTCTCAGAGAGGATTAAGAATTTGTTCAAAAATATCTGCAGTTTAAGATGGCATTAATCCTTTAAAATTGTTGTGGAGGATTTACAGTTCCACTGAGGCTATTCACCTAAGTAACAGCTGAAGTTTTAGACCCACAGTATCTCTGAACCTTAAATGTAAATACCTGCTATATCTGTTTGAGAGAAACATCTTAACAAATGGCACACTATAAAAATCACTAAGTGAGGTTTTGAATCATTTTTCTCCCTCTTTTGCCACGTCCTCCATTTTCTGAAGAATAGACGTGCGAATCTTTTTTTTTTTCAAGACCATGATTCATGGTAAATAATAACTAGTATGGTACTTTATTTTGTAATGATTCTAAGACTTAAAATAGAGACTGTACCTGAAGTTGAGATCAATCAATAGTGTCATCCTGCAGAAAGAAAAAAACAAATCCAAAAATTACCTAACTTTTCAAAAATTCTTCATATTTAACAATACTGCTGTGTTCCAGTTACAGTGGTAACATGGTATTAACACAGATGTCTAACACAGAAAACAGATGTTTTCAAAAATGGGTCAGAAACAAAACACTCTGACAGCTCCAACAATAACAAAAACTGACAAGACAGAGGGTGCTCAATTCAGTCTAATAAATTGAGATGTCTTATGCTGTCTGAGACTCTCCTGAGTATCTGAAGCACTTAACTGGGCTTGTCCTCCACACGTTACCTGAGGGAGACCCATGCATGACCTTCTGGACTGGCAAAGCTCAAGCGTGACACCACAAATGGAAGTAAATGCTCTGTGTTTATAATGGAAATTTGTGGACTTGCACTTAGATCAGCACCTGCCCTGTGGTTTCAGAGACACTGTTACCACATCAGAAGTTGAATCTGCCACTAATAAGTTAAAGACAAAGCAAACTAGTCTAAATAGATTTCTCTAAAAAAGGAAGGGTTTTGACGTAGGTGAGAAGTTTCTGTCTCTGAAGCTGCAAACCTTTGAGTAAATAATGTTTGTTTTTGAAATCATCAACTTGATTTGTCTGCATCCTAGGTGATTCTGGAATGATATGAAATACATTTCGTCTACTAGGTTAACTTTATTAGTAACTATGCCCTAGTTTGAGATTGGTAAAATTGTGTTACCGTGGAAAGGGAGGAGAAAGTAGCCGAACCCATTTCAACAAGAATGTACTTTTATATGTGGGAAAGGATTCAAAAATACAACTCAAACTGCAATTGTACAGGTTTATTAGGAAAATAAGATTTTTGTTTTTAAAGGAATGCTTCCAGTTTATGTGAAATAATCAAACATCTGTCACTCTTTTGGCTGTGGCTCCCACGATTTCCAGGACATTTTTTGCCAATCGATCTGTAGCAAACAACTTGTAGTATGCCTTCTGTGCATGTCTGATACTTTTTTTTTTTTTTTTTTTTTTTTTGTCAAGGTTTCCTTTGGTGTAAATTCAACTATGAATAAATTTGTAGGTTGCAGCAGAACTGAAGAGGTAAGCCCATAGAAAGTTGTAAAGTGACAAACTGTAAAGAAACGAGATATGTGAAGACATTTTTCATACTACTAACTACATTTAAATAAGCAATGGCATAGATATAACACAGAAGCTTATAACCAAGCAGATGAATTTATCTTCTGTTCATTGAGAACTTATTCCATTAAAATATATGGTGGCTTAATTCTGAGCTTTAGTCTTTTAATTTCTCCTAAGAGAGTGATTTGATGCCAGTTTATCTAACAAAGCAAGGTTTTCATAACTGAAGGAAAGAGCTTAGCAGGCAGAAGTAGAATCAGTACACAGTACAATTAGTCAACGCTATGTATCTGCTCAAAAAGGTGAGAATTCAAGAAATCAGGAAATTCAAGAGAAAATTCAAGAAATACCAATTTTCTTTTGTTTTATGAAATTTATAGTTAAAAA
>WAAB01000975.1:55157-76631 GCA_013389865.1 Piaya cayana | reverse complement strand
AAAGATGGGGAAGGACTCTTTGTCAAGGAATGTAGTAATAGGACAAAACACAACAGTTTGAAGCTGAAAGAAGGTAGATTTAGACTGTTTATTAGGAAGGATTTTTTTTGCTTGTGAGGGTGGTAAAGCACTGGAATTGGTAGCAAGTTAAGTAAGTTTAATTTAATCAGTATTTAAAAGGCTATGGACCAAATATTCTTCCGGAGGTGAAAGGTGGTGCCTCACAGTGAAAAGCAATTAGAATTAATGCTCTGATTTGTCAGAGTCTTTCTGACAGTAATCTGAAACTGATTACTCTAACAACCCTGTGTCTGTTGTACTCAGGCACTGAATGGAAACCTCATATACTTTCCTGGGGATACTCATAGGGTTAGTATCAAGCAATGATAATTAACTTGGTTCATCAAGTGTGCTTTCTTAGTCAGACAGTAGATGATTGGAGCGAAGAGTGGATTCTGAATAATGTTATATTTATTCAGATAACTAATACACCCAAGTCGTCAGTGCACTATGCTGAGACAGTCCACAGCTGTTCATTTGTAGAGACTCATTTAATTAACTTATGGACTTAGCTTCCTTTTGATGTGTTTATTAAGAGTTTCTGAATCCTCTGCTTTTGAGATCAGTAGGTTATTGCTATAAACACATGTTTCTTGACTTGTCTTTTTTCTCAACTTCTGCAGCATATTTTTTGTTCACCCTATGAAAGTATGCTGATGCTGAAACCCTGGCAATTAAATTTACCTGATTTTGAAATGTGATTTCAGAATTTAAACAATTCATTTTCATATGAATGTGCCAATGTGAGACTGAGTAGAGATTCACACAACACACTTCATCACACCTCAGTTTGTTTTTAAAAATAAAGAATGATTTTGGAATTTTATTTTCCATCAGATTTTTTTTTATTGTTATGAACTACTAACTACAGATATAAAATTCTGAGAATCTAATCAAAAGAGATATTAGTCCTTAAGATCCCATGTAATGTATCCAGATTAAGACTTCAGTAGTAGGGGAGAATATAGGACAAAATCAAGTAGAAATAAAAAGAAGAGTTACATTAAAAAATCTAATGAAGAAATAAGTTATGCTGCACTTCAGGTGTTTGCTGGAATCACAGGCAAAATAGAAATGCAAACAACTATGGTTGAGTAGTTAGATAACACTTGAAATTAATTCCCTAGTGATTTTAACACATGTAATTAAACAGGACTAAAGATGATTATATCTGTAACTCTTACATTTCCAGGCATTTGCAAGTTGGTATGAAGTTGTTAGACAGGCTTAACATGTATGGCATGGAGGCAACAGAAAGATTAAACCTAAGGGAATACTGGTTAAACTTTAATTTTAGTTAGGCTTACTCTGCTTAATTTGGAAAATGGTTATGTAGAATTTAAACAAAGTGCTGTAGAATTTAAACAAAGTGCTGGTCTGTATTTTAATTTTTCAGGTAATTAGAAAGCTAGCAGGATCTGAAATGAATCCTACCTAGTGTTTATGTTCTTTCAGCTTAAAAGAACAACTCCAAGTAAAGCAGTTATGTAAAAACCAAGATAAGAAAATAAGCATCTATTAATATGCAAAGCTATTAATTTTTGGTTTAGGTATTCCACAGCTACAACCAACCATTTGCTGATGCATTATGAAGTTGAAGAAACTTGCACAATTCAGTGACAGTCATTTACTAAATAGCTCAGAGGACATTTGGGGATGGTTTATAAACTTACTGACTTCCACTGAGAGGTATAGAGAGGACATCAGTATGCCTTCATTTGATGACCACTGTAAATATAGTTGTAGAGTCTAGATTCAATCTAAAGCTCTTCAGTGATACTCAGTAATGATATAAAAATCTTAAGGTTGTTTTTATATCATACTATACATATGCATAGGAAAAAGAGAAGCATCCTATTATAAATTAACTATTTTTTTCAAAAGATATTTGGTTTTTTCAGTTTAAAGTAAAAATCTGTGAATTCATATAAATGGATTGTGTGAACAGATGTAGTCGAGACAAGGATAGGATAGGTTGTACTATCTAAATTGGTTTAGTAATCATTTAAATTATCTAAAAATGGATGCAACAGCAATTTGAATGTAGAATTTTTCTTACCCCTATCCACCTTTTTGCTGACCAAAGTCAAAGTCTGAAATGTTCATCCCTCATTTAGAACTTGTCTTGACTTAACTCTGCCCAGCAGTTGAGCCCCAGTAGGCCACTCACTGGCTTCCCCCCATGGTGGGACTGGTGAGAGAATAGGAAGAGTAACAATGAGAAAATTTGTGGGTTGAGATAAAGGCAGTTTGATAGAGAAAGCAAAACCTGTGTGTGAACACAAAGAAAATAATTTACTGTTTCCCATCAGTAGCAATGTGTTCAGCCATCCCCAGGAAACAGGGGTCCATCATGTGTAACAGTTACTCGGAAAGATGAACATCGTAATTCTGAACATGACCTTCAGCATTTATTTCTGAACATAACTGCACATGATGTGGGATATCCTCTTGTTCAGTTAGGGTCAGTTGGCCCCTCCCTATGTATCCCCTCTCAAATTCTTGTGCACCTTCAGTCTACTCTCTCACAGGGCAGCATGAGAAGCAGAGGCAGCCTTGATGCTCTGTGAGCTAATGGCTAAAACTTCCCTCTGTTTTTAATATTGCTTTGATCACAAATGCAAAATACAGCATCATAGCATCAGCACAGAATTTCAATAGAAATTGAGTTTAACCTGAGATCTGAATTTAACTAATTTTATGAAAACATAGTGGCAGATGTCCTATGAGCCATTTAAAATGCCCTGAAATGAAAGGTGAACCTAGCAAATTAAAAATAGCTTATGCATTGTTCTAAAATGAATCCATCAGTACAGAATTTTTAAAAGATTTTCCCAGCTATGGTGAATTAATAATTAAAAAAAAACTGAAATGAAGGTCTGCATATAAATATTATGAAGAAAATAAAGCCTTGTATTTCAAAAAGAATAAAAGATATTGCAGAATGGAAAATATGTAAAATATATGAAATGGCCAATTCCAATCAGAACTGAACATCTAACCACACTGACAAATTCATGATGTTCCTGAGGTGATCAGTATATCTTAGTAAGGTACATTAGGCTGAAATACAAAATGAGAGCTAATAAAAATTATATTTCGTAAGTTCATATTAAGGAGGGGTACATTGCATGAAGACGACACACTGAAACACTTTAAAATAAAGTTTTATGAAGTCCAACTACTTCATGCAAATTTTTTCTTTTACATTATAATAAGACTATTGTCAAATGTTATAGATTTTTAATCTTCAACAAGGTCAGCAGGCTGTCTTCTACTTATTGTAACTACCCCTTTGTGCTGCACAAAAAATTTGCATCCAAAGAATTCAATATTAATGTGGAGCTCTTATTATAAAGCTTTTGAATATATTACCCCTCTCTGTTGTAATTAATCTTTTAATTGCCTGATACTACTTTGGCAGAAGAAGGCAGTCAATTAATGCAGGCACACATGTCTGTCTGTTGGCTGGGTCTGCCTGTAGAATTCCTTTTGAATCTGAATTGCATGTAAACAATTATAGTGATTCCCTTTTAAGATCTACAGTGCCTCTATCAAAACACTGGTATTTTCAGTTGAAAGACTGCTTTAACTTCAATTTGGTAAAATTTTAGGGTTTATTTCATATTACTACTCTGAAATAATGTATTTTCTCCTTCTGTTCCCTTTTTGCTTCTTTCCTAGCTCCTCATATATAACACATACTTTCCCTGGACACTTGAAGCACTCCTGAGTGCCTGAGGCACTAAAATTAGGAAGTGCATAGCTCACTTCTTGTGACCTATGACACGGAAAAGTTATTTTCTCAGGAATGCTTTGCAACTTGACCAGCAAAAACTATCCTTTCTAAACCCCTAGTGGTTGCATGGACTTAAATTCAGTCTGAAAAGAACACACATAAATAAAAATAGTAGCAAAAGAACATATGGCAGTGGGGTACAGTCTCTGCTGAAATGCATAGTTAGGTTTTGTACAAATAAAAATTGTAACTAAATGCTATGTATACAACTTGAACCAGCTTCTAGTTCTGCAAAAATCTACAGAAAGGGACTGAAAGCAAACAAAAAACCCTCTAAGTAGAAGTTCCCAAACCTATGTGCAGAAAATGGAGTATTTAAATTCAAACATATAGTATCCCCTCAAGTTCATCATAATTTTAATTTACTTATCATTTATGGGATTAAGGTATGAATTTTCAGTCACCAATTAGAAATGTGCATATGGATTTTATCCAAGGTCAGACTGGAAAAAGAATCCTAAATTAAATTTTAATCACTAATACTGTTTTCAAAAATAGAAGAAATGGAGAAAAAGAGGAGGTAAAACCAGTCCACCTCTGAACTGCTAGCATTAAAAGAAGGGGAAAGTCTGAAGACTTTCTTGTCTGCAAGTAATATGTTTGTAATAATATACTCTTCAGAACATTAAATTAATACGACCAGGTGTAGGCCATGTAACAAAATACATCAGTTCTAAGCGCTTCTTAGGACTGAAGTTAAAGCAACTGTAATAGTATTCCTCAATATATCACCTTTGGGAACTTCAGAATCTACAATTATCTTAAACTTAATTACATTGTACAGTCCTTTAAGAAAAGTTAATAGCAAAACGCTTCTTAAAAGAGCATCTGAGTGGAATGAACCCAAAACATCTCACAGTACAGAATTAGAGCACCATTTAGATATATAAAGATGCAGAATAGCTTCAATTAATATTTATTCATGCTGTATAAATCTATTTTTTTGTTTTTATTAAATCCTGATTTTCAATGAAAACATTGTGTATCATCTTCCCTAGGCTCCAAAATCTTCATTCTGATTAACTACTTCTTTAGACACACACTCATACCTACTTTTCACTATCTTACACATACTCTAAGCTATTGCAACATTTGTGATCATCATAAGTAAACTGAATTCTCTTACAAAGGTTTTCTTTTTTTTTCTTTTAATTACAATACATGTGTTTAAGTTTTCTCTGCAGACCAGTACTACACAGTTTTTGATCACATTCATCCATCTAAGCTGCAACAGTCCCAAGAAACAAAAAGAAGAGCATGCAGCCATTGATATCATGGCTGTTTACCTTCATATAAACACTGGAAGTATTGAATTTATTAATCTGCTTTGTTAGACTTTGCATGTAAAAAGTTAATGAAGTACTGTCTCTCAAACAGAGTCCATAGAAACTGTTTGAGCAGCTAACTTAGAAAAAACACAAATGTAAGAAGTGTAAAAAATACTCTGTAACTTCTGCATGTAACTTCATGCTACTTTTACTTCCTCTTTTAAAATCAAGGCTTTTATACAGTAGAAGGAATAATGTATTTAAACCTATATATAGATATGTATTTACATCAGTTATGTACTAATTTACATACTGCCAGGAGATACAGAATTCACATTGCTCAAATCATCCTACTGTGGTATCTTCTGACAGTTCTACAGACTTAATATTGGTGCAGGGTTGGTTTGTTTTGTTGGTTTTTTACTGTTTATCTTTCCCTTTGTAGTTAAACAAGCATACTTTTACTCATGAAACTTCAATAGTAATTAAGCCATTTACAAGAGTTCTGCAGCAACTTCATAAATAAAATACTGTATGTGGGTTAGACGGTGCCAAAATCCTGCAGCCTAATGTGTATCAGAGAATGAGGAACATAGTTTGTTGTTGACATTATTTACCCTATGTTTTCTCTTCTCCTTTCTACAGATAGGAAAGATATTCTGCCTGTTGTAGTTAGAAGCTTTTTAATGTTCCATTGCTGTGTGATGCTAGGAAAAAAGAAAGCTTTGGTCTTCAGACAAGCATAGATGTAATTGTGATGGTGGTTCACTGCTGCCTGGAGACATACATTCACTCCGGGTGTCAGTGTGCCAGTAACTGGAGAAACTGAACAGCTCTAGACTACAGCTACCTGTGAACTGACTCAAGCTTAGCCTTTTAGTTTCTTATCAGTTGCACAAGCTGTTTTAGCATACCTAATAACAGAAATGAAACAAACAAACAAACAAACAAACAACTATATATATATTTTGGTTAGCAAGACGGTAACATTAAATTTCCAGAGGGCAGACTTTGAACTCTTTAGAAGGCTGGTTGGCAAAGTCTCCTGGGAGGCAGTACTNACTCCGGGTGTCAGTGTGCCAGCAACTGGAGAAACTGAACAGCTGTAGACTATAGCTACCTGTGAACTGATTCAAGCTTAGCCTTTTAGTTTCTTATCAGTTGCACAAGCTGTTTTAGCATACCTAATAACAGAAATGAAACAAACAAACAAACAAACAAACAAACAAGCAACTATATATATTCCTAAGCTACCTGCAATGAAAAATATTGCAAGTTGATAAACAGTGCCATCAGACCATTGCTATTGAAAGTTATTAAATTCTAATTAGTTTTGATGTTTTAAACCTTTTAACCAAAGAATAAGCAGACTTATTGTGCCCTTTTTCTTGCTTCTAATTATCAATGCTAGATCCATTGTCACTGCTGTGATACTTTCTGTATCCACATCTGTCAATATGAAGGTATTCATTATTAAAAGAACACAAGTCTGGAAGAAAAAAGGTCTAACTCCATATTATACTGCAGTATTATAACAGTAGTTAGCTCTCAGTGAGGAGGCAGTAGCCAGGCAGGTTCTTCGGGATTTAGTAATATAAAGGAATTCACAGTACTGCTCAGTACTGCCACAGTGCCTTGCAGCTAGCTCCAAACTGAAGAAGCTACTACCACTGCTGCTTACGTATAGCGGATACTTATAGGATACGCATGCTGTAGTTTAAGTTGTCAAGGAGAAGAATATTACACAGGAGTAGGTGAGAAAAGATGACGTACCTTGGAGGTGGAGATGGAAAGGATAAAATGAATTTACTTCCCTAGAAACCAAAATGTATTTTAAGGGGAGATGACAGCTGAAGTAACATCTAAATATCATTGCATTGAATACCATATGCATACCAAGCAAGAAAAAGATAAAATTCTGACATCTTCATTGTCAAGGCACTGCTCACATATCATAGCATCATAGAATATCTCCAGTTGGAAGGGACTCATAAGGATCATCAACTCGAAATCCCTGCTCGCTTATACAGGCAACCTCTTCTTAGGAACAGACTGTCACATTCTGAGTGTTTTTTTAAACTTAGTTTTGATATTTAAATTTTAGTTGTATAGAACTTTTGAAGATACACACATGAAATACTGAGATGCTCAGATATTCAATGATTCTATGTTAAGATACTGTGACTACTGGACCTACTGGTACAATATGTAGCTATTAGAAACCAGTAGAATTTTCCTATTTCTTTTCAGTTCATATCAGTTTGTCATGACATCTGGCTCTGTTTCATGTGACTGTCACCACGTAGCCTTAAGTTTTCTTAGCCTTAGGAAAAAAAAAACAATTCAGTAGACTAACTAGATTACCTAGGATTTTTTATGTGACTACCTAGTGAGTAGAAGATCTCTACTGTTATTTCTTAATACTTTAAGGACCCTCAACAGTGTTTCCACTGTCTTCCACCAAAGCAGTACTAATGTCCCATAGCAAAAAGAAATATATAATTTGAAAAAAAAAAAACCTTTGAGAAAAGCTGTAGTACCTCATTCTCACAGGTGTGAAACAACCGTTGAAGACCATAAAAAGGATGGGGTTTTTTTTTCTGGAGACCCATATTTAATCCAGCTGCCTCCAGGAAGGTATTACTGAATTACATTGTCATAAACTACAAATAACAGAAGTTTATTCAGTGTAATTGAGGCCTCATGCTCTTGCGTCTCTTCATAAACCAAGCACAGGATAAGAAACCAACTGACACAGTGGAGTAACCACATTTCTGACATAACTTGCCAAGCCTTGCACAGACGTCCAGCTAAAAAAAAAAACAATGCAGCCCACAGCATTGGCCATGACCAAGTGCTCACCTGAAAAAGTTGGAGAATAGCCAAACATGAAACATGAGAGTAAAATCCATATTCCTACTTCACATACTTTGATCCAGTGCATGCAATTATACCTCCCTCTCATGGCTGGTTGAAGCAGCTATTGTGACCTATTATTGACTTTGAAATGAAGGAGATGATCTACAGATAAAAGGTAGAAAGTTACACTGCTGATTTTGACAACTTCCTCTTTGAGATACTCCTTTGCTTCCTCCAGAACTGACACTGGCTCAAAAAGGAAAAACTTTTAAAGTACACTAAATTCCCATTTTGGTCCACGTTATTCCTTTTTCAGAGGTTCAGAGGCCAAATGCTCTTAAGTCTCCTGAACATTATGAATTATGAAACTATAGTCAAGGAACAGAAAAAAATACTGTGCAACTTTCCTGAGAAATTACAGCTATCCAGACCTGAAATAACTGGAGTTCAATATTCTCTGTGAAATATAGTTTGCCAGTTCAAAGATTAAAAGACTTGACAAAACCTTATATGAATAAAGCTGAGCAATAAATAAAGCAATAGTCTCAGCTAAACTGACACTAGTGCTAGATATATGGGTAGATAGTTGACATATTTAGGAAAAAATTAGTTCACTGCAGAGAGGAAACAAGAAAGCTAATAGTTTTGAGTAACCACAAAAACCACAACTGAGGACAGAATACAGAAGGCATAAAACAGATCTGTAGATATACTTTGCTTGGATGCTCATGTTGTAAGCATATGATTACAATTAATCTCATAATTAACAGAGGTTTATTAAGATCAGTCTAAGTTAGTGTGTGTGTAGTCTTTATAAGACTCTGCTCAGAAAGCAGAATTAGGTTTGAGAAGGATACTGAAAAATATCTAATAATAAAACCAAAAGACATTTTATTAGGTTGTATAATAGAAAACCTTTTTTTAAATGAAGTGTCAAGGCCTCTAGCTCTCTACAAAGACACCGAACATTTATTTCACAAAAAAGAAAGCAATACCCTTTGTTAGACATTAACATTGTACAACTGTGGAAGAAATCTTGGTACAACCAGACAATCAAAAATTTCTCATACAGCAAAGTCTTGGTTGTGAAGCGCTGTTTAGCAGGTATGTGGCCAGAGTGTATCTTATTCACACAATCATTAAATTGTTTGGTTGAGATCACTGAGTCCAACCACACCTGTCCAGTACTAAATCGTATCCCTGAGCACCTTGTCTACCTGTCTTTTAAATACGTCCAGGGATGGTGACTCAACCACTTCCTTAGGCAGACTATTTCAGTGCCTGATAATCCTTTCAGTGAAGAGATTTTTCCTGATATCTAATCTGAACCTTCCCTGGTGCAACTTGAAGCCATTTCCTCTCTTCCTGTCACTTGTTACTTGGGGGAAGAGACCAAGACCCACATCACTGCAATAGCCTTTTCAGGTAGCTGTAGAGAGTAGTCTCCTCTCAGCCTTTTCTTCTCTAGGCTAAACAACCTCAACTGCTCCTCATAAGGCTTATGCTCCATTCATTTGCATAGAAAATCTTTGCAGATATTTGGCTGGGACAAGGGAAAAAGTAATGAACTTTTGGAAACTGTAGCTGTGAATGATCTGAAACAGCTTTTCTTTATGTCTACCTAAAGGCCTAGAATGAGAAAAACTGTAGGATCTCAGTAAGTCTGAGAAGTTGTATTTTCTGAAAAGAGGCAAAACCCCAGTTTCATGTAACTTCAGACATTCCTAATCTAAAACTGAAAGCAAAGCAAATGAAAGTCTCCTTTGAATTGACTGAAGTCTTGTTGTGTTTTACCTCCATGCAATAGGAGCATGTATAAAGTGTATAAAATCTCACAGATTTTGCAACCAAAAAGGGATGTAAGGCATGACTATAATATTAGATACATATGTTCTTTAGAAATACAAGGCAGATAACTTCATAGAAAACTTATCACTGCGATATGAATAGGCAATGCCTAGAGAACGCAATTTGTTACAAAATACTCATTAGTCTTTATAACTGGATCAAAATTTCACTTGCTATACTGTCATACATCACAGATTTGAAAGGTAAGGCACTGGAAGCCTGAAGTAAAGTAGCAGCAATTACAAACAAAATAAAACTGTACAAATATCAGTTGTGTTGATAACACTGTATTGAATATCTACTTGAACAATCTGTTCTTATGCAGTTTTCAAAATTAAAAATTACAAAACCTCTGCATAGGATGCCTGAAGTTTTTCTTCTGGAAAAAATACAGTGTCTCACAAATTAAGTATTACTTCTTTTAAAAAAAACCAAATAAACCAAGACCTTTCATGGTCTAAGTGATTCTTTCTCACTCAAACGTGAAAACAAGTAGAACATGTCTCTTAGCTGTTACAATAAAGAATAGTTAATCAAAACTTAATATGTTGCATTAGCAGAGATAGAAAAAGATAGTATAAATATTTGTTCAGTAAATTACTGCACTTGACATAATGAGACATTCAAAATATTGCAGCAGAGGTAATTGTGCAAAAGCTGTTATTCATTTAATATTTGTCTAGTCTACACTTCTCCTCCCAAGAAAGTGACTGTACATTTATTTCCTATTATTGTTACAAGAAAGTTATAAACTACTCCCAGATAAAATTCCTAATATCTCGCATTTACAAGTTTGTTCACTGAAATGTAATATTTCTGTTTTAGTTACTATAGTAATCACATATGATTGCAATAAGAAAAGTCATGTTTGATACAATGCAAATCAGAAATGGAGTATATTATATAAACAGATGAATTTTTATATATGTAATTATTTACATCATATGAGAGACTGCTAGTGGCTGTTTCTCTCTATCCATGTATCTGACACTAAGTTGATTATAAAAAAATCTACCCATTCATACAATCTTTTTCAAGAAAAAACATCTTATGCAAAACCAAATTTTGTATATAGTGAGTAGAGAACTGAATAATGAATTCAGTTAATGCAAAATTTTAAGACACAGTGGAGACTGATAGAAAAACTGTTTCTCTAAGAAAACCATGTTTTCACCCTATACAGACACTACAGATTGCAGTTTTCATTTATTATATTATTGCTTCTAAAAATTGCAGTTTATAAATGTAATAAGTATTCAATGCATTTGATATGGTTAAACACCCTCCCTAAAATTTTGTCCCTTTTGTCCAAGCAAATTATTGAGACTAAAACACTTTCACAAATCCCATAATTTATTAAACAGGTCAGAATCCTTTTCTAATTTCAGCTCTTCAAAGCTCTACCTTTCAAGAATAGGGCTGTTTGTAATTTACTTCCACTGAGAATCTCTGGTATGTCACATATTTCCAAGAAAAGGAGTAGAATCAGTGTCCTGAACTTTGGAAGGGACCATCAGAATTCATGTTGTCCAAGTCATTGCTAAAAGCAGGTACAGTCAGAACAAGCAGAACAGGGCAGTGTTGAGTTCTGAAGACCTTCAACCACCTGAGGTACCTGTTCCAGTGTTTGAACATTCTCATGGTAAGAAATAGTTCCTTTACATCAAGCAGGTATTTCCCACATTGCTACCTTTGTTTGTGGCCTCTCAGCCTTCTACTGAGTAGCCATAAACCTTCACAAAAGCACCACCAGCACCTTCACAAAGAGTCTGACACCATCTTCAACATGTCCTTCCAACAAGTAGTTGTAGTAATTCTTAAAATTTCCTCTCTGCTTTCTCTTCTTGTAACTGGACAAGCCCATTTACCCTAGTCTCTGCTTTCATGTCACATGCTCCAGCTCCATAGCAGTCTTGATAGCCCTCTGCTTAACATGCTCCAGAACATCTGTCTTTTCTTGTACCAGAGAGTCCAAAACGAAACACACCATCCAAGATCTGGTGTCACAGGTGACAGACATGCTTATCTCCTCATGGCTGTCCTTTGCAGATTGCTCTGTGAGCAGGGCTTAAGAAAGAGTGGGATCAGAGCCTAACTTTTCAGAGTGGAAGCAGAGCTACAGGCACCAGAATTACTTAAATAACAATCCAGCATACAAGGTTGTCAAGGATAAGATGGCAAGACATGAAGCGATTTTGTAGTGGACTCCTAAGAGGAACACCAGGTGGAAAGTTATCCTGTGTCTGTGCATTTCACTAAAACTAGACGCTACTTTCCTTCACTTTCTTTCCTTCCTGTCCTCCTTCACCAAACTCCCATCCTATAAATTACATATTCATTCAAAAGGTATCAATCAAGTCTAAAGTAAAAAAAACCACTTGTGTTTCAGCAGGATTTATTGACTCTGTATTTTTTAATTTTTATAAAAGTCGATGGGAGGGGGAATACTTCACCCAAAGGAAAAATGCTACTTGAACAAACACCACCCATATTCCAACAACTTAATTTGCCTGCAACTCCTGCAATGGATGAAGGTTCAGAGCAGATAAGCAAGGACCATGCGTCCCTGAAGCTCAATTAGTAATGCCAAATGTGACCAGTTATTTTAAAGAAACAGACTACATCTCAACACAAAGAGACTGGATGATGGCCTTTGTTTTAGATAAACAGCTATCTACAGCTGAGTGGATCAACTGATGGTGTAAATCTTCCTTCATTTCATGAAAGGAGTGAGAACGTCTCCCTGAGTTAGCACAACCAGTATGGGAGAAGTAAATGCATGGTGCAAGCCACCATAGAGTATAAAAACTAGACAACTAGTAAAAGAATTTTGAAAAGAGGAATAGGCTTTAACTGACTTCAACGCATAAATTTCTTCCTGGCAACTGGAGATGCCCAGTGTTGTGACAGTGAATGTATAGACACTGGTAATGGGAATCACATTGATATTGAATTACATTGCAATTGTTCTGTTATTCTAAGTGTGACTTATGTATTTATTGTGTTTTCACAATATTTTGTGTCACTCTGCTAGATCATAAATCCTACCAAGAAAGACTATTGACTAAGATATCAACTATCATTAAATAAGTAAATTAGATATTGAACATTAAATCCTCTGGTCATGGAATATCTAAAAGAAGCTGATCAGAGAGTACAGGACTCTGACTGTGCCTTTCACTTGAACTTGTGGGTAAGTTGCCAAGTACATGCTGTACCACTTTACTGGCAGGTGATTCATGGAAAGAACAGGCTGAGTAAACCATGAAGATCATCTAGGTCATAAACCTACTGCTTGTCCATGTTTTTTCCTGCTTCAGTAATTGACATGCATGACCTTTGGCTAACTAGTTAATTGTAAAGACAGTTAGGATCTGACGTTGGAAACTTGCATCAGGAAGCAGGGAGAGAAGCTAAAGCAGGAACCAATGGTGACAGTACAAGCAGTGCTGCCAAGGTGCCAACCAAGGTGCCAGCATCTGTGCAGGAAAAGTGGTGCCAGATGGTACAAACAACAGGTTCCACTGACAGTCCTGCGATCTCCAGCCAAAGGCAAGGTTAACAAATTGGAACCTAGCTCAGTCCATGAAAGCTCAATGACTCTTCAGGGACAGCTTGAGATGGGACCAGACCCTGCCACAGCCACTGTATAATTCAGGCCAGGCCCCAACACCTTGGCCTGAACTAAAATAAAGCCTTTAAATTGGCTGTTTTTTTAAAAAAGATCAATAATCCAGCCTATTAAAGGTTTTATTTTTATTTATATACAGATTGCTTTATAGCTTTGCCTTTTGCAGAAATCAAGTGGATGTAGGCATAGGTTTTACACGGTATGAATATTCATAAGTACATCTGTATTCGCATTGCTACTCTCTGGTAATAAACTGTTGTGCTGTTCTTCCTCTTTTAAAGGATTTATGGATGTTTGTTAACACATTCTGCAACTTTGTACTATGGCACAAGCTAAAAGTCCACCACAGAAAACACACAGACCACTATACTTTGTTCAACATAAAGTTGTCTATCTACTGAAAGGAGCATTTTTGGGCAGCCAAGGACATTAGAGCTGGCATTATTATCCTTAGCATTACTCACAATCTGAGTCCACCAACAGATGAAACTGATTAAACACAGTTTTTAGATATAATTAGTGGTAGAATATTGAAATTGTGTCTAAGAGGGCAGGAAGTCAGCTAACAATGGAAACAGCACCACTGCAAGGGGTATGGAATGGAGTCTCTGCTAGGCTTATTCAATTAGATTTGTATGCAATTTAAGATTTCAATCCTGTAACACATTTTTACAAAGATAGATCCTTAATATTATAAAAAGTTTAGCTGAAATAGATGAAGTGCAGCCTTTCAATTCACAGGATCACAGAATCACTAGGTTGGAAAAGACCCACAGGATCATCTAGTCAAACCATTCCTATCAAACACTGAACAATGCCCCTCAGCACCTCGTCCACCTGTCTCTTAAACACCTCCATGGAAGGTGACTCCACCACCTCCCCGGGCAACCTCTTCCAGTGTGCGATGACCCCTTTTGTGAATTTTTTTTCTGATGTACAGCCTGAAACTCCCCCAGCGGAGCTTGAGACCATTCCCTCTTGACCTGTCCCCTGTCACTTGGGAGAAGAGGCCAGTTCCCTCCTCTCCACAACCTCTCTTCAGGCAGTTGTAGAGAGCAATAAGATCTCCCCTCAGCCTCCTCTTCTCCAGGTTAAAAGACCCCAACTCTCTCATTCACTCCTCTTAAGACTTGTTCTCCAGCCCCTTCACCAACTTCATTGCGCTTCTCTGGACACACTCCAGAGCCTCAATGTCATCCTTGTGGTGAGGGGCCCAGAACTGAACACAGGATTCAAGGAGCCGTCTCACCAGTGCCAAGTACAGAGGGAGAATAACCTTCCTGGACTTGTTGGTCATGTCTTTTCTGATACAAGCCAAGATACCACTGGCCGTCTTGGCCACCTTGGCACAATGATGGCTCACATGCAGTCGGCTCTCAACCAACACCCCCAAGTCCTTCTCCTCCAGGCAGCTTTCTAGACAGACTTCTCCTAGTCTGGAGCACTGCATAGGGTTGTTGTGCCCCAAGTGCAGGACCCGGCTTTTGGTCTTGTTAAATCTCATGCCATTGGACTCAGACCAGCAGTCCAGGCTCCTCATATCCCTTTGCAGAGCCTCCCTACCCTCCAGCAGATCAACACTTCCACACAGCTTAGTGTCATCTGCGAACTTGCTAAGGGTGCACTCAATGCCTTCATCCAGGTCATTGATAAAGACATTGAACAGGGCTGGACCCAGCACTGAACCCTAGGGAGCCCCACTTGTAACTGGCCTCCAGCTGTATTTAACACCATTTCCACCACTCTCTGGGCCCGACTATCCAACCAGTTTTCCACTCAGCAGAGTGTGCGCCTGTCCAGGCCGGAGGCTGACAGTTTCCAAAGCAGAATGCTGTGAGAAACTGTGTCAAAGGCTTTGCTGAAGTCCAGGAAGACCACATCCACAGCGTTCCCTCATCCAAGATTCTAGTCACTTTGTCACAGAAGGCGATCAGGTTAGTTCAGCAAGACCTGCCTTTCATGAACCCATGTTGACTGGGCCTGATGACCCAGTCTTCTTGCATGTGCTTCATGACAACACTCAATATCACCTGTTCCATGATTTTCCCCAGCACTCAGGTCAGACTGACAGGCCTGTAGTTCCCTGCATCCTCCCTGCGACCCTTCTTGTAGATGGCCGCAACATCAGCCAGCCTCCAGTCCAGTGTTACTCCCCCAGTCTTCCAGGACTGTTGGGAGATTATGGAAAGGGGTTTGGCCAGCACATCTGCTACCTCCTTCAGTACTCTTGGATGGATCCCATCTGGCCCCATAGACTTACAGGTGTCTAGCTGGGCAAGCAATTATCTGACTGCCTCCTCTTGGACCATGGGAGCTTTGTTCTGCTCCTCTAACTCCTGAGTGTGTTCAAAGAGGGAACAACTTTCCTTACAATTAAAGACTGAGGCAAAGAAGGCATTAAGAACCTCAGCCTTGTCCTCATCCTTTGTCACAGGTGTTCCCTTTGCATCCAATAAAGACTGAATATTCTCCCTGGTCCTCCTTTTGATTGATGCAGAGTTCAAGTCTTCTCCTGTTGCCACAAGGAACAAAAGTGCCATCATACAAAGTTGAGTTTCATCATTACTGCTAGTAAACACGAAAGATACCATCAGTCTCTTTTTATTTATAGATGGCAAACTATCGTCACAGGTGTCTTTAACTAGATTTTTTTTAAGGGAAGTGGAGGAAGAGGGAAATGTTATCCCATTAGCTGCTAAGTCAAACTCAGCTTGAAAAACCACACCTGTGGTTTCACTCAAGAGAATAAATTTTCAGTTCACAGGAGAGTCATATCACACGGTACAATGCCATATTAAGGTTCAAATAAAGACAAAATATTAAAGAAATACACAAAGCTCCTACAAAATATTAATTTTAAAAACAAACTTCTGTGACAGAACAATGAGGTGTATCTTTGTATATTAATCTGCCTGGATCTTCCCCTCAAAGCCAATATACCATGATGTATAAGAAAGCTTGCTGAACTAGGCTCAGTTCTTACTAGAAATTGGAAGAATAACCTTTTTAAAAACATATCTCTAGCCTTAGCAGACGGAAAATAATAAATGGAATTGAAAATCACCCTGCTGTGACCTCAACAAAATGTCTTGTCTTTTATTCCCACAGACCACAGTATTTGCAGAAGAGTCTCCTTTCTTTCCATAGCTTGTCTGTGACAGGTCTGTACCTTTCAGTGATCTTTCCCCCATGACTAGTTACATTGTGGACTCTTGAACAGATCTGCTATCCTGCCCTGCACATAATATATATAAAGTTAAAGCAATCTGTCTTCATCAATTTGCCCAACATTAGATCATTCCTTGTTGGCACCTGCAGCCACAGCTTGAATACTAGTCCATGTACAGCAAAGTGTAGCATTATGGAGAAGGAAGATGGAAAAACTGCCCTTTTGCTGAGCCACAGACTTTTAGTATAGTGTAATATTGCAAGCCATAAGACATTATTTCTGCTTTGTTCTCTAAGCAACAGATTTAAAGAAATATTTAAGTTGTTTTGGTTTTTTTGTTTTTTAAAAATACTTTAAAATAACTTAATAATTTCAAGTAACTTATAATAGAAAATACAGAATAAGTCAGTAGTTAATAAAAGTGTCTACAGTTTTCCCTGCAAATAAGTAATTTTCCATATGTATATATTGTTCACTATTCTATTTCAGTAGAAATATGTGATCTGATAGTGTCTCTCAGTGTTAGGCAGTCTGAGCAGGCATATTCTTTCTTTTACAGCATGCTTTATTTTAACTGAATAAGCTTGGTTTTCAGTTGCAAAAGTCACTTCTACTCAAGTTAAATCAATGAAGTATCACAACTTAGTCTAGGCAAGGAAGTAATATTTTATTTATGATAAGGAATATTTTTTAAAAAAACCCTAGATATTCTAGTTACAATACTTATGCATTAACAATTACCGAGTAAGACTGATAGCCAACTACCACTAAACAATTACTAACTTAATATTGGCCAATAAGTGGATACTTTCCTCCTTTGGTATACATTACATAGTCATCACAAATACAAGTTCACATCAGGAAATTTTACATATTTTTATGATCTTTCTCTCAGAAGTTTTATATATAGATACAAGATATAGTTGTACTATTTAAGAACAATTGTTGAATCACTTTTTATTTCTACAAAAATTGATTCTACAGATTAATGGAACACAGTAAAGAAAATTACGTAAAACTACATAACATGGTCATTTAGATTTGGGTTACCAGAACTACTACCTTGAATTTCCCAAAGGCAGATTGTGGCCTGATCAGGGACCTGGCTACCAAAGTCTCCTGGGAGACAGTCCTGAATGGGAAGGGTGTCCAGGGAGACTGGACTTTCTTCAGGAAGGATATCTAAATGGCACACAGGAGTGTCATCCCTATGCACCTAAAGACTAACCCACAGAGAAAAAACCAAAAAAACCCCAACATCCTGTCTCGAAAGAGCTTTGGCTGAAACTCCAGAAAAAAATAGAGTTTTTGATCTTTGGAAGAAGTTTCAGGGTAGGAGGACAACAAGGATTTTGTGAGATCATGGAGGGAGAAAATTAGGGAGGCCACAGACTCACTATAGCTTAATCTGGTTACTTCCACAAAAGACAATAAAATATATTTCTCCAAATAAGGAACATTTAAGAAAGTATGACACTGCAATGTATGTGACACACTTAACTAAATATAATGTAGTTAGAATTTGACTTCACACTTATTTTTTAGGAGACAGTGCCAGTACATGTGACTACTAAAAAAATAAATAAAATAAAATAGTCTTCTGTTTATTATAAATTTATTGATTGCAATCCTAAGATTAACAGTAAGCCCAAAAAAGAAAAATGAAATCTCAAGAAACTTGAAAATCAGAAAATATTATTGAACTTAGTCACTATATAACAGGTTTTTTTATCTTCAAATAATTTCATTATTATAAATACATTTGAAACAGAACTTAAATTCTCACTTACACGTAATATGACTGAAATTAAATGTTCTGCAAAAGTACTACAATACATGCAGTCTGACTCATTTTGACAACCAAAAAGAATTTAAATTTCCTCACTACCTCCTATTGTCAGAGCTATTGTCAGACTGCATGGAGAAGAATAAAAAAGCAGAAGACTGTTTGTTTGGTAAACTCATCCCACATGCATCTATATTTTACTTTGTTCTCCTATATTCTTTCCAGACAAGTGCATGCTCAAGAACAGAAAGACTCAGAATCTCCCTTGCAGCACTGAAATGCTACAGTCGGTGAATAGTTTAAATGGCTTAAAACAGAATAAGGAGACTTCTCTCAGACCTAAATGAATGTTCAGGAACCAATATCAGGATTAATTACTGCAAAGTCAAAGAAGACAAGGGTAGATTATTAAAAAGATCTTATACTGTAATGAAAACCATAAGTGGGAGAAGTAAGACAACCATGAGAACTGGATTGGACTTACTGAACAAAACATCTGTCTATAAAAATGTATAAGCAAAGAAAACATTTGTTTAATGAGACCAAAATGAGAAGCACAAAAAATAAAGAACAATGATTTTCAATGAAAAATCAGATGAGAAATTTTAGGGGAGGTTTGTATAACTCAAGAAGGGAAGCGTGTCCAATATGCAAGTGTTCAAATTAGAATATGTGAGTAAAGAAAAAATCAAGAAGAGGCTGGAGGAGGTATACAAAGTCTGGATATTACAGAGTCAAGGAGAATGAGTCTGTGATAAGAACTACAGATGGAAACCGTTTGGAAAAAAAAGAATATAAAGGTAAAAAAGGAGGAAATGTTCATCAGCACACTTTCTCTTTCTTACATTTAAAGTAAAAAACAAACATTCAAAGAAACCAACAAAACTAACTTAAACAAATGACTTCCCTTGAAAATGTCTGTAACTTCATTAAGCCAAATTGCAGCAGTCTTGCACAGTTACTGCCCTGGCTCAGCAGTAGGGTTCCACGCAATGGAGTTCTCGGGTAACACAGAGGGAATGATGTTAGAAGGAAGAAAAAACTGCAAACCATGTCCATTTTTAAAGACTGCATTAAAAAATGATAGAATTAGAATTCTAAGTATATGTCCTGGCCGTTTCCCAACTTCTTTTCTGATTTACTGTTGCAGTTAGTTTGGAAATAAGTGACTGGGTTCATCTGAGCTATTTTCCCCTTCTAACTGCTTCTGGTAGATCTCAATGCTCCCATTAAACTTAATGCTTAGTCAGCTGTTCACTACCTTCAGATGACTCCTCTTTACATCCATTTACATCCAAGGTGGCAGAACAAGTTGAAGCACAAAGTGCTGATAGAGGCAGTTCCCTTCCTGAACATCCTAACTACGAACATATGGTTTAACATTACTTGTTTGCTAGCAAAGTGGCTGGACATAAAAATGATTACAGCTCATTTAGCCTGTATATAAAATGCTGCAACAGAGAATGGAAAAGAAGCTATGCCTTGGTTTGTCTCAGTAACAGAAGTTCCAGTTGCCTATACTTTTGCAACCAAAGAAATTATTATGAAAATTCAATCGTCACAGAGATCTCCTCCTTAGTTGCATAAATATAAAGCCCAATAATAAATTATAATTTGCTTTGCAGGTCTTTCTAGGTGTATTCTATCTCACATTTTACTATTTCATTCAACATTATGGCTTCTCCAATCTTTTGCAGTTAGCTTTACAAATGACTATAGTGAATATGGTATCCTCATTATTTATGTGCTTGTCTGATCATGTCCACACATACTTAACAACACAGATCCAAATCTCTCCTACTAATGCCTATCTTCACATTCAGAGAGTAGTAATAAATGGCTCGATGTACAGATGGAGAAGTGTGACAAGTGGGGTCCTTTAGGGGTACTTACTGGAATCAGTGATGTTTAATATTTTCATCAATGACATAGACAGCAAGCACCTCAGCAAACTTGCAGATGACACAAAGCTGAATGGTACATTTGTCACACCAGAAAGACAGGATGTCATCCAAAGGGACCTGTACAAGATGGAAAAGTGGGTCTGTGTGAACCTCATGATCAGCAAGGTCAAGGCCAAGGTCCTACACCTGGGTCAGGGCAATCTACAGTTCAGTACAGGATGGAGGATGACATGATTTGGAGCAGCTCTGAGGAGAAGGACTTGGGGGTGCTCATTGATGAGAAGCTTGATGTGAGCTGTCAATGCATGCTCATAGCCTAGAAGGCCACCCGTATCCTGGGCTGCATCAAAATAAGTGTTGCCAGCAGGTCAAGGGAGGTGACTCTTCCCCTCTACTCTGCTCTTGTGAGATCCGACCTCGAGTACTGCATCCAGTTCTGGAATCCCCAACATAAGAAGGATATGGAACTGTTGGAATGGGTCCAGAGGAGGGCTACAATGATGATCTGGGGGCTGAAGCCACTCGCACACGAGGAGAGGCTGAGGGACTTTGGGCTTTTTCAGGCTGGAGAAGGGAAGGCTCTGAGGAGATCTTATAGCAGCCTTCCAGTACTTGAAAGGGGCGTACACTAAAGCTGAGAGGGATTTCTTACAAGGGCGTGTAGTAATACAATGAGAAGGAATTGCTATAAATTGGAAGCAGGGAGATTAATTTATACATTAGGAAGAAATTCTTCATAATGAGTGTGGTGACGCACTGGAACAGGTTTCCAAGGGAATTTGTGGATCTCCCCTCCATTGAAGTGTCCAAGGCCAGGTTGTATGGGGTGTTGATCAGCCTGGTCTAGTATGAGGTGTTCCTCCCAATGGCAGGGGGATTGGAACTGGATAATCTTTATGATCTCTTCCAACCAAAACCATTTAATGATTCTATGATTCTATATTTAGCTATGTACCTCAATATTGAGGTTTAGCCTCAATACGAATCCAACAATCTCGATACAACCTACTGTCATCCCTAGGATCCATGAATAACACACTCGCGTCTGTGCTTTCTTTCAGCCTGCACAGTGGAAAGAAGGTGGTTCATTTATCTGTGTGGTGATCAGGAGGCTTACAAAGTCACTCTCAGTGCTGGGTCCAGCCCTGTT
>WAAB01000975.1:0-54761 GCA_013389865.1 Piaya cayana | reverse complement strand
GAGAGAGCTGGGGTTGTTTAGCCTGGAGAAGAGGAGGCTGAGAGGAGACCTCATTGCTCTCTAGAACTACCTGAGAGGAGGTTGTGGAGAGGAGGGCCTCTTCTCCCAAGTGACAGGGGACAGGACAAGAGGGAATGGCCTCAAGCTCCACCAAGGGAGATTTAGGCTAGACATTAGGAGAAAGTTTTTCACACAAAGGGTCATTGGGCATTGGAACTGTCTACCCAGGGAGGTAGTTGTTTCACCTTTCCTGGAGGTGTTTAAGGCAGGAGTAGACGAGGTACTGAAGGACAAGGTTTAGTGTTTGATAGGAATGGTTGGACTTGATGATCCAATGGGTCTCTTCCAGCCTGCTGATTCTATGATTCTATGATTCTATGAAAATGAAACCCAGAATTTATTCTGGCTTTGACCAAAATAAACAGACCAAAATAATTTGGTGCACAGCCAAGAGATAGAGGTGCAATTTCCCAAGATTCCAGGAAATAGATTTAAATCTGTTTAGATTATAATCTGATCCCTGAACACAGTCAAGGTCACTCTGATTTGATCTGACACACATTGATGGCAGTCAAGAAAACACAGAAAGGTAAATGATATATATAGGGAGAAAGAGTGTGGGGGGCGAAAGAGAGAGAGAAGGGGAAAGGAAAGGGTCAACACATCAATGAGTGTCCAGCAGTTCCTGAGGAATGGTTGGACTCAATGATCTGGTGGGTCTCTTCCAACCTGGTTATTCTATGATTCTATGAAAATGAGGTCTCTGCCGCAGCAGCTTCTTCCAGGCTTTGTGGTCTGATTGGAGTGATGGGTATGCATGCTGCATGGCTCCTTGCAAGTTCTGTTCTTTTACAAGGCCAATCCATGCCCCATCAGCACATGGGGGTGGTCTTGCTACGTGCATGAAGAAACTCCTTCTGAAGGGTCCAGCCAGTGCAGTCAGGTGTGTGAGGTGTTGGGGGCTGGTTTGATCACTGCATCTCCTCTCACCATAGCGGCTGACTCTGGACCATGAACTTGGCCAGGTGAGGATGGGAGAATGGTGCTTAGTCCCGTGCTTGATGATCCAGTGGATCCTTTCCAACCTAGTTATTCTATGATTCTATGATTCCTCTCCTATTAATCCCAGCGCCACAGACAAGGCCCTCAGACAAAACAAATCTTTAAGACAGACAAAACAGCAAAGTCAGTTTTTACACCTACACTTATGATTTCAGTGACTCCTGCTGAGATCACTAACTACTGTGCTCCTGTATTTTCAGTCTAATTATGATTTAAGCAGAGAGCCATTTATATGAATCACTACAGCTTTGCACAGAGAAATGAGAAATTCAGGACAATCAAGTGATTATACTTCTCATTTCTGGGAAGAGGGAGGAAAATCTCAAAGGTGGTTGCTAGCCATGCTCAGAAAATTCAGTTTAGCATATAATAGGAATGAAAATGAAACAAAATGAATGAAATAGGAAAGAATGAATTGAAAACCATGGGCTTCCCAGTTGAAATATTTAAGATGTGTCTATTATTCAAAATAAATTAAATAAAAAGAAATATTTGCCTACTAAGGATACATGTGAATAATTTACAGAAAAAGTTACTGGTCATTTTCACAAACTTATCATTTCAGATTCATTCATCTACCCAAACTATTTTCTCTCCAATTATGCAGATGGTGATAAGGTCCTAGGTACTGCATGACTACCCATGTTAAGGAAGTACAATTCACATCAGTAAGAAAGCAGAGTTAAAAGGGGAACTTTACAAAGAGATTATTTAATTCAACTGTCTGCATTAAGGTGTTTAGCACAAGCTGAAAATTCTCTCACAAATTAAATTAAATGAAGGATTCTGAATTCAGCCTGTTTCTTCTTTCCTTCTACCTTCATCCTCAAAAATGCTTTAATTCACACACTTCTTCAGATAAAAGAAATACAGAAGAACATTTACAAAGCTTTATTGACTCAGAGAAGCTATAAAAGTGGAAGGCACCTCAAAAAGTGGCTTTTAGTGGGTTTTTTGTTTTTATTTTTTATAAAGCAACGAGATTGTATGTACTGTGAAGGAGGGAATAAATAAGAATCAAATCTTGACCAGCTTGCAATTAGAAAGAATATGATTATAACAGGAGTTTAGCTTGTTTGCTAGTTGAANTAGTGTTAATACATTATATATATTCACTTAGCCTTTGCCTGCTTTGTTTTTTTTATATATATTCTCAGTTTTTCTTTCCTCCTACCTTCTCTCCCCAGGGGGGTGAGGAGTAGAAGGAAGCAGGGGCTGCTGCATACTGTGAGGGGTTTGGGGAAGAGTTTTGACTCAAACCATTACAGCCAGTCACTGCATCTCCTCTCACCATAGCAGCTGGCTCTGGACCATGAACTTGGTCAGGTGAGGATGGGGGAATGGTGCTTAGTCCCGCGCTTGATGATCCAGTGGATCCTTTCCAATCTAGTTATTCTATGATTCTATGATTCCTCTCCTATTAATCCCAGCGCCACAGACAAGGCCCTCAGACAAAACAAATCTTTAAGACAGACAAAACAGCAAAGTCAGTTTTTACACCTACACTTATGATTTCAGTGACTCCTGCTGAGATCACTAACTACTGTGCTCCTGTATTTTCAGTCTAATTATGATTTAAGCAGAGAGCCATTTATATGAATCACTACAGCTTTGCACAGAGAAATGAGAAATTCAGGACAATCAAGTGATTATACTTCTCATTTCTGGGAAGAGGGAGGAAAATCTCAAAGGTGGTTGCTAGCCATGCTCAGAAAATTCAGTTTAGCATATAATAGGAATGAAAATGAAACAAAATGAATGAAATAGGAAAGAATGAATTGAAAACCATGGGCTTCCCAGTTGAAATATTTAAGATGTGTCTATTATTCAAAATAAATTAAATAAAAAGAAATATTTGCCTACTAAGGATACATGTGAATAATTTACAGAAAAAGTTACTGGTCATTTTCACAAACTTATCATTTCAGATTCATTCATCTACCCAAACTATTTTCTCTCCAATTATGCAGATGGTGATAAGGTCCTAGGTACTGCATGACTACCCATGTTAAGGAAGTACGATTCACATCAGTAAGAAAGCAGAGTTAAAAGGGGAACTTTACAAAGAGATTATTTAATTCAACTGTCTGCATTAAGGTGTTTAGCACAAGCTGAAAATTCTCTCACAAATTAAATTAAATGAAGGATTCTGAATTCAGCCTGTTTCTTCTTTCCTTCTACCTTCATCCTCAAAAATGCTTTAATTCACACACTTCTTCAGATAAAAGAAATACAGAAGAACATTTACAAAGCTTTATTGACTCAGAGAAGCTATAAAAGTGGAAGGCACCTCAAAAAGTGGCTTTTAGTGGGTTTTTTGTTTTTATTTTTTATAAAGCAACGAGATTGTATGTACTGTGAAGGAGGGAATAAATAAGAATCAAATCTTGACCAGCTTGCAATTAGAAAGAATATGATTATAACAGGAGTTTAGCTTGTTTGCTAGTTGAAACAAGGAACAAAGGACAAACCTGAGCTCACCAAGAAGATACAGTGAGGCAGGAGATAAGATAAAGACCATCAGAGGCTTCTGTAGACACAATGAAACTGTGATATGCATACAAGAGTGAGTATGCTAATAAGTTCCCAGAAAAACAATGGGTAGGTAACATGTAACTGTTTAATCAGTATTTCACAGAATCAATATGAATATGTATGTTTAACTAGCATAAAAGTCATGTAACCAGTCTCAATAGTTAGACACATTAAGTGGGTTACCCCATGTGTAACCCAGGGCTGTTTATTAAAAAGGATACCTGCTTAAGAATCAAATTGGCATCGATTATTGAGTTTGGCTTTTTCACAACATCAAGTGGGAAAAAAAACACTGTCAAAAAGTGTGAGCAATGAATAAAAGCAAAAAAACCCTCTTCTCATTTCTCATTCTCCATTCCTAAATGTCTGTTAGATTTTTACCTTGGCTGAAAGTTCTTTCACTTTTTTCTCTATTAACATTTTATTTTTGCTCCTTAGCCCTCCCATCTTTTACTGTTTTGCTGGTGTGTCAAATCTGTGAAATTTCAATGATTTCACATTATGTAAAAAAAAGGTCAACTCTCCCTGATTCTCACATAGAAATTACATGATAGTTTCCTAGTTCTATGGAAGAAATGTCTATATATGCTAGAGCAGGTGATAGAATATTTGGTAAAATATCCTTGAAATTTTATTTTAGAAAAGAAAATTCTAATTAGAAAACCTCTTTCTAACAGAAAAGAAGTTCACTTTTTTGAACCCATGTAACTGTTGAGTTATGAAGGAAAAGACTCAAGGCTTTTCATTTTAAGTATTCATTTGTTTCACATGAAAGCATTAACAATTACTGAAGTCTTACTAATGGAGTTTTTAGCTACATAAGCATTAGCCATATATATCTTGAAAATATTTCTGTTGTGCAACTTACTCTCCAAGAAAAAAATCTTACAGATCTTTAGTGGCTGTTACTAAATTTACTGGGCTGCAAAATGTCATGAATAGTTTCATTGAAGTTGCTACTACATCTATCTGTATTTGCACTTCAGAAATGCAGTTCCACTTGCTTGACATTTGAATTGCTTTGTCAGTCAGTGGAAAACAAATTCACACGTTCAAATAAAAAAAAGTCAGCTTGTACTTTTGTGTTTATCCAAGGGGCAAAACATGGAAATGTTCCAACAATAAAACTGTATTTCATTTATATTAGCTAACCACAGCTCAAATCACCAAAACAATGTTCTTAATATACTGCATTTAAAGTATTGAAGTCCTCTTACATTATGTTAGTACACTGTATAAAAATTAAATGTTTGCTATTATCAGGAAATATTATATTAGTATCTAAAAATATATATGATAGGCTATAGAATGATGCATGTGACAGGTAAATCTCGAAAGCTGCTGTAGTTTTTCTCCCAGCAGATTAGGTTTTATAATCTTATGTTGTATTGGTCATCCTCATCCAATCTTTCATGAAAAGTATTGTAACAGCCACTGATCTCTCAGGAAAATAGTTTGATTCTTATGTTTCCAGACACTTACATGTTGTGTTTTAAGGTTAAGACAAAGTATGTGATGAAACTGCGGAGGACTACAATGCTTAAAGACATCTGACTGGGTATTTTAAATTCCTTTGCTGGAATGCCAGATTTCTGAAATGTACCTTATTACACAGAGTTTATTTTAATTGATTATTGATACTACTGTTTTCAACAACAGTTCTAGAAAGTTATTTTTCCTCATTCTAATGTTAATTTATGACAACTCTTCAGTGCTCAAAACGTATATACTTCTATAACAAAAATGAAGTATTCAGAACCTTTATGAAGATGCATGATGTTTAAAAAAAGTTATTTTAGAGTCCAGTTTCTGATGCTTGTTACACAACAGTATTAAAATAAAGGTATTTATCTGAAATTATTTATTTAGAAAGACAAAAAGGAAATCAGATTCTCATCCAAAATACTATTATGGAATTAACTAAAAAACCTACTGTATTTCTGTGATGGGTTGACTTTGGCTGGTTATCAAGTACCTGCCAAGTCACTCTGTCACTACTCTCCTCATAAAGACTGGATGGGGAGAAAATAAGATGGAAAAAATGTGTGGGTTAAGATAAAGGCAGTTTAATAAAGTAAAAGCAAATGTCATGGGCAGAAGCAAAGAAAAATAAAGTATTTATTTTCTGCTTCCAACCAGCATCTGATGACCAACAACTTCCTGGGAAGTAAGGCTTCAGCATGCATAGCGATTGTCCCTGGAACACAAACATTGTAATAAAGAATACCTGACCTCCACTTCCTATCTCTTAGCTTTTATTTCTGAATAGACATCACATGCTATGAAATATCCCCTTGTTCAGTTTGGGTCAGCTGTCTAGGATATGCCCCCTTCCAAGATCTTGCCCATCTCCAGCCAACTGGCCTTTAGGGATGAGGGGTAAAATGTCAGAGAGACAGCTTTGATGCTGAGAGACAGCTTTGATGCTGCTTAGTTGTAGACAAAACACTAGTGTGACATCAACAGCTTTCTAGCCCAGTACAGTGAGGGCTATTATGGGGAAAATTAACTCTATCTCAGCCAGATGAAGTATTTTTTCTATAGAGCTCTGGCAAACAGAATGGTGAAAAAGTTGAGCATGTTAAATCACCACAGAATGTTAGTGGTGTATATGAAACAAACACATGCAGGAAAATAACAAGAGATCAAACCACATATGGGAAATCCTATGTCTTAGCATCTAATGAATTGTTTAAACCCACTCAAAGACTATGGCAATGAGAATGGAATAAGATGATGTCTAGAACAAAGTAGGAACTGAAAATATATGACCTTATCTCATCTGAAAAATCGACGAAGCTCCATGATACTGTGGCTCCAGAGTGACTTCCTTCGATGGGGGCACTGTTTTGTCTGTTGTGTAATTTTTGATTCAAATCCATGGAAAATGAAGATGTGATTCAGCTATAAATGGTTTCAATGATCAGTAAAATGGATTCTTGTGCCATTGTATGTCTACTTGAGTTGTCAGTTCCCTTCTTCAATGAGGAAAGAAAACTAATTTTCTGACTATTTTCACAGCTGGTATATTGCTTTGAAGAACCATTTATATTTCAACTGCTGCATCTTTCTCAGAAAGGATATTTTTTCTCCTGAACTGAACATTCTTTGGAATGTTTTGCCTAGATGTTGTAGTTTTATATCAATCTTTACTTAAAAATCTTTAGAATCTGGAATATGGATTCACAGATCCTTTAAACAGAAAGCATTTTGGGGAGGTTTTTTGGTGCCTCTTGCTTGTCTGTACCATGGATTTTCTTTGTCGGTGTGACCTGGAATTCTGTACAGCACAGGAAAAAATTGTGACTCAGTATAAATGTAAATTCCTTATAATGGCAAACTATGCAGAAGCACACTGCTTTATTTCATTTTGTTCTGTCTCTTTGCATCAGCAGTCAGAAACCCAACTGAAAGATGTAGTCCAAACCCCTCTCCCATAAAAAGCTTTCTATATCCCTTCCAAGATGCTAAAACGTAACCATTTTGTCATCTGCAAACCTGTTAATGTTAGATATACCACATGCATTACTTAAAACTGACTTGCTACTCTATTTCTGTTGTTAAATAAAGTGATTATTATTTTATTATTATGTTTAAATGAAATAATAATAATAATTCTTCATGCACTGCTGTTAAGATAGCTACTTGCTACAGCCTGTCTGTATGATTAGTCAGCTTAACAAAACACATTACTAACTAATGTCTCTTAAACTGATTCAAGCCTTAGAGGGAAAACCTTACCCTACTGTGGGTTTTGTTTAATCTCACTGAGTAACTTGGTTAGATGACAGGTGAAAATTCAAAGCACTTCTCAGCAGAAGTAGCAAGGACACCCAGCAAATATTTGGAGGAATCAGGGAAACCAGAGATTCAGTTCTCTGCTCTTTTACTGCCTCTCTCTTTTGGGAACTGTAAGTGCAATTCAGCTTTCAGGACAGTGAATGACATACGTCTTCACACTTAGCATGAAATAATAATTTCCAGTCTTCAAAATATTTTTTAGGATGTTCACAAACTATTTTATTTTCCTCTAACCCTAAACAAAATTCTGAAATAACTGTAAGTAAAATGGTTCATCCTAAACTCCCTTGTATTGCTGAATTGTCAGACTGAAGTTGAAAACTCAAATATGGTTAAATTAATTTAATTAAAGATTTTGTATGAAAATAGACTACTGTTTTATTTCTGTAGCTTTACATTCCTGATATAATAGGGAACATAGCAAGAAGTTCTAGCTTTTTTTTCCAAATCATGCATTATCTAAATTAATTTTAAATGTTCACCAGGAATAATTTACTTTCAAAGAATAAGGATGCAAAGACTTCATTCTCTGCTGAAATATCTGACAGGCATAATGCAAGAAACATTTTGGTTCACTGACTAGAGAAGCTTTTCATAAATGTACATTTCCTAATCTAGTCTCCTAGATGGCCAAAATAGGCACTTATGTAGATCTAAGTAATTATGAAAATTTGTATAACTTATTAAATAGTAATTAAATCAAGAAGTTAACATGTCTCTAGATTCTTGAAGTATCATCATTTTTTTTTTCTGTCCAAAATGGTACTTGAAATTTAAAGATAACACTTCTTATGGTATATCAATTTTAAAAATTAGAGTTAAAGGTTTCTCTGTTTCAAAGTTTTATTAAAAATGTTTTTTCTTTATGATGCAGGAGGAAAACAGTGCAGAAACAACATTCTTAAAACTTTAAGAACTATGAGTTTCAAAATTATATGATTTCTCTGCAAGACCTTGCACGAGCAGCAATAAACTTTGTTTTGGGCAACATTTCTTCTCCTTGAAGTCAGTCCTCTTCCTGTCTACTGTTTCTGATTTATAGGAAGTTGCTGTGAGATAGGGTAAGGGAATGGAAGATTCCATGCTTTCTGTACAGATGCCATCTCTGTGGATCAAATATAGGTATATATTTGTTCCAGCTTTCCAAAATTCACACTAAAGTCCAGAGCTTCCTTGAAACTGAATAAAGAAGAGGGTGCAGAACATGGAGTAACGGGACACAACAACTCTACATCAATCCTATTCTGTCTCTAAATGGTATTTGCATGATTCTAGTGTGGTCTGTACAGGTTTTTGGGTTTTTTTAGATATCTGTTCTGATAAAGGACAAAAAGCATGTATGTTCTATGGCAAATTACTAGACATTGACTGTGTTTCTGTGGATGGTTGGTTGGTTTGGCAACTGAAAGTAAAAAAGCAATTTTTTTACCAGTCATACAAAATATCTCTGTTGAACCAAATGAAATATATAAATTGGCAGATATTTTACATTTTTATATTTCTTCTGTTACTAAAGTGCTCTATTCAGAAGCCAGTAGAAGTCTTTCATTTCCACTTCGGGCTAAGAAATTATTAATCTGAAAAGTTTCTCCCAATCTTGATTAGCACTGCAAAATATTAGACTCCTGAAGTCCAGATATACTAAACTTGATTGCTTTGGTTCCCATACTTTTGAATTATATACAGTCCCTGACAAATTGCTCCATTGTTTAGTAAGTCTACTTACTGTGAATATATGATCAAAGTCCTTTATACTCTGCTTTGGTGTCCCACAGGGACCCCAGTGAGGATTATGACTTTAATATTCAAAGCATTTTATAGGACTAGATAGTGCTGTTTCAGACACTTGGATAATGTTCTCTCTTCTTCAGGTTAACCCTGATAATTGGTGCAATTTGATGATAGAAGAGTAGAAAATTGCAGATATACTGTGATGAATGTCAAATTTGACCTTGCTTCCCTATTGTAATATCCTGTCTATTTTATTAAGCAGGACTTGTGAAGGTTGAATGGTGTTCTATGATTGTAGAGTTTAAATGCACATGTTATTTGTTTGATTTTGTTTACGATATCTAGGTACTGTTCATGGCATCCATGATAAACATCAGATTTTTGACAAAAATTCATCACAAAACAGGATAAGCAAAATATATTCTTAATTTGACTGCTTATATATCCAGATATGTTGTCTGGAAATTTAGTCAAATACTCAGTAATTTTATCTTTCATTGGGATGTCAGATCTCTTAGAAAACAACAGAAGTCAGCTGCATTCCCTGAGGCTTCTCCCACACCAGATTTCACTCTTAGTAACCTTTCAATATCAGACAAATAGCCTTATTTTAGATCTTACTGGCATCTGACCTTTGCAAATATGGACATTGGAGAGAATTAAAAAAAAAAGAAGTGTAAAAAGAGATACAATCTTCCATTTCAAAATGTTATTTCTGAAAGCAGTAGCAATTTCATGACATATATAGTTCAAAGTTATGCTAAGTTACTTTCCCTTTCACTTTTCATATCTTTTAACTTTAATAATTGCCTATGCTTGTTCATAATAGTTATTAATCTGCCACACTTAAAATGTTTTTAAAAATGCAGAATAAATGCTTAATTGTAAACTTGAGAGGTTTGCCTTCATGGAGGGAAAATTCTACAATATTAGTTAAGGATATCAAGTCCTGGGTGCTGGTTCATCTAGTGATACGCTGCAGAAAAGTGCATTTCTGTGCAAATACGTTGAACTACTCTGACATCCTGCAGTGGCCTGCATGACCTCTTACAGAGTCTGTATACCTTGGCTCTGGTAGATCTGGTCACAGTAGTGGAATTCAATCTCTGTGGTTCTTAAAAAGAGCAGCTTTCTTCAGCAGAGGGGCATAATAATGTATCATACTTAGCAGATGATTAAAAAGAAAAAAATTGGGAATGTTTTTTATATATTCTTGGAGTTTCTTTAGTTAAATATGTAAGCTAAATGCTAATTTATAATTGGCCTAAAGTTGCCAAAGTCTTCAAATCCATTCCAAACCCCTGATTTCTTCATAGTTGACAGTGAGGGATAATTAAAATTCACATAGATATAAAAATATTTCAGCTGTTATGTTATTGACTTCCCTCTTCTCCTCATATAGTTTGTGTATGTTGTTTTTCTACCTTGTTTTAGGGCTTTGTGGTGCACTAGAAACAAATATTGAGAGAGAAAAGCATTCAAATTACAAAAAGCTTATTAGGAAGGAAAAGATCTGTGGTAGAAGAAAAAAATTATTTTGTTTTCTCTGTTTTCTAAACCTTTCTAATTGACTGATCTTTGTCATGATGCAGAATGGAAAGTCTTGAATAAAGCATCTGCTCTTAAGTACACACATTCTGGATGATGGAAAATAGATTGAGGTTGTTTGTTAATTCTGCCAGTGGTAAATAAATAGCAGGTCATAAGGGACATTAAGTTTTGTTTCATCAGAAGTTTTCTCTTAGTCTTTCCTGGAATTCCCTTTCCCATGCTACACTCTTCAAACAGTATTAGTAGCACACTGTAAGCACTTAGGAAGAAGGGTAATATTGTCTCCATTTTTAAAAAGTAGGAAAGATGAACCCTGGGAACTAGCGACCCATCAGCATCCCCTCTGTGCCTGGGAAGATCATGGAACAGATCCTCCTAGAAACTACGCTAAAGTACATGGAGGACAGGGAGGTGATTAGTAGCAGCCAGCATGGCTTCACCAGGGACAAGTCCTGTATGACCAACTTAGTGGCTTTCTCTGATGGGGTAACCACAGCAGTGGACGTGGTTAAACCAATGGATGTGATCTATTTGGATTTTCTGTAAAGCCTCATGAGGTTCAACAAGTCCAAGTGTGAAGTCCTACACCTGAGTCGGGGCAACCCCCGTTTTCAGTACACAATGGAAGATGACATGATTGAGAGCTGCTCTGCGGAGAAGGACTTAGACGTGCTTATTGATGACAAGCTCAACATGAGCCAGCAGTGTAGGCTTGCAGCCCAGAAGACCACCTATATCCTAGGCTGCATCAAAAGAAGCGTGGTCAGCAGGTCAAGGGAGGTTATTCTGCCCCTCTAATCCCCTCTTGTGAGACCTCATCTGGATTCTTGTGTCCAGATTGGGAATCCCTAACATAAGAAGGACATTGAACTGTTGGAATGGGTCCAGAGGAGGCCCATGAAAAAATATCACTTCATTTTAATATTTTGCTTGGAAAATAAAGGAACACAGGACAGATGGAGAAAACTCTTTTTCTTCTTACTTGATATTTCCCTTTCCAACAGATTCATCAGCTTTCTGCCCAGCGCAGAAAGTAGTGCTCTCTAGCTCTACTAGAGAGTAGACAGATAAAAACAGATTCCTTCAGACTGGTTTCTTGTGAGAGATTTTCTAATCTTCACAGGTCCTTGTTACAGTACAGTATCTGTCTGTAAAGGTCTCTCTCCTCTTTCAGCTACACTGCTGTTACATTCTACATCATAAAAGAATAAAATAGAGGAAGAAAATGACTGAGTAGGTAGCTAATGCTTTGGCTGAAGTCATATCCTTATTGTAGTGTTTCTACCAGATAGAGGAAGCTTGGTTTTTCCCTACATTTTTTTGGATTTGGTTTTGGGTTTGTGGGGGTTTTTTGTTTGTTTTGTTTTTCTCTTTTGTTTTCTTAACACCCAATTCCTGTCATGAACTCAGAAGTTAGAGTTTGTCCATACATGACAAAGATTTACTATGTAGCCATCTTTTCTCTCTGAACATTTTCTTTCTCCTTTGTATGAGATTTGTTATTTTTGCTCCAAAATTTTGTACATATCTTAATGATGAGAGGTGGAAAGAACCGGTGAAAAGTAATCTTTTACATGCAACATGTATCCCCTGCTATTATGAAATTTTCACTTTAGAACTCATTTGCCATATCTTCTGTTATTCCTATTGAAGTGGTAAATGATGTATGAAATGAAATATTTTGTTGACTGTACCGAGAATTCAGAGAATAAAGTTAAAGTCACCACTGAGGCGTATTTATCTTATTTGCCATAATACTTGATATTAAGACTAACTGTCAAAAATTTCCTTGGATCAAAAGAGTTTGAGAATGAGGGCAAGGGATTTTTAAGGCAAAGAGACCATTCTAAGGAAAAGCAAAAGAAAAGAAAAGCAGTGCTTCACTGACCAACTCAATTGTTAGACCTCATCTGGGGGGTAGGTCATTTTTTCTGAGGAAGGATGAGATTGCTCTGGAGATGTAACAATGTAAGATTAATACAATGATTCAGGTGTTAAAAATACTTATTAGAAATAAAGTTTGCACCTATTATGAGAAGCAGAGGTTAACGTCTATGATATAAAATAATAACTGTTATGACTACAAGAGAAATAGAGAATTCAAACCAGATAAAGAGCCTAATGTTTATTTTCTACATGTAAATCAGTGGGGTTTATATTTTAATTTTCTGTTTCTCTTGGATTAGACCCTTAAAATATTTTCTTTAGAATTCCAGAGAGCTGTAAGCCTAAAGCAGCCCAGTGACAACAGGCTAGCTTTTTTAATCAGTTTGTGTGAACAACTAGGACTTACTAAAGCCCTTGTTTTGGTGTAGTATGTCTCACTGGATTAGATGGTAACTTAAGAATGTCAAGCTGTTTTCTTTCAAAGGTGTGTGAACACACACTCACAGGAACACTGGCATCTGCATTCAAATTCTGTAATATGCTCTGCTTGCTTGATCTACTCAGGTTTGCTTTCATCTTCCATTGCTATTTGTATTTAGTGTTACTACTGTGGAGTAGTAACACACTGGTCTTACTTGTGTTCTCTGTTGCTCTTTCAACCTCAGCACTTGAAAATGTCAGTATAGAGAACTGACAGGTTTTTTTCAGAACCGGTCAGACTCCTTTTGCTGCTTCCTCACTAAAACTATTTATTCTTACCCTGACTAAATCAAAGATTAGAAAAAGAAGTAAAACGAAGTATAGATCAGTGCAATAAATAGCTTCTGATTCAGCCACACTTTTGTTAATGTTGCCGTTCTACAGAGATATTAGCTTTGTTTTACGGGGGACACTGCTGCTGCATTTAATATAGCAATAGAAGCATTGACCTCTGCATTCTTCCTCCCTCTCCTGCAGACTCTCAGTAAAACTTAGGTGACTTAATTACCTTGTTTTTAAAACACTCAATATATCTTACCATTTTTTAATACATGGGATTACAATTCATGGAAATTGCCTGCTTTGTTCTTTGAGTTAATGTCTGATAATTTTATATGGAAAATATCTAACTGTAGGAAAGCAAATATTGTAAAATTTAGAAATGTAGGAATGTTCCTGCTCTTCTTCATAAAGATCATTTTTATTGGCTTAAGCATGCTGCAAACTGTACATTTCTCATCCCACATACTTTCTGGAGTCCCAGGAGATTAAATAAAATCTACCATGGAGCATAATATCCAGATGACAGTTTCCATTATTTTTTTTTTAACTTTTCACAAGAAAAACTGAAAAAAACTCACAGGTTGCTTTTCTCAACCCTCTCAGTTCTTACCCAGAATAGCTGGAACTTCTTTATGAATTCTTAGCTGATGGATAGGCTTCTCCCATAAAGAGAACAAAGTACAAATTTTTAAACACATAACAAGTGCTCACCTTTCCAAGTAACCAGGCCATAACATATAAATTTTTACCATTTTTACTGTGATGAAGACAGTTATGTAGTATCTGGAAAAAAAGTATAATAAACCAAATGTTTAGTTTCATTCTTCTTGTTGTTCCAAAGTTTCCACTCCTTCTTTTTTTTCCTCTTTTAATTTTAAAGCATGTTTTTCCTGTTCTTCACTTATTAATAGCTGATACTGTACTCCGATAAACTTTGTCTCATTAAGTGTTAGTGTCTGGTACAGCCCCAGTAGGCCTCAATAAGACTCTTTGGAGGCACAGAGCAGATCGAAAAGCAATTAGCATTCTGGCTTGTGATAATTACCCACAGTATGGGAGGCTTATCCAAGATGTAGTTTCCACTGTGTCTAATAATAGGATACTTTAAACACTGATATATTTTCATGGACACACCAGTGCTCTCATTTCAATTCTGTCACTTATCTCGGGTAGGCGAAATAAACATCACTCACACATTTTTTTCTTTCATAGGGTAAAGTATACTGCTGTTCTGACAACCTGTAGCATCACCTAAAAGTCACCTTGAATCATGTTTTAATCAGCTGGAACAAGGCAACATCTCATTTATTTCTGCAGTTCCCTTGCTCTGCAAAGCACTGATTGCCGAGACATAGAAATCCAAATTGAGCTCTGATTAAAATGGAATGAGGATGCAGATGCTGTTGTCGGTTCAGAGGGGCACTCATCTCAGTGGAAAAGGTCAAGGTGATCCAAGTTCCAATTAGAACAGAAAGATTTGCTACAGTTTGGGTATATATTGCATTATAACAAGTTTATGCTGTGACAAGCTGAATAATTTCTGAATAACTTGTCTTTGATCTATTAGTTTTTATTAGTACAAGACCTTACTTAAAACCAAAGTCAGTATATTTCACACACTGCAGCAGGTCCCAATCCTGTTCTTATAGCAGCGCCATTTCACAAGCTTAGAAATCACAGATCACCTCCCAAATGCAGTCAGTATTGTAAAGAAAAGATGTTTCAGCCAAGTTTGATTTACTGTTGATTTTTAACATCTCGATAAATAAATTATTAGTCCAAATATTCACAGAATCACAGAATTGTTTATATTGGAAAAGACCTCTAAGACCTTTAAGTCCAACTGTAAAGCTAACACAGCCAACCCCATCCATAAACCATGTCCCTAAGTGCCACATCTACACATCTTTAAATACCTCCATGGATAGTTACTCTACCACTTTCCTGGGCATTCTATTTCAGTGCTTGACAACCCTTTCATTGGAGTAATATTTCCTAATATCTAGCCTAAAACTCCCCTGGCACAACTTCAGGTCATTTCTTCTCATCCTATCCCTTGTCTCAGGGAAAAAAATACCAACACCCTCCTCACTACAATCTCTTTTCAGGCACTTGTAGAGAGCGATAAGGTTGCTCCCCAGCCTTTTTCTCCAGACTGTTTGTAGCTGTTTAGCTGCAATTCCTTCAGTCATTCCTCATAAGACTTGTTCTCTAGATCCTTAACTAGTCCTTTCGCTCTTTGCACGTGCTCCAAAATCTCAGTGTCTTTCTTGTACTAAGAGGCCCAAGACCCCTCAATTGAGGTGTGGCCTCACCTTTGTGGAGTACAATCATTTCCCTGGTCCTGCTAGCCACCATATTTCTGATACAAGGCAGGATGCTGTTGGCCACCTTGGCCATTTGGGCACACTGCTGGTTCATGTTTAGCTGCTATTTACTAGTATCACCAGATCCTTTTCTGACAGACAACTCTCCAGACACTCTTCCCCAAGCCTGTAGCATTGCACAGGGTTGTTTTGGCCCAACTGCAGGATCCAACACCTAGCCATTTGAACCCCATACAGCTGGCCTCAACTTTCTTTAATGTGGAAATAAATCTAAAAATATAGTGTATAAATAAGTGGGTGGTTTTCTAGGTATGCTAGAGATGAGATATGCATTTTTTCTTTAATTCTTGGCTAAATATGGCTAAAGAAGAAATGATTATAATAATATACCACACCACACAGAGATGTTAAAAATATATACCGATGGTTGTACTACCATATACACAGATCATATATAATTGACGCACTTCAAGCTATGTCTGTTACAAGACCACCTATTTATTGGTAATATTTTACAATGGATGAAATTGACTATTAATTCAATTGTACTCTTGTTAAAACAACCCCATGGCCACAAATATGAAAGAAACAAAATCATATTGTTCTTAGCTTTAGAAATTATGTTTTGAGTTCTGAGGAAGCAATTATGTCATATTATTCAGGCATAAAGTATAATAGAATCATAGAGTCACTAGGTTGAAAGAGACCCACTGGATCATCGAGTCCAACCATTCCTACCAATCTCTAAACCATGTCCCTCAGTACCTCATCCACCCGCACCTTAAACACCTCCAGGGAAGGCGAGTCAACCACCTACCTGGGCAGCCCGTTCCTTTGCCTAACAACCCATTCTGTGAATTTTTTTTTATTCATTTACTGGGGGATGCCTCTACCTCCCTTAGAGGGACATCACCTCTTCCCCTGATCTGTGCAACTTAAATGCTGCTACCCTTTGTATAAGTGTAACAATAGGAAGCTGTTGACCTTTGTGATACTAAAATGTGCCAGTCTTTGTTCACAAAGATGGGTGCCTTTGAGGAGGAAGTGTTAACAGATTTCTTAAATCACTGTTGGACTAAGTTAACCTAAAATGTTCCCAATGTAAACACTCATTGACAGCATTCAAAATTTCTTTTTTTATTAAAAAGGTTTATCATAATCTGCCTTTGATTTCCTACAGCCTGAAACAAAATCTGTTGTCTTCAAATCCAGTCATGATCGTTGGCTCTAATCAGGGAGGGATTATATCAACCAGTGACACTCTGAATTTCTTCAAGATACTTGTGACCGATTGTGTTCAGTGAAGAATGCATCATTCTGTATTAAATATTCTCTGCTTTCTTAGGTGAGGAGATGTGGGTGAGAAGTCTGTATTTAATTTTACTTGTATTTATTATAATTTGTAAGTCTGGATAATCAACATTAATGTTTGTTGTATTAGCAATTAGTGTCAAGCTTGTACACAGATGGTGCATTGTTCCTCTGTTACAGAATGGACATTTTTCTGGAGAATTAACATCAACATTGGATGCTTAATGCAGAATATTCAGAATTTGGCTTAAGAAAGCTGGTATTAGACCAATTTTATGTCAAAAGTTGCCATTATGTACTACTCTACTCTTGCTGCTGCTATTTTACTTGCAAAAGCTGAATTGCAGTGTATAAATTAAGTTGTGTAATTTTACTTGCTGAACAAGAGGACATAAACTCAAAGTTAGGCTAAAATACCTCCTCTATTACAGATTTCTTACTGGATTTGGGAGCAGGAGAACTTCAGTCCAGATCCTCAAGTATTTTTCTGCTGAACCTCCACTGTTAAAAGTTATATATCTTATGCACTTTTTATTTCAGGCCTTAGCCTTATCTGTTATTTTTAAGTTCTTGCTTGAAATACGTGTGCTGAACTTGAATACTGGCAAAGGAAACAAAGTTGTAAGATCTGTGAGAGTTTTGATTTTCCTTTCACCCTGCTGGTTATTAGTCATGTTGTATTTGGGTTAGGAGTATCTATGCTGCAGAGAAGTCTGGATGATCTTCTGATGCTTGTTTCATTTGGAATGTTTTTGATGCATCTTCAGCCAGTCTGCACAGGCTCCATGAAGGGCCCTCTTTAACATTCTGAGGATGGTCATGCTTTCCTGTGGTGAAGGAGTCTGGCTTGCAACACTCCAGAGTATATCCTCAAATATAAAAAGATGCTGAGTATTTATCTTTTCTAGAAATTTCTCTGCTTCTATATTGCCATATATTCAAGACCAAGGTCTGCATTTACAGTGTACCTGTATATTGCTGAGGCAGATGGGCTTCTACCTTGAGATTGTAGAATGAAGTTAACCTCAGTTAAAACTCCAAGCACTGTAAATTTTTCTGATTTCCAGCATTTTCTAGTATGATCCTGAGTACATTTGTTCTTATGAACTTCCCTTCATTCAATGAAAAAAAGAAATCTAAATATATGTGGAATAGGCTAAGACTGGAATGTGTGGAATGTACTTCTCTACAGAAAATCTATGCCAGCTCCTCAAAAAGATAAAGAATATCACTTACATTTTAGTCCTTTTTTTCATTTTTATTTTTTCAGTGGAGTGCTCAGTTATGTCATAACCTGCTCCTATAGTCAGTGGCCTTAGTGGAAACAGAACTAAGTTAGTGTTAAATGCTTTGGAACACTCATAAAACCTATTGAATTATGCTTTTATTATTGTACAAACTTTTCTAAAATTCTTATCTTTTTTTAATAACACTTTAAACTGATAGACTTTCTGCCTGCAAATATATCTGCATTTCCAGTAGTTCTGATGAGAAAACAGAATTATCTAGGGTCAGAGTTCTAGGTTGGGAGTTCTAAAGTTTCCTAATTCCCACATAGGGAAAGTTATGGCAATTATTTTAATTATTTTATTGGTATGGTATGGTATGTTTTGGAAAGTTAACACAGGAAACTCTGCTGTCTACATAATTAAAAATTATAAAGGAGTGATATCCTTGGAAGCATCATTCAGAGGTACATCTCTCTTCATAGTATTTTTAGGATGTCTTTATTCTTAGTAGACCCTAACATTAAAGCAGATAGTATGATAAACACATTGGTCTTAATACTGACATGATGAAGAATTCTAGAATATGGAAAATTATGTGCAAGAGTACATGTTTCTGTAAGAAGTGCCTTTACACAATCTTTTGATGAACTGTGACTAGCATCATGGTATTACTTAAGTGATTATTAGATTAAAAAGTGAGATATCTATAACCATGCTATCTTTATTTTTTAAAATTTATTGTATTATCAAACATTAAGATGAATGTAGAGACAGTAACATATGGTCAGTAGTGGCAATTGAATCACCAGCTGGGTCAATATAAAGCCAGTGTACCTTTATAATAATGCTCTAAACTTTTCAGATATTCTGAGTTTTGAATGTATAGCAATCTGTGAAGTAATAAAAAAAATCAAAGAGTAAATATGAATTATTCAATAAATAAGTGTACAATAATTGTCAGAATAAAAGTTGCTTGCATGCATTTAGAAAGCAACGTAATCCTAACTGTTAACTACTATGTATTCACCAGAAGACACTTAGTTGTTCAGGAATGTACCTAATTAGTCCTGACTTTTAGGAAGGATCTGTTTGAAAATGTGATGTGGCTCAGAGTACAGAAATTGAAGTAGTTTTGTATCTAAAGTCTGACAAAATGTAGAGTTACTCTACAGCATAAAAATAAAAAAATAAAGAAAAAGAAGAGCTGGCTTAGATGTGCAGAATTTCTGAATTTATAGTGTCTGGTTTTCGTACCTCTTTTGTAGTCTGATGTAGCGTAAAAGAACAATGAATATTTTAAAAAAAAAAGGAAAGTAATTTTGGGGGTGGGGAGAGGAAATGGAAATTTACCTCCTGTAGTCTATAAAATTAGCATTTATTGAAACACGAAGAAAAACACCATCTCCCTCCCTTCCTTTGTTTCTAAGAACAATCTTGATCTAGTCATCCCAAAGAAAGCTCTCCAATGTCTCTGTGTTTCAAACATTCATGTAACGCTTGGCAAGACAGACCCCACAGTTGATGAGGTACAATTGATAAAAGTTTACTTTACAATACTAGTACTGTATGCTAGAATGAAAACTTTTACCAGAAATTTTACTTTTTACAAACTATGAGTTCTTGTCATAATGAAATATTTAATTACAGGCTGCTTTAAACTATTATATTTTCATTGAAATCTAAATAGTCTAAACCACTTAAAATGTAAATCAAGATCTAAGTTATTTAGTGAAAGGTCTATGTCATCTGTACATCACTGAAAACAGAACTTCTACGAAATGCATGTATTTTCTTTCCAGTAGAATCTAAAGTAGCAGTGCTTTCCTCTTCTTTTTTTCCCCCACAAATTATAATTACACAGGTTTTCTCTTAATGTATTTTAAGTCATTCATATACATATGCTAACTGAACAGATATGCATCCACAAATAGATTCTTCTTAATAGCAGACTTCACAAAATATGTGATTTTACATTTGTGATTGTGACAGGTGTAACCACCCTGACAGGGACCCAACAAAGATGAAGGCTTGCCAAAGTGCTGACAAAGGCTGTGGCTCTTGAAACCTGATTACTTTTTTCACAAAGAAAGAAGGTGTTCTTTCAGTGCAGGGAAAATTAAGATCAACGATGAACCTCCATTCCCCATCCCCCTCCACTGCTGGCATTGAGGAGGAGGATGTAGAGAAATGTTGCCAGGCACACATTCCTACAAGATGTGGGCTCCCCGATAATTAGAACTGGCCAGAGATCACAATCAACTCTGTATAAAAGGATCTCTGCCAGAGGGTAAATTGAGAGTGTAGGTCTGCAGCTGGGACTCTCCCCTTGGACTGGAATGCCACCCAAGGTAGATTCCCCTAAACTGAGAACCTTCATCTTACAGATGAGTGATCATGTATGTATCGGGTCATCCTCTTAAAGGATTGTTCATGAAACTCAGGAATTCTTAAGTGTAGCAATATTCCTGGTTTATTTTGGTTTGTCGGAATGCTAAGTAAATCCTTGTTTTCAGTAACTTCTCTGTTTTGTGGATGCTTCTGTAACNAGCCATATTCCTGGTTTATTTTGGTTTGTTAGAATGCTAAGTAAACCCTTGTCTTCAGTAACTTCTTGTGTGTTTTGTGGATGCTTCTGTAATAGTGATGCAGCACTACTTTGATCTCTTAGGTCAAAGCTGGATTAGTTTCTTTTGTCACTTTGAGTTTTAACTACAGTACAGACAAAGGTCTGTCTGAGTATCTCTGTTTATAAATGCCAGATGTCAAGCTCCATTTTTTGCTATATCATCCCTTTAGTTGCTGGTAACACAGAAATGTATTTTAAAATATCTTCAAGTAGTGATACATGAATTCAGAATGACACTTCAGAAATAACCTTTCTTAGAAGAAAATTGGTTTTTAAACTGAAGCATTGCATAAAAATCATTCTGATCTCCAAACCATTCGATAAATTGTTGATGCTATTTTGTGAGTCAGTCAATAAATACCAATGCATTGTTGAGAACAGTCACAATTTCTATGTCCTGTCACTTTGCAGCTTATTTTTTTATTTGATATCTTTTTCCTCTTGAAGCTTATTGTGTGGATCTAAAGAAAGAGTCATCTGGTTATCAGCTAAAAACTGAGAAACTGACACATATCTATTTATAATCCTTTCTAAAGGATAAAACTCCCAGTAGAAACACTTCCATCCGTTTATCCATATATAAGAAAACTAGAAAATGAACAGAACAAGAAGTCAGTATTAATCTTCACGTTCCCATTAGGTGTTCAGTTGTGATACATTTATGTATTCATATGTATAATTACATGTTTACATATATGTAAATATGTGATTTTCTCTTTGGGTAGTTTCCAAAGCACTTGTTATCTCTTTTTTTTTCCCTCAAAAATTCACAGCATTGATTCATGCCATCTTTAGGCACATAGAACTACATTTCTTTCTATTTATGAAATTACAAAAAGAGAATGCAAAGTATTTTTACCTGAAAATAGAAAAAATTACTGGTTTTTTTATAACTAGTCATATGTAAATATCATGTTAATATACACCTGCATTCTCATATACCAACCTGAGCAGTTAATTATCTGACACACTCTCATGGTATTTCTTTGTGACAAAGCCATATCATTGAAAACATACATGTGATTCATAAATGATAAAAGAAAGCCATGTGTAACATTAGAGCAGCTTTTCTGAGTAGTGAAGACATATTCAAATGACGTTCTAGTTTTAAACTGAGAGTTCTTTTTCTTTCAGTGTCAGCGTTTTCAACACAGTTTAGTACACACAACAGCAAGAGAATCCAGTTCTCATTAAACTGAATGGATATAGTCTCACTGAATTTAATAGAAAACACTGAGTCTAAAACTGATAGAAAAGTCAATTTATGGGATCAAAAGTGTAGGAATCCTAGTTTCATGGAATGCAACTGGCGAACTAATGATGTCTGCAGAGAGAAATATTCTTTCACTTTAGCTTCTGCTATCATTATCAACTCTACAGTGCACAAGTAAGAGAATATGTTTAAGAAGGACACTCCAGTACCAACTAGCCTATGAATCATGGACTTTTTCTCTGAAAATTGCCTAGTCACAACATAAACTTTTTTACAAGATAGGCTATAAATTTTTGTGTTTATTCTTTTTAGCCACCTCTGCATATGTTCCTCCGTGTGAAGTGCAGGCGAGAGAATTTTCCTAGTTCCAACTGTGAAGAAATCTTGTAAAAAGGCAACTGATGTAAAGATCTGCTGATTACTGAATATATTTGTCTTTTAGGCTGAATGCAACTGAGATCAGAAAACACTACAAAAAACAAACCCATGTGAAAATATTTCAGTGGATTTTATAGAGTTCTAGAGGGAGTGTTGATCTTCTGATACTTCTTTCAGTGATATATTAAGACTAAATAATTTTTAAGAAGCATTTATGAATGCTTCCTCTGCCAAAGAAAAATGGAAGATGTAATGCTAGCATGCTTAGATGTTTCTGGGATTTTTTTTCCTGGAGGCATTCTTCTGGTTGGTGTTTTTTGTCTGTTACTTCATGACAATCGTGACTAGCCAAAACAGCAGATAGTTGGGGTAACAGTGGCAGAAGCTGAACAGGGAGTTGGGATTACCTGGAAGAGTATTTTTTAAAATGGAAGAGAAGAATAAAGTCCTACAAAGAATGAAAGCTGTGGGGGTTTTAAGTAACGTATGATTGAAGAGGATTAAAAACTGCATTGGGATAAATAGGAAAAAAAGGACTAAAATTACTCTTCCTTTTCAGTTTGTGAAAAGTGAACTCTGAAACTTAAGTATTGCTGTCACAGAGGAGTTGAATGTTGTGTACATGATCTAGTAATTATTCTCTACATTCTCAAACATTCTTTTTGAATTGTATCAGGGTCTAGATGCTTATATGCAGAAGCAAATGGAAATTCTGCCTTTGGCTTTGTCCCAGATCCAGATGTTCACAGGAGGTTTATTCCGTTTTCCCTCAACTGAATTTCAAAAGCAACAGCTCAAGTTTTGGCTATGGCATAAAGTGGTATTAAAAACGGTTCTTGTGTTAATATGTATGTATGTGTATCAGCACATTCCTTTTCCCTACACAGACTGTTTTTACTGCTACTTTCAACTTGGCTGCATGGAAGGAAAATATTTGGGTATAAACAGATGGTATTAGCTAAGTGAGAACTACTTTCAAAAGCAGTCTAATGTTAACAAGCTGGATGTTTTACTACATTTACATTATAAGATGGAAATTGGATTAAAGTTTTGAACAAAAATGGTTTAGCACTTTTCCTGAAGTTCATGGTCATCCTATTCCTGACAATGAAGTATCAGTTCTCTGTAGGTGCACAGGCATAATTACTTCAATAAAAACAGTGACTGGAAGTCTTAATTAAAGATAAAACCTGTGTTTTATTTTTATTTAATCATACTCTTAGACATCCACTGCCCTGAGAGTTTACATCTTTGAAGAGACTGAGAATGTCCTAGACTGCAGAGGAAGCAAGAGGTAAGAAGGGAGTTTGTTTCAAGATAATCATAAACACAAAATTGTTTTGTAGTTGTGATTGCCACACAAGCTTCATGCATTCCAGGAATATGTATAGCTCTCTCCGGTAGCTTGCATGAAGTCCTTCCAAAAAAGTAGATCAGGGTTTTCTGTGGATTTTCCTTAGTAGATTATGAGATTTAGATGAACAATTATAAAGGTCAAAGCTCAACTGAGACCTCAGGCAAAATTCAATATCTTGACACTAGAGGTCAGAAGGTGTTCCTGTGAATGCAAAGTTTACCTGAACTCTTTTGGAGAAAGTAGGTAAAAAAGTAAACAGTTACCTAAAAATCCTTGAATTCAGAGAAATTCTTTGGATTGTAACTCACCTCAAGTACTGAGTGAAAGAATGGCTAGCAGTTGTTTTAGAAAGGGTAAGTTGGTTCTCATACAATACTTGAAGAGTTAAATGCAGAAAGCAAGGGAAGACCATTTGGAAGGCTGAACTTTTTTTTTTCAAACAGCAGCATGGGTAACTGCATCAACCCATCCCACACACATGTAAAAGGGTGTTGGTAGCTCTGCTCACTCAGCAGCTGACAAGGTCAGCAAGATATGGGATAGCAAGCCTAAGAAAAATGTTTTTCCTCTGTGCTACTGAGGCAATGATGGAAGGCTACATGGCTCTAGAAACTTTGCTGGCATAGGTGACCAAGCAACTATTATCAAGATGCCAAGTAAATTCTATTGTAGTTGGTACTACTAACTCAGCAATAGCAACTGTTAGCAGACAGCAGCAATTTACATGTGACTTATTAGCAAACAAAGGTGACAGTAGCACATGCAGCTTTCTATGTTTTGGTTTGGTTTTTGGTTTTTGTTTTTATTTTATTTTCTAGTGTCTGACAAAATCATAATATCAATACTGAATTTATCATTTTGCTTGATACTAGACCTATAACATGAACTGCTCAAATTTCTGAAAATTTACCTGGATAAATGAAATTCCAACCCACAGTGACCAGTTCTACTCCAAAAGCAAAAGGAATAAAGAAGGACAGTATGGGACTTCTGCATATTTATATGTATATATACAAATGTAGTTTACAACAAAAATTGCTTTTAAGCTTTCTGGAAATGAACACAAGTTCATATAAAAAAATACAAGAAAAAAGCAAATTTTTAGATTTTGTATCATAATGCCAAAGCTTACTAGACAAAACACATTAGAAAAATAGAAATTAGATTTTTATTTAATATGAAATTCAAAGGGAAATTTCCATATTTTACGTATTTTCTGTAAATATCAAAATACCTTCAGAAAGTTTGAGTTGCTTTGGTTTTTACTTCTGTGGCCTAAAGATGAAGTGATTTGGGGGAAAAAGCTTTGGGGAAAGCAAAACAGGAGATAAAAGTTTATCATATTCTTTGCTGACTGCAACTGCCAAGAGGTTTCTTGCAGCTGTAGCTCAGATAGATTATCCAAATTACATTAGAATTAGCTTTTCAATTATGCAGAGTTGTCTTAATAACATAGACAACTATAAAATAGTACAATTTTTTAGAAACTCTGAGACTGGCAATTACTCTGAGATGCTGTCTAGACATAAAGCAATATTTCATTGCAATTTGTTTAAAATGAAAATAAAAAAACTTAAACTGGTGTAGTTTCAAGAGTGAATATAAGAAATGGACAACTGTTTCATCTGCTTTGTGGAAAAAATGTGGAAAAAACCTTATTCATTGCAGGGCTTTACATGTTGGGGTTTTTTACCTTTCATATTTAAAAGCTGTTTGAAGAAGAATGTTGTGGTTTAATTCCAGCCAACTACTAAGTGCCACCCAAGCGACTCACTTGCTTCCACCCCGATAGGACTGTGGAGAGAACTGGAAAGGTAAAAGCGAGAAACATTATGAATTGAGATAAAACACTTTAATAATGAAAGCAAAAGCCACGCAGGTAAACAAAGTGAAACAAGGCATTAATTCATTACTTCCAAAGGCAGGCAGGTGTTCAACTATGCCTAGAAAAAACCAGGGCTCCATCACATGGGAAGACAAACACCATAACTCAGTATTCCCCCTTCCTTCTTCTTCCCCTATCTTTATACTGTTAAGCCTGACATCTCATTATATAGAACATCCCCTTTTACAGCTGAGGTTCACCGTATAAACTGTCACCTCCCAGCTTCTTGTGCCCCCCAGCCCACTCTCTGATGGGGTGACATGAGAAGCAGAAAAGACCTTCACTCTATTCAAGCACTGCTCAGCACAAACTAAAACACTTCTGTGCTACCAACACTGTTTCCAGCACAAATCCAAAACACAGCACCCTACTACTATGAAGAAAATTGACTCTTTCACAGCCAAAAACAGAACAAAGAATTATTAATAACATTGCTTTAAGTCAGCTTTAGGAAAATAACAGGGGGGGAAAAAATAAAATATATATATATAGTAAATATTAACCCATGTGTCCAGAAAATATGTCTAACTTCTAACAAATATACTTATCACCACAGAAACTCTTAAAATTACAGGAAAGATTCCAGCCTGTTTGTTCAGTAAAAGACAAAAAAGCCTAAATTAAACAATGTCTAAAAGTACTTCAACCCAATTGGACTTGTTCTTATCTGATGAAACACTCTAACCAGTGCCAAACAAACCTCATTAAATGAGCACCAAATAGCCATGGGACTGAGGTCAAAATTAAGAAATAAACTACTTACACTTAAGTGTGCTAGTGATTATTACCGAAATTATGTATGAGGACAAAGCTGAACTTTGAACATGCAGTACTTTTCTGCAGATTTTTTATTTGGCTTTTAAAAATTTATTTTGATTTTCAGTAGCTTTTATTCCTCACTACCTCCTAGCAGTCATTTTTAGGCTGCATAGTTATTCAGTTAATTTATGTATTGGGTCTGGCTTTTTTATATAATGTTTGGGTTATTTTCTTACATAAAGGTACTTCCAGGTCCTTCTGGTACCTTCCAGGAGCTTCTCCCGGGCACAGTCTATGTTAGCTCCTTCCTGACTGGTGGGTCCTTCACATCTTAGCTGTTATCTCACTGGTGGTTTGCTGTTTAAAAGGGCCCTGCAGTGTGCAGGTTGGTGAGCATCTGGGTGAAATGGCTCTTTCTGATAACCAGAAATTTCAGCAGGCGGCATTACATGAAGGTTACTCTAGTCTATGTGGGAGTGCAGATGATAATGCTCCACAGGGCTTGGTATCTTGGCCAGGGACAATGCCTAGGCACATCAGGAACTGTGACCTACATGAAGTTTCTGAGGAGCTCTTTGGTTGCTGTTTAGATCTGGAGCAGCATTCGCTTCTGCTTTGTGGGGCAAATGGTGGTCTCTCGTGGGAAATGTGTGGTGGTGAAAAACCTGAGTTGCTGGGTGGAATTTTGTCCTGCATTTGGGTCATAACAACCCCATCCAACATTATATCCTTGGAGAAGAGTGACTGGAAAGGTAATTGAAGGCAAGTGACCTGGAAATGTTGACAACCAGCTAAATATGATGCCCAATTGGCCAAGCATCCTGGTTTGTATCAGAGATGGTGTGGCCAGCAGGGCTAGGGAAGTGATCATACCTTTGTAACTGGAATTGGTGAGCCTGCTGAAATATGTTCAGAGGAGTGCTACAAACCTTGTGAAGGGTGTCGAGCACGAGTCTTTTGAGGAATGGTTGAGGGAACCGGAGTTGTTTAGTCAGGAGAAGTGGAGGATGAGGGGAGACTATCACACTACTGCTAATTGAAACGAGGCTGTAGTGAGGTGGATGTCAGTCTCTTCTAAGAAGTGATAGGACAAAAGGAAACAATCCCAGATTGCATTGGGATGCAGAGGGGGCGGGACTGTGGTGGGGTAGTCTAGATTGGATGCTAGGAAATGTTTCTTCACAGAAAGAGATGTCAAGCAGGTTGATGAGGGAAGTGATTGAATCACCATCTCTGGAGATATTCAGAAGATGTTTTGACATGGCATGTAGTCACGTTGTTTAATGGTGGACCTGGCAGTGTTAGATGTACAATTGGATTCAATGATTTTCAGAGCCTTTTCCAGACTGAATGGTTCTATGGTTCTATGAGTTATTAGAGGGGGGAGGTAAATAGGCTGTGTGCTATTAGGGAGAATAAATGGGCATCGATATTCCCACTTACCCTTTAAGAAGAGTATGACATCTGTCTCTGCTTCTCTCCAGTCATTGAGGATTTCTCCTGTCCACCATGGCCACCCAAAGGCAATAGAGAGCAACCTCGCAATGACATCAGCTAGTGCCTCTTAAAACAAGTGTTAACTGGCTCAGGTCCTTTGCAGTCTCCCTACAATACTTCAAATCTAGGCCTTAAATCCTGGCAAGCTGTAAACTCTGAATATTCTTCAGGATCTTGACAAAGATAGGAAACATTTGCCTGGATTCGACTATCATCATTATACACAGGACAGGATGTTACAGTCTCAGAATGGGATGTTATAGTACAGATGGGTTGAATAATGGCATGGTAGTGTGCTGGCTGGATGGCTGAGCCAGAAGGAAAGAAGTTAACAGTTTGTACGCTGCCTGGAGGTCCGTTGCAAGTGCAGTTCCTCAGGGGTTTATCTTGAGGGCTATCATATTCCTTGTTTTGATTAATAAACTTGACAAGGTGAGAGAATGCACCTTTACCAAGTTGATGGATTAGAGCAAACTCAGGTTTGCATCAGAATGCTGCAAAAATCTTGTTGCAGATCTGAGAGTTGGCCTTCAATCATATAGTACTTGTCAAAATAACTCTGTATAATTATCTGTGCAGAAAAGAAGCTTTCTGAACAATTAAAAATATAAGTTAATGGCTAATATGAGGGACTTTTAAAACTGCTTTGCAGTAAGCTGAGTGAACGTCTTGTTACTTTTTAAATGTCATTGTTTACACAAATGCTCTCATAACTAAAACCACTTGCAAAAATGTCTATTGAAAGTTAATACTCTTTGACATAAGGAGTAAAATACATGCAAGTATTTATAATATGCTGTTCCAGCTACATTTCCAGTGTGGCAAAAGGTTGTTCCAGTTGTAGGATGGGACTTGCCTTGGTTTTCCTGAGCATTTATTCCAGGTATATGTTCTGTGGTTCTTAAGAATCAGTTCCTGAACAGGATAGAGTGCCGTGTTGAACAATGCAACACTTGGGGCCTGCAATAAATTCCTTCTCTCCAGTCCCACCATGGGGAAGAGTGAGCAAGTGACTGTGTGTGACTGAGCTGCCTGCTGAGTTAATCCACAAAAACTTGCTATGATTTGACACCTAAATTAAACATGCTTGCCCATGCAATGTGAAACATGTGGCTGGGGGAGGTGACCTGATACACAATCCCAAGCAAATGTTTCCTACCTCTGTCAAGATCCTGAAGAATATTCAGAGTTCACAGGCCAGATTAGATAATCCTTGATGGATGATTCTTAAAATTAACAAGAGCACAAATTTAAAATCCAAAATACTTAACTTTAATGATAGGTCTGAGTTATCTAATCATATCTGATAAATAAGTATTATTTTTCCTTGTTGACTGCATACCAATTTAAATCATAATGAGTAATTTATATCAGTTTACTAGGATTCATTTGCTTCATTCTACCGTACTTTAGCTGGGTTCCAGTTCAGTTAAGAAATATGAGGATTGCTTACATATGCAACAGCTCCATGAAAATCAATGTATATAGAAACAAGACCATTATGAACATCAGAACAATTTAAGGAAATAAGAATATGTGCTTCAAGTACTCTTGTTCTGGAAAGAACAGCCCCAGAATATTAAAAGAGTTATTTCTTTGAGTTACACAATGCCTCCCACTGTGCTGATGGTCCAAAGAGGGACTGAGCAACACCAAGGATTGTCGGGGGGAAGGAAAGCATGCTCACAGTCAAGGGAGAAAACTTCAACATTTTCTACTCAAAAGCAATGAGGAGGAACAAGAAATTTTTTCCATGAATATCACATTCTCTTGAAGGGTCCAGGATGTCCATAGTTTGTAGTAACACGCCCTGCATTCCCTTCTCATATGCCTGCTCACATAAAGGTCCTCTGGAAGAAGGAGCCCTGGAACACTTCACATAAACCAGAGAAGGGGTAGAGACTAGGAGAAGGTGGGTCAGTGGGAGAGGGTAGGATGGATTTGATTCTTACATTGAACTGTATCATTAGTGAAACACCTCTGTGAGGTTTTACAGAATTGGTGGCATCTTGTGTTAGTCTGTTTGGGTTTTCAGGTGGTTTTTTTTTGGTTATTTTTTCTTTGTTTAGTTGTTGGTTTTGGTTTGTCTCTGCTCTCCCTCTGCTCTCCTCTACATATAAAAGACCCAGGGTTGCTGCAACGTGGTTTCAGTCTCTGGTCACAGTCTTAGGAAATCAAAGATGTGTTTCCAATTCCCTTCTGTGACATGACAAGTTCAGGTGACTGGTCTACTTTGCAGAGTTTTTTGTGAACTGAGGGAAAGGGCAGAAGGTCATACACACTGATAGAGTAAGAAAGGAAGTAAAAAAGCAATTTCCCCCAGTCTCCTGACCCCAGCCTAGATGCCCTACATGACCTTCAGGGCTGAACTGAGTAAAAGTCTTTTTTATACACAGGGAAACAAAGCCTTGAGGCTGGGCTTCTGGTACATGAGTTCCTGCAGTGCAACTCTCCAGAACTTCTTCTGAGGAAAAAGGTATATTGAAAGAAAGAGAGGAATGTGGCATGGTAACAAGGCTGGGGGAGCAGAGTGGAGTATGGAGTTTGAAACAGAGAATCACTAAGTGCATAAGCACTGCTAATTGCAGTTGTATAGAGTTAACTTTGCTAGTCAGGAGCTATGACAAATCATTGACTAGTGACACTTTCCCGTATTAAAGACTATAGACTACTAAGTTGTGAATGCACCAGTCACACTGGCAGCTGGCTTTAGTGCCAGAAGAGCCGTTAGGTACACTTTGTCTGTTGCAGGGCTCTGTACCTTTAGAAGTTAAAGAATAAAAGTTATCTATACCAGTGTATTCAGCACAGGCAAACATAGTTTGTCAGACATGTACCTATTTAATGTGGCATCAATGAATATACAAAATTGAATGATATGAAAGGGAAGATTGAAGCAGCTTGAGGGTAGAGAACTGTGTAATAAAGGGTTAAACTTTCAAATGATGACTATATCAGGTGCAATGGGGCAGGAGCAAAAGTGACTGCATGTCAGATGGTTTGTACCTGTAGTTCTGGTAGAGTATTTTTAAATGTATGTTGGAACTTCCAGAAACCTAATAGAGTCATTTCTTAATGAATTAAAATATACTTACCCTCAATTAATTTGATATGACCACTTACCAATTTTAACTTCTAATAATGAAGAATTATCTTTAATATTATTATAATTTCTGTTTGTATTTGAGTAAGATGGTGGAAGTGTAAGCGAAATTTTAATTTTAATTTCATACAGAGGAATTTTCAGCACTGAAGTCAGAAGCAATGATTTTCAGAATGTGTACTTCTTGTTCTTGTCCAATATGGTTATGAAACTTGAAAAGTCAGATTAGAAAACTTAAGAACATTTACTCAACCCAATTCAGATAAATCTCTTTATAAGTCATACATAAAGACTGTACATGCACAGAAGTCAGCAACATTTCTAAGCATGTGCAACTGAATATGTGAAAAACTCCAACAGAAAAACATATATTCAAATATAACTTTTGTAGGTTATATTCAATGCTAAGTGTTAAGAGTTGGAGTATTTTTAAGTTATTCCAGTTGCTTTTAATATATTTTCTAGTTAGAGAGGCTTTTTATTAATGATTTTTTTTCTGTAGTGAGAATTAAGGGATAAACTGTAATGTTTGGATTTTGGTTTTGAAAATGTTTCTCATGAGTTCTTAGCACAATTAGCTTTCACTGAAGGCAGTGTAATCTTACAAAGAACCCAACTTATCTTATGAATTAGCAACCCGTAATAAGTAGTTGAATGTCAAAAATGTGCTTTTAAGAAATATTTTTCCTTACTACAACAGTTACGGCAGATCACAGATCTACCTACACTATTCTATTTAATTGTTACATGTACCAATGATGATAATTTGTATTAATAAAGAATCTCAAACTTGAGGAAATTGAGAAATTGAGTTTGACTTCTCAATTAGCTATGACTTTACACAGTGGTTGTAATTGTTCACAGTCTTGCTGCAGACAGAAAAGGAACTAATGCAAAACCTTTCCAGTCTCTGAGAAACGAAAATTAATAACGTAATAGTACTTTGTGTTTAAGTAGCTCTAGTTGGGTATAACCATGCAATGCAGTCCTCAGTAATAGAGTACAAGCAATTGTAAGTGTTGTGTCAGGTTAATGAGAGCAACAGGAACTGCACAGGACCTTGGCTCTGCTTAGGGAGGAATGCCACATGTATTTTTTCAAAGCTCTTTCTGTACTCTCACTGCTTCTGGCTCAGTTAGCAACTTTTTCATGTACCAAGTGGAATTTCCTTCCCCTGTTAAAATGTTGCCCTCAGAAGGTGTTTTTATTTCAAGGTATACATACTTGAAATCCTTGACTAGGTACAGAAAACAGTCATTACATGTATTTTCTCATCCACATTATATGGCGTACTTTGATGTGTTTTGGGATGTTCTAAATAGTCAGAGCCTTCCCTCCCTAGATCCATATCTTTTGCATCACTTTTCCAATACTTTATAATAGATTGTATTTGCTTTTGAGAAAGTGACAATCTTGTTAGGGCTCTTTCTAAGGATTTTTAGTTTATGTAGGACATGTCTGTTTTCTAGGCTTACACAACATTGAATATCTGGAACTGACTATACTGGCTAAGATGGAAGTGCAAGTGCTAAATCTATATTTGGCACTACATTGTAGAGTTTGCAACTATTATTTTATTTGTTTTCTTCCTACAAAATACAACTGGCAGGAGTGAATCATGCACATATGTCTGTATTTTTTAAGACTTCCTCTAACTTCAACATAAAATTTGAAGTTTTCGAAGCTAACTAACTGTTGTGAAAGCAGCCACTCCTGAAAGAAACCTTGTGTTCTAATAGGGGGTCTTCACCTTACTGTTTCTGGCTTGAGCATACTGGAGGGTAGGTACTCATTTCATCGTTTTGGTGTTTTTATCTGTTCTATTAAGGAGCTTCTGTGGGGTTACCCATGTAACTTTTCTGCCAGTGATATGACTGTATGATTTTGTGTGTGTGTGTGTGTGTGTGTTTTGGGATAGCCAGAAGATCTAGAGAAAACTTGGAACAGAAGGAATGTTAGAGAAGGTCTTATGATACATGAAGATCTAAATCCCTTCTGTCAGTGTGTTATAAGGCTTGGCAAATCTACTATAATGTCTTTCCAGAGTGAAATCTGATCTCTGGGCTAGTGTTTTTATGCTTCCTTCAAGATTTGTACCTCTTCTGTCTAAAACCTACTCTTACTAAAATACAGAACTCATTCTGGAGTCTAATACATTATTAATGTTATTTTCTATTATTATTATTACTATTATTATTATTACTATTATAGTAGGAGTTGTGTTCCCTCCTGTACAACATAGTCCAGCTGAGACTCATGAGACAGGCTTCAATGGTAGCAAATTTGTCACGCTTTTGCTGAAATAATCTGCTTGCAGAATAGCAGATTTTTCCACTGAACATCTACTCCACATTTAGAGAAAATGTTGAAAACTAAATCAATCTCATTGTCTCTTTGAATATAAGAATTAGGGAACATGAGTGAAATCAGGAAAAACATATGTATCAAACAAAAGTGTTTCTTTGCACCATCCTTAATTAAGCTATGCAGCTTCTTGCTGCAAAATATTCTGGTCTAGTAAATGTGAAGTCAGAAAACCAGCCAAAATCATGGAAGCAAAATGCACGTAAAGATACTGAATGTGGAGGTTGTCTAAATCTGACATATCAAAGTTCTTTATGCAAGGAGTGAGTATAATGAACCCTTCACAGGATGCCCTGAATCATGGAGAGATTAGGTGACTTTCTAAAATCCATGAGCACTTGGTGCTGAGAAGACACTCTAATCCCACTTAAGCATGTGTTCAGTTTATAGGTTAAGAATTTTGAGCCAGTTGCATACAATGGAGGGAGTTTGACCTGGTAACACTATCTTATCATAACTGAATGTCAGAACCTGGGTGCCTCTGTGGGATCTAGATTCCTCGGTCAGATGTCTGTGGTTAAGTTTGAAAGATGGAAGGAGCCAGCTTTGGGCTTCTGTTTCCAAGTCCTAAAGTGATTGGAAACTGGTTTATAGTGTTAACCTAACATCTATTGCTAATATTTCCTGTTTTCGTTACCATGCCTCATAGTAAAGAAAAATCAAACTCACTCCCTAAGGCACTAAAGCTCCCATCTGAGGAACCACAACTTTTGGTTTACACCTGTAAACTATAGCACTGAAAATGTTATGTTAAGTCCCCAGCAAATGAAGGATAGTATATCTTCTTTAATTTTCAAACACAATGCATAAGAAGAGATACTGTCCTTTGGTGCATTCATTTAGATATACATGAGACACAGGACGGTGAAATTTAGACAGACAGTCTTATGAATACAAATGAAACAAGTAAGATTTCTTGATTTATACTTCTGTCTTGCTTAGGAAAGAAGTGGAGGTCTCTACAGCTCAATTACATATGTATTTGGCAGTCAGTCCCCCAAAATTTCAGTTATATTGTCCTAACAAGTCAAAGATGAATTTTTAAAATGCCAGTGATTTCTGTTGGATAATAATTTAAATATGTCATCCCAATTTCCTGATTAGAGAAATGATCTAACAAGAATCTCCCAATGGGCATGTGGTGTCAAGTCATCCTTGTATAGCCTGGTATCTTTACAACAGTAGCTTTGAGCAGTTGCCACGAGTAGAGGAAAAGAGAGTAGTGATTATTCTCAACTTCTTTTGAATCAGGAAATATTATATAACAGCACTGTAGCCTTTAGCATTGCAAAAGCAGTAATATTTTAAGTTAGTCATTAATTCCCAGATTTATCATCCAAGGAGAAGAGGCTAAAAGGAAAATTATTTAAAAACCGCATTTACCTATGGAAAGTAACAAAAGTATGCATTGGGAAATAAGAACGTTGAGTTTCTCTGAAAAAACTTAAGCTTTCAAACACAATGGTATTTGAAATACCATTTTCATTATTTTTCTTTTTTTGTTTTTAGTTTAAATGACTAGTTTTGTTTCAGTTGGGGAATTGTTTGCATGAATAGCTATTACTAGTGTATAAAAACCTGATGTTATTGCTTGTATCACATTTGTGCTTAAAGGAACCGACTGAGAATCTTTTTGCATCCTTATCTGTGATAAGGATGATTCCCATTTATCAAATATTTTCTAGTCCAACTAGAAGTGATATAAACTTATGTTAAAATGACAACATAGAATATGCCTACTCAACTTTCAATCTTTGTCAAGTGGATTGGCTAATTCATGTTCAAAGGAAGAAGTTGATTATACGTGAGACTCGAACCACTATTTTAGTGAATCAATTAATGGATTTTGACTTTTTCAAAATTAGTTGTGAACTAACTTTTTAGAAAGTTTCATAATACTATCAAATTTTAATACATCAAGTGGAACATCTTATTTCACTGCCCCTCCATCCTACCACTTGTCCTGGTATGACTAGTGTTAAAATTGAGTATGGCAGAATCTTAGTGTAAACTCTCTCATAGTCACACTCTACTGTTACTATGACTCAAGTAAACTGACACATAAACCTAGGATTACTGCTACACTTTAATATGTGCTATTTATTGTTCATTTGACCAGTAGCGTTTTGACAATCTTTGGATCTCTGTAAGAGACAGCAGTGGCAGATCCTTAATTTTAACTTGTTTTTGGAATACAGTCCAATGTTGGCTGTGATACAGTGAAAATTAGAAATATGTCATTGCTTTTATTGAACTAGATCCTTGAAAGAACCAAAATTAATCTGTGTTCTACCTTAAACCCTAGTTCACGTTTGTTGTAGACAGCTTACTTGGGGGCCTTGGTCAGGGCGTTTGCCCAAATGACTGCGTTTCTACAAGATATCTTTAGCAACAATCCTTGCAACTTGCCTTCAGTTAACTTCTCTGATTTCTGGGATTGACTCAGATTACTCCTGTTTAGTGAAACACATGAATTCATGCTATGAGCTCCGTTGTGAAATTTTTCAGAAGTTCAAGAGAATATTTCCTTCTGAAGCTTAAGCTTCTCTGTCCTACTGTGAAATACAGCCTGGTTATTCTTAACTTGTTTCTTTTAAGTATGCAGATATATTTTTTTTAAAGAAGCAACCAGCTACTCAATATATTTGGCAGTGAGAGTGAGCTTCAATCCTGAAAAGCTTTTCTTCTTTCCCATTGAGATATTATCCCTCAGTGGGAAGTGTGTCTTAAACTCGCACAAGGCTTTTCATTCTGTATCAGTTTGTTAATTTTACTTAGTTTATAAATGGTATAAATATGTGTACCCACCACTAACTCTTGACAGAACACTGACATGGTTATAATTAGTCGCTCTAGGGTGGCAGTGGATTAAGGAATATTGATCCCTAATGTCCTTCTTAGAAGGATGTTATACATGCATGGCATTGCCTTGTTGACTCTAAGTTTTATAATTAAAGGATTATAAAGTAAGATTACACTTAGAGTTAATAAGGAAAATTTTGAGTGACAATGGATTCATCTCCTGAGGAATAATACAGAATCTTTGCTGCTTGAGACATTTATAAATAGACAGGGCAGCTGACCTTTTCTGTCTCTGGCTCATATGTTTCAAGCTTTGATTTTTGAACAGCATCATCAAGCATTTTTCTTTGACATTTTTATTTTGAGTAATGAATTTTTGATGTTCAATGGAACTTACATTGCAGAGAATAAAGAACAAAAATGTTTAGGTTTAAAAATCTAAATTTAATCACAATACCTTTTGGTTGTTATCTTGATTCAGGACAGGCAGTTAATTGAAAAGAAGGCTAAGTTTATTTGAAATATAAAGACTATCTGTATATTATGTTAATATTGCATTGTTTAACACTGTACTTTTTTTTAATGGTACCTTTAAAACCCCAGTTTCTGATATGAAGGAGCCCTATTGTATTTAACTGCTTCCAAGTTTCATCACGGAAGAAACAACTTACTATGAAAGTGCAAGGCACAAAGAAAGTGTGTGTTCAAGAACAGATTCAAAAAAAGATGTGCTTCTAGGAGATTTCTCTCACAGAATGTCTTTTTCTCTCTAATTCAACCTGGTTCAAATGGAGAGAGAGGGCTATTACAATCCCATTTACAGCATTACATAATACTATTTATGTATGTCATTCTTTTGCAAACTGAGGATATTTGTTTAAGGATAGTTCTGAGAGCACCAGTATCACTCACTGTGCAGAAGGTAAGAATTTCTGTAAAATGCAGTAAATTACAGTATGTTTTTGGAATTGTAGAAACAATGTTAGAAAACAAACATAATAAGGGAGTTTATTTGGTATCTGTAGGAATAAGTGTAGAGAACAGAAGTATCACCAACAAGTTTATACTCAATTTTTGCAAATGTAATCCCTCCTGTACCTGTGCTGGAGAAGAACCACTCAATTAACTCTGTGTTTCAATAACAAATAACCCCAAGGATATAAAAGTCTCAGAATTCATGTTAAACTTGTGCAGATTAAGAGGGCTCATGAACTTGATCAGGAAACAAGAGTGGCTGTCAACAGAATCCACAGAGAATGTGTGAGGGCGTAGACTAGGTAAATAGAGGGATATCTTAAGCAGTTTACATGTTGAATCAATTACTGCATAGAGTAAGGACAGATTGTTTAGGGACTGTTTCTTCCATGAATAAATTAATCAAAAAGCAGCAATATTCCAGCTTGCCAAGTGCAGACAAATTGTCCATTCTAACCACAAATTCAGCTATCCTGCAGAATAAAATGCTGGGAAGTGTTGTTGCCTCTACTGTTGAAATATAAGATCCTCAGACTGACTCTGTAGCTATAAGTGTCCAGATACGTGGATATCTGTTCAGCTGGAACTGACTGTGTCCATCACAGGGCAGTTCCAGGAGCACCTTGACATGTAAACTCAATGAAGAGGATCATTTAATTCTACTAAAGCTCAAATGCCTTAGAGTTTATGCTAGGTCATCACACAACAGCAGCAACATTGATATTCCAATTATACTATTTCCACATTGAATGTTTAGTTGCATCTTTCTTGTCTTTTTTGTCACTCACTTCTCAACAGAACATAATCATGAGAAGCATTATATTAAGGTAACTATCCTCCATGCTCAAAGGTAGAAGAGCTCTGAATCTGGCAACACATAGACCTATTGCAGGAAAAACATACTTCCATGTGATTTTGAAAGCATCCAAAAGAGGAGTTAGAGTGGGATATTATCTTCTTGTGGGAGCTACAGCTATGACAGGAAAGCAGAAAAGAAATTGGAAGCTCTGAACATTCTGAATAGAAGTCTGCAGGGTAACATAAGCTTGTACAGAGGCAAAGAGGCCAGTAGCACAAGAGGGATAAAGTTACTTGGAAGAAAGATGTTGAGAGAAAATCAATTGTAATGTGCTGAGAATAGGAAGTGTAATTGATTCATGTCCAGAGTCCTAGTCCTCATAAGAATCAAAGCTGAGCAGTGTGACAGTTGGTGTACATTTAGGTTGCCTCCGTCGTTTTTACTGAGTTTCTCTGCCTTGTCTATATGTGTCAGAAGTAAGAAGTAAAGCAAACAACAACCACCCTAGGGCTGGAGAACAGTAAGTGATGAGATTTAATAAAAGACTGAGAGAGGAGAGGTTTCAGAAATAATTGAATTTCAGTTTCAAAAGAGTATTGGTAGGCCTAAATCAAGAAAATCACATGTGGGAAATGTTTTATTTTTGTGTGTATGTTTTTTCTTTTTCTTTCTTTTTTCTTCTTATTTTTTGGTGGAGGTATATTTTTATTTTGTGGTATGGGGGATTTTTTGGTATTGGGGGCATGAACTGTGAAGAATGTAGCCTCATTTACTTTGTATAGATTACAGTTAGTTAATTTGCATCCAAATGGAGAGGTCGTATTTCCCAGTTATGTGATTGAGAGAATGCATGAGGGATAAACTGGCCAAGGGACTTCTTTCATACCTTTTTGTAAGGTCCAAGCCTCAGTAGAGGTAGAAGATGCTGGATCTGTCTATATGGTTGTAATCTATGCTCTCAACTACTGTTATATTTAAATATTTTGTGCATCAACTCTGCATCATTACTTCTGTTAATGAGTGGTGGCTGAAATTTCTTACTGTAGAGCTCATTACTGGCAAATTAGTGTTTTTTCCCTTGCTTTCAATCAAAGGTGGCAGAAAAATAAATATTAGAGGAGAAAGAAATGAAGGGAAAGATGATGTCTGTAGCTAATTTAAACCAGGGAAGTTATGTTGAATTTGGTGAATAGTTGCCAAGACTGGGAGCTGGGATATATGAGGTGCAGTTAGACTTCTGTTATGCCTAAGCAAGCAGTCTTTGAAGTATCTTTCTTGTATTCCAGATTCTTCTCAAGAATGTTTTACTAAAAAAACCCCAAAATTTGTCTGATTTACAGTAATGTTTTCCATGTAGGTTAAGTATTAACTTCTTATACATCTTGTATGCAACAAAAACTCTCTGACTGTAAATCTTGAAGAGAAGTCCAAGTAATGATCACCAAATGGACAAATGAATGCATCCTGCTATGTGATTGAAGCCAACAGAATCATGTAAGAGATTAACTTCATTCACAATGTTATTCCTTTCCCCCCCCCCCCATTTCAGGCTATTGGTTGCCATGCAGGAAAAAACATAAAACTTTTAACAAAAGTGTTTGGATATTCTTTCTGTGTGGAAGTACAACCTTCACTTTAATTCTTGTGGCTTTGCTACTCTTGTTCTGTACACCATCTCTTTCCCATAAATGGACAAAATTACCTGTTTTTCTTAACTTATGAAAGAAATTTCACTTCTCCAGAGGACTTAAGCCACACTTCGTTAAGCCTCTTTGAGTTAAAATAAACATCTCTTCGAAGGCAAAATTTGGGGAGGCAAAATTTGAGGGGGACGTAAGAAGAAAAGAATGACCATTATTTCCTTTTTCTGGTGAGATATGAAAATAAACAAAAAAAAACTTTAAATGCAGCATCCCTGCTGGAAGAAGGGAAAAAATGATAAGTAGAAAGCACAGTAACCATCATTGTTCCACAGAAGCCATAAAATCCTGAGTGCTACTTTGTGTTGGCTTCTCAAATGGAGTATGTCTATGTGGCAGTTCTAAAGCTTGAAAAGCTTTGTTCTCAGCTGCAGTGACAGACTTGGCTTTATAATTGATGATCAAATATTAATACGTCTTTGCAACTCAAGAAAATTATTCTTTAAGAAGGCTCATGGGGATTTACTCCTTCTGAGAGATGTATCAAAAAAGGCATCCATTTGCAATTCTTCTGACAAATCTCTATTGTCACTTAAAATTTGAACACTCTATAATTAAAAACTATCTAGAAAACTCCTGAGAAATAATATATTTTGTCTTAAGTGTGACACAGATTAAGGGAGACACACTTATTTTCCAGGAAGGAAGATGAGTTATTCAAACTATTTTGAGTTCCCTTACCTCAGCAATTGCATTGTATGTTTTTTATTTTAATCAAAGTCATAAACTAATTATGCTATATTGTGAAAATGTAATCAGAGCCTGTGATCTTCTAATTGTGGCTGAATATTTTGAGATGAAATTGCAGAATTTCAAGGAGATGCAAGTTGAAATGTATTTTTTCCTCAGAGCATCTGGATACAGAAGGAAACAGTGGTAATAGCTTTTATTACTCCTTTACAGTAAGACAATGACTCCTTTTCTTGATCTTTCACTGTGCTACATATTTACAGAGTCCTAAAACTCATACAGTGTAAATAAAAACCTACACAACAGGAGAGGCATGTAGGGACAAATAACTTGGGAGAACTGTCTACGGGCCTGGATCTACTGAAAAGCTCAAGAGATTGCTCTGATTTCTTAGTGTTTAATTCAATGAGATCTAGAGTTCCCTTACTCTTTGTAGATATACAGTTGCGAAGTACAAAGAGTTGCTGAGATAAAGGCTCCTTAGACTAGCTGAAAGTCTAAACTTGATATTCTAACAGTACTATGTGTTTTATTACTAATATCTACAGAGCTGTCGGAAAGTACACCCATTAATATGTTTTAAGGTAATAAAGCTTATTAGGCTTTGAAATTTAATTTATGGTTTATGATGTCTGTCCTTTGAGCAATGGCTTGACTGGGGAAAGTGCATTTCTAAAGAGATCAGACAACTATTTTGGAATTATCTGTATTCAAGTATATTAAGAAGATCATTGGACCAAAAGGTGTGGAAATTGACTTGAAAAGATGAGTAGACAATACAATATAATTATGTAGCTGGCATTTTCTCATTTCAGTAGAATATAGTTTAAAATGTATGCTTGCTTTTCAGTCATAAATGACATTTACTGAAACAAACAAAAATTCTGGTGGTTTTATCAATAAATTGTCTGAAGAGATGCTTCATATTCAACAATTACAAACTTTATGCTATATTACAGAGTATGACTTCACACAGGCTTAATTTTTTTCACTTTCATATCCTATTCTTCCATTACAGACTCAAGAAACACAGAGAAAGAGAAAAAGAATTCCTTAGGCTGTGACCAGATTCCTGAATATAACTGTTTTTAAAATTTTTTTTAATAAGAAGTCAAAATAATCTAAAGGCTTAAACATTAACTCAAGGAATAATTTCAAGTAATATTCTTCACTGGTGTGTGTTCTTTTCTGTAGTTTGGCTTTTATGTGCCCTTATGTATATATCTAAACCATACCTTCATTCAACATGAGATAATGATGATGAAAAATATGTATAAGTGAGAAACAACAGTCTAGCTATTTTGTTTCTGTCTGAAGTTTGGAGTTATTTTCAGCTATTTCAGGAGACAAATATGAGTAAAATAATTTTGAAAGAGGGTAATTGTAGGTAGTTTTATCTTTTTAGCTGTTCTAAAGAAAAGAATATAGTGTATATTTTATATTTCCCTTATAGATTTTGAAGATTGTGATTTCATTATGCAAAACTGCTGTTAACATATAAAAGCCTAAGAAATTATTGTGTCAGTAATTACTACATTTAAATCCTTACTAATAGTTTTAAACCTAGACCATGATTTGTTGCTTTTGAATCCACTGAACTTGAGCATTATAAATCCCTGTCTAGGTACTGACTTCTCGTTTTTATTCAGCTGAAAGTGATTCCTAATTTATCCCAAAGCTTAATTAGGGGTAAGTGTTTGTTGAGCCTCTGTGATCATAGACTCACTTAGGTTATAAAAGACCCTTACGATAATTGAATTCATCCATAAACCTTAAACTGCCAACTTCACCCCTAAACCATGTCCCTAAGTGTCACATCTACACATCTTTTAAATACCTCCAAGGCTGGTGATTCAACCAGTTCCTTGGGTAGCCTGTTCCAGTGCTTGACAACACTTAAGGTGAGGAAGCATTTCCAAATATTCCGTCTAAACCTCTCTTGATACAACTTGAGGCTATTTACTTTTGTCTTATCACTTTACCTAGATCCACCTGTCCACACCCACCCTTGTAGTGTCTCCATATCCCCTCATGTTCATTGATAGTGACGCAGTGGAAAAAATCTGATGATTAGTGTCAATAGATCCAGCTTTTCAAACAACCACCAAAATTCATGATTTGTTTTCTGGAACAATCCACTCTGTAATCCAAGTTGGAGAGGAAGAGATTATGTAATCTGGCCCTATTAAAACTTGAAAAAGGAGAACAGGATCACAGTCAATAACAAAATAACAAAATAAGATTGTGCTAGCATAGCACATTCCTCTACTTGGGCATGATTATATAAAATAAAGAATAGAATCTCTTTATGATGCTAACAACCGACCTTTTGGAAATAATTACATAATCTCAATAAAACCAAAGAGGAGCAGGAATTATTAGCAGCATATTTTTTTATATCTGGGTAAAATCTTTTTTGTTGCCTCATTGTAATTTACCATAAGGATTTATGCTCTAATTCTCAGTGAAGTTTTTTTATTTCTTCTTGTGCCCGAAGTCTTTACTTATTGAATACTTAGCCATGATTAAAGTAATGATGTCCAAAAGCTACTAAGGAGCACCTTTTATGCTGTTTCTATCTCTTCCTTTGTAAGATGAGACTTGTTCTTATAGTAGCTATATGAGAATAATCTTCTATGCTAACCATCTCCTAGAGGTCAGTTCTTTGTACAGTTTTACTGATGCTGGGCACATGTGACTTTTGTAGATCATGATTTTACTTAAATCATTAAACTAAAGGTACTGTTCACATATTTTCTTTTAGATTCTCGAACTCGGTTGAAATACAGATATACTCAGATGTTCTCTATGAGAAGAGCCTTTTTTTTACAATTTTTGTTGTCTATAACTGTGGTGCTCTTTCTCAGCTAAATTAGTTCTGGACCACTTGATTCTTACAGATTCAGATCCTTACAGTCCCAATCCAGAAACATTCCAGTTGGTTTGCAGGATTTATTCACTTGTTAACAACTCTTGCCAGTTCAGAATTTCCAAAATTTTCACAATCAGCTTTTAGTTCCTCCTGAAAACTCTTTTTTCCTTGATGCAGTTCCTCGTCAAGAAGGTAAAAAGGAAATATAGAAGAATTCTAACATTGCAGCCTTGTATCAATTTCTATTTATGTGTCATGGAAAGGATAGAAGGACATTTTTTTAAAAAAAAAAAAAGTAATTTTTTTTTGGCTTTTATTAAGGTATAAATAGTCAAATATTCTATCCACTTAACTAAATTTTTTCCAGTATGGACAGAAAGGGCATGTTACAAAATGATCTCAAGAGACATAAGGTCTTACAGAAGAAAAGATTTTTTTTTTCTTTAAAAGAGGCAATATCTTATGTAGGATTTCATACATTCTTGTCCATCAATTAATGTGGAAACTAAGATAAAGGGCAAGAAAGAAAAGATAGCAGAAGAGGTAGCTTCTTCATCTCACTTTTTGGGAAAGAGAAGTGTAAAGGAAATTATGGATCAATAAGAGTTAAAAAATAAAGAATCATAGAATGGCTTGAGTTGGAAGGGACCTGAAAAATCATCTAGTTCCAAACCTCGTGCCATGGGCAGGAACACTTCCCACTAGATCAGGCTGCTCAAGGCCCCATCCAACCTGACCTTGAGCAACCATAACTTCCCTGGGTAACCTGTTCCCGTGCTTCGCCACTCTCATCATCAATTTCTTTCTAATGTGTAGTCTAAATCTTCCCCCCTCCGATATGAAGCCATTCCTCTTTGTCCTATCGCTACATGCCCTTGTTAAAAGTCCCTTCTCAGCTCTCATATAGACCCCCTTCAAGTACTGGAAGGCTGCTATAAAGGTCTGCCCGATGCCTTTTTTCTCCCTGCTGAACAACCCTAACTGTCTCATCCTGTCTCCCTCAACTTTTAAAAACTTCAAAGGGAACTTGATACTTGTGTTCCTGAACAAGTGGTGGGTTATAACATCAGTTTACACTTTGCTTGCCTGTATCCAAAGGACAATTTTGAAGGAAACTTCTTTTCTGTCAAGCCTTGTTTCAGATGCCTGTGACTGCTATCATGACAACAACACATGTGTTGAGGGAGCTCATCGATGTCATTGCTAAGCAGCTCTCTCTCTTTCTTCATGCAAGACAGTAGTCAGCAAAAATGGAGCTTTCAAATGCTTGTTAGATTTGCCTTAATACAGCTCCAATACACCTAGTCAGTCTTATGCAGTGACATTGCTGTATAGAAAGAAGTTTGCTGCTATTTACTCGTAACAGCCATGAAAAATATATCATATCTTGGGATGTCCACAGTCACACATGGTGTAATAGCTAAACATAAAAGCTCAAAATAATGCTGTTCTGAGCAGGCACAAAAATAAGATGTTTGCTATTAAGACAGCACAACTGAACAGCCATTTGATAGTTCATCTAAGAAATATGTGGCAAAATGCTTTCAGTTGATGTTCTTCTTCTTGAACCTGACCAAATTCCTATATATTAAATCAGTTCCAGTGTATTTTCATTGTTTAGATCAGCCCTTTAATTTGAAATCTAAATCTTTTTTTCTTCTTGTGAAGTTTTACTGAGAGTAATAGTATTCTTTAGTAGATGTTCATATGAAATATGCATGAGATATTTTACTAGGCAATAGTGTTGGAGGTACTTGTAATTATCCAGTTGACTTTAGCTATAACAAGGCTTTTTCTCAGCTCACACAGAATTGAGCTCTGTGAAGAAAAACGTCAACAGGCCTAGCATTTCCAACTCTGGATTATAATTAGAGACTGAAATAACTCTACAGTTCTCTGATTTTGTATATTGTCTTGCAAATCTGTTTCATAGTCTGCTTGTCAAAACCAGCAAAGTAGGAAAACTACCTTTGAATAGCATTCTGTGGTGCAGAAAGGGCAGTTCTAACTGCTGCAGATATTAAAAAGAGTCACAGTGCAAAGCTGTTTGTGGAGTAGTTCTGAAGCCAGTGGAATTATTTTTTAAAGAAGAAAATGCCGTTAGAACAAAGGGATTTTGACTTCTCATTTGTATTTATTCTTTGTTATAAACTTTCTTATTTAGTATAAGATTTTCTTTTTTATACTTCTCTTGAGGAATGATTAATGATGAAACTATGCCAAATGCAAAAGTATCAGTTAATGGGATATGCTATAAACTTTTTATCTATTGAAAAATAAATGAGTAATTTTAATAAAATGTTGTATTAGGTTCTGCAGAAAAAAAAGGCAGAGATGTTTGTGTCATGTATTTATATGCCTATGTATGCTGCATTTCACAAAAAGTGAGATGCCTTTGGCTGCTTTTTGTATGAGAGATCAAACGGAATTCAGGGAGCTCTGACTAGAAACAGGTGGTGAGCCAGCAGAGAGCTCATGGGTCAGGATTAATGGGCAGACCAGCATCTGTGAAGTTGTATGACCTCCTGATTAGGAAGTAGTGTGTGAGATCTTTGGAAACTGGAAGAAACTTCAGGTTTGGAGGCCTTGGGCCTTGTGAGGAACTTCCTGACACAGGTCATTGAGGAGATGACAGGAAAGATGATGTTTTGTACCTGATATGTACAGACAAGGAAGAACTGGTCAGGAATGTGAAGGGCAGGAGTATTCTTTATTACCTGCAATGAACATGAGGTGCTGGAGCTCAGAATCCTAAAAGAAGACAAGAAGACAAATAGCAGGATCACAAACCTGAAATTCAGGAGAGTAGACTTTGACTTGATCAGGAAGTTGCTTAGAAAAATACCACCAAATTCAGTCCTGGAGTCTAAGATAGCTAGTTGATTTTCAACATTCATCCACTCCAAGCCCAAGAATATTCCATTTCTACACGCATGAATCAAAACAAAGGAAGCAAGAGGTTTGCATGGATATAGAAGAGGTTTCTGAAAAAAATCAGTCACAGAAGGGTGCAAGCAGTATCAGATGATCCAGAAGAAATATAGAAACACTGTGTTACAGAGTGTTGTCACTAAGTCAAGGGAGGTTGTTCACACTTACTCAGACCTGGTGAGACCATACATGGAGTGCTGCTTCCACTTCTGAGCTACCAGACACACTAGAGTGATGGAGCTAGTGGAGAGACTGAATGGATACTAAGTTGATTAACAGACTGCAATTATGCCTTCTATGTGGAAATGCTGAGATAGCTGAGACTGTTCAGAGTTTGTGACTGCGTAACAGAAATATTATGATACTCAAGGTCTCATATCAACATTACAATTTCCCTGTGCTGAGACTACCTAGAATAGTTGGCAGAGAAAGTTTTGATGTAAAAAACCAGATTATTTTATCCTGTTCAGTATATTTGCATGATCAACCATTCATGTATCTCAACCAGGAAGCTGCAAATCAATTTATAGTTCAAAGTCTGGTTATATGGTTGGTCTGTGATTGTTGGAGATGACAAAACATTTTTGAAATTGCATCCATAAGAACACATTCCATACTGAAAAAAAATGTTTTATAGGCTAAATTTGCGTACACTGAAAAACCAAGGACTCAGAAAGAAGCAAATGATACAGGTAGTCTTCTTTCTGTTTAGTTCACCTGTACAAAAACACTTCAATATTGCGACACAATTTTCTCACAGGTTTTGGATTTGTTCCAGTTCACAAATTGGTATCTTAAAAAGAAAACACATGAGTTACACTCATAATTTTAAGTATTGCATTTTCTAAGTCTGAAATATTTAAATAGTTAACATTAGATATTTACAACCTGAACTAGGCCTCTTTGAACATTGGTAGCAAAATATACAACTTGTAATGAAACTTAATGGATGTCATATTTGGGTGCATATTTTGTAAATGATAATATGAGCATTTTTTTTTCCTGTGGAAAATAGACTGAATAGTGATATGATTTTGATCTCTCTTCTTGGATCTTTTTCTCCCCCCGGGCTGAATTAACTGAATAATTCAAATGGGATGAATTAGAGTTAGTTGCTTGTGTTCCTTTAGTACAGGCTGCATATTTTGGTGATCATAAGTTATTGCTTGCTTTATTTTTTCTCAAAATATTCTCTTCATATAGACAGAAAACGTCCCAGTTTATAAATAGCAGTTACATAATATAGGTAGAAATTTAGACCAGTGGTAATAATGACATCTGTTCTGGTTTCAGGTGGGATAGAGTTAATTTTCTTTCTAGTGGCTAGTGTAGTGCTATGTTTTGGATTTGGGATGAAAATTATGATGTTTTTAGTTGTTGCTAAGCAGTCAAGGACTATGCTGGGCTGCCAGTGAGAAGTGGGCTGTGTACAAGAAGTTGTAAGAGACACAGACAGGACAACTGACATAAACTGGGATATTCCATAGCATCCAGTATCATACTCAGTACAAAAATGGAGGAGTTGGCTGGGGGCCAGTGATTGCTGCTCAGGGACAGGCTGAGCATTAGTCATTGACTGGTGAGTAATTGTATTGTGCATCACTTCTGTTGTATATCATCATCATCTCTATCATAATTATTATGTCTCCCTTTTGCTGTTCCATTAAATAATTTTTATCTCATCCCACAAGTTTTACCTTTTTTTTCATTCTCTTCCCCATCCCACTGTGGCAGGGGAATGAGAATGGGTGGTTGCATGGTGCCTAATTGCTACTAAGGCAAGCTGGGATTAAATCATAACATTTTAAACCAGTTTATAGTTCAAGCCAATTTTCCTGGGTTTGAGTTTCACTGGAGAGAGACAATTCTGCTTGTATTCCCATATTCTGAGCCTGTAGAAATCACAGCTCTGCATTTTGTTAGAACACAGTATATAGATACAGATGAAATTAATTTTCAGAAGGTCAACACTTAGATATTTTTTGCATCTGTAGTTTCTCAAAGTTTTGCCCTGATCTGGATCTTTAATATATATAGGGGTCTACCTAAGTGTCTTTCAAGTGCCCTGAATGAAAAGCAATGCACCTTTTACATCTAAAGGAAGAGCAGCTGTTAGGACTTTACATATCTTTCCTGAAATAACCAAACCTGAAAATCATCATAGAATCATAGAATAACCAGGTTGGAAGAGACCCACCAGATCATCAAGTCCAACCATTTCTATCAAACACTAAACCATGCCCCTTAGCACCTCATCCACCCATGCCTTAAACACCTCCAGGAAAGATGAATCAACCCCCTCCCTGGGCAGCATATTACAATGCCCAATGNTCTCTGGACTTGCTCCAGAGCCTCAACATCCTTCTTATGGTGAGAGGCCCAGAACTGAACACAGGATTCAAGGAGCCGTCTCACCAGTGCTGAGTACAGAGGGAGAAAAACCTCCCTGGTCCTGCTGGTCACACTGGTTCTGATACAAGCCAGGATGCCACTGGCCTTCTTGGCCACCCGGGCACACTGCTGGCTCATCTTCAGTCGGCTGTCAACCAACGCCCCCAGGTCTTTCTCCTCCAGGCAGCTTTCTAGCCAGACTTCTCCTAGTCTGTAGCTCTGCATAGGGTTGTTGTGCCCCAAGCACAGGACCTGGCATTTGGCCTTGTTAAACCTCATGCCATTGGATTCTGCCCAGCGGTCTAGCCTGTTCAGATCCCTTTGCAGAGACTGGTGTAGGGGAGTGAGGACATTTTGCCTTTTATTGCTGTTACTCTTCTTATTGTGACAAGCTCTTAGCTGGTTGTAGAGCATTCATGTTGATCTGAATTGCTGAGTTGAGATGGAGGGCAAGGATGGGTTTAATCAATAGTGCTCCATGTAACAACGCATCAGGTCTTTTGATATTACATAACTATATCCATTAAGATTCAAAATGAAAAGTGGTTTTCACTGACTTGGAAATTACAGCAGATAACAGTGTAAAGGAAGTTGTCTATAAAAAAATATGGAAATAACACGTGTCTGTGTGTTTTGATGAAAAGTCATCTGAAATACAAAGCTCTTCTTTGACTGGGCACATATATCTCCAAGATGCTTCATTACCTTCTATGTTCAAAAAAAAAAAGGCACAAACATAAGTTACAAAGCACAGAATGTATGTTTCTGCAGAGGTTGGTAAAACTCTTAAATATTTATCCAGCAGTTTGTATTGTTGCCATGCCAATTGACTGGTTCAAAGGAGTTCTTCTGGGAAAAGATATGAGAGAAGATCTGTCACATGAAGAAACTGTCAAAAGAATGATACCGTGAGAGTCTCTTATAATCAGGGCTATGTCTACATTTCAAATCAGCTGCCCTTTGTGATGTGCCCTTCATTTCTGATTACCTAATTATCAAAATGGGGGGTTTCTGTCATGTAGAAAAGTTCTCTCTCTGTCCCAATCATGTACAAGTATGACGTGGGAATTTAGGCTACAAGAAACCCTTTTTGCCTTTTCTTGATTCACTTATTTACATCTGCTGTCATTATATTTCCAAGCCTTCAGCTGTACTTTCTGTGAGCATTTTTAACTTGTTTTTATTTAGTATTAGTCTACATACCAGTCCATACCCATTGCAATTCTCCTTTGTTCCACACCACAAGCATATTTTTAATCAAAAGTGAATATTTGTTGTCACGCTCACTGAAAGGAGCACACTAGTATCCTGTTCTGCCTGTGAAGTGGCTGGTTTCAGATCCCTAAAAAGTACTTTCTTCATTCTTGTCTTACTTTTTTGGCATACATTTTTTTCCAATTTGGATCACTGACTGTTTTGGTTCCACAACGGTATGAATGCTTCACTACTCCTATGAATCCTTCTGCAGCCTTGCAGCAAGGTTTTCCCCAGACAAAGCCTGAAGTGATTCAGTTTTCTAGGAGGTACTTTAAAGGTCAGTAATATATCAGATATCATTCCTTCTGCCTAATACAGACCTCCAACACAATGGACACAAATGGACTGGCAGCCACACTTTCAGCATCACTTATGTGTAAAAACATACGTATGTCAAGTAGCTAGTACCTTATTATTTTGGTGTGGAATAAAAAGATTTATGGTACTAATTTTTTTATGAGTCAGGTCTCTGAAGAGTTTACGTAAGCTCAGAAGAGATGTGGCTCTTGTTGCAGTCTATATCAACCTATCCTGAAGCAAAGAGAGGGTTTTCTGCCTTTGAAGAAGTTATTGCCTTGTTTTTTTGTAAGAAAAGCAACCTGCTGCTGAGAGTTGGAGTGGAGCTCTGAGCAATCAGAGTAAAAAATAAAAAAAACCTGCTGAAAATATCGCATGTTAGTAACTATCATGAGTTGGTCTGGCCATGTGGAAATGACATGTGTTGTATAGGACATGACTGATATCAAAGACATTTTTAAGTACATACTGAATTTGTAGTACACTTTTCTATATCTGATAATATTAATATAGGGACAGTTGTGATATAAAAGAAGAGATTTAATCAGTCCTTTAACTTTCTCATGCATGTTTCCCAAAATAGATTTAATTTCACCTAAGTTCTTTGATGTAGTAAGACCACCTGTACACCCTGGAAGAAGAGAGTGTGTAAGTGAGTTAGAGCTGGAAGATGGGATTTCAAATGAAACTTCTAATAGGGGAGTTCTAAGACTAACTGGATACAGGGAGTAAAATGAAAGATCTGTTGGAAAGAGGGAAGACAATGCTTGAGTAAGAAATCAAACATAGTATTAGAGATTGTTTCACAGTGTTGAAATAGAAATAAGTGATCAGAGTATTAAAAAAGAAAATGGAATGTGTAACAAAAAATAGAATGTATTGAAATGAGCAAGTAGAGTCAAAGAGTTGAGTAAAGGCAAGTTGTGCAATACATAAGCTAAATTATATTAAATTATACTTTTAAAAAGTGAAGTCCCAGTGAAATATGTCTTCAGTAATTTTCTGATATTGCCTACGTTATGTTTCAAAAGAAGGAGAGCTGAGTCACTGTCTTAGTGTACTGCTGCTACAGTTGAGTCCCTTTCCTGGATAATGTTATCCTTTTGATTTGTTTTCTCCTTAAGAAGTGTTTTGAAGAGTAAACTAAGTTTTTGACAGATTAAATCTGAAAAATAACTGACATTTTCTCCCTGTTACATAATAAGATACGTCAAAAAAGACTGATCACAGATCTTTGAACTTCTTTCCTGTAGTTACTCCATTTTCAGGATCGTCTTGAAATCACAAAAAGTTTAAAGGTTGTTTACAAGAGAAGCAGGATCATGTGAATAGAAATGAGGTTTTCTTATTAAGTTTTTGAATTTATTATTCATTTCATTAAAATAATACCTCACAAAATATTAATTTTCAGTGTGAGTACCTCAAAGGTTTAACTTGATATGTAGCAATGGGGCATGACTCATGCTATTGTTTCCTGTTACTAGGAGAACCAGACCTCTTCAGATAAGAGTGCTGTACTTTGTCTAAACAGCCTGGGAATGGTTTCAGATTATGTTACCTTCTTAGCTGACAGTGGCAAAGAGCAGATTTTAAGCACTAATCTTTAAAAATGAATTAAAAACAAACAATATTTTTTAAAACACAACTTCAGTCATGAAGTGGCAACATTAAAATTTAAACAGAGAACACTGAGAAATTAGAAACTCATTGTAGGTGTTTCTGAGGCCAGTAGATTTGGACCAAACATAGACTCCATTATAAAAAAATATCCGTATTACCATATGGGTCATGTTTACCTTTATATTTAAAGACATATATAAGGCAGAATGTTTAAGTGACAAAGAGGAAGTAAAACCGTGTACTTCAGATGTAACAGTTTTACTTACTCCATCTTTTTGTAATTACCAGTTGAGATTGTAACAGCATTTTACGGGAGGTGATATTGTGATTTTCTGAGTACTTGCTCAGTACGTACAGAATGACAAAAAAATGTTGACTTAGTGACAGTTTTAAAGGGATTTACTCAGCTACCAGAAAACAGACTTCATTCAGCAACATTAAAACCTTATGTATTTCCTATATATAATTTATCACGATTGAAAATTACACAGAACTTGTTAAAAAAAAAATAAGATCAAGGTCCATGAAATATCTTAAGATTACAGATAGTATGTATTTTGTACATTCATGTCACTGATAGAAATTCCTTTTTTTAGTAAGTATGGCAAGATTCTTCTTGTAGTATGAGTGTAATTTACACATCAGCTTCCAAGTAGTCAACTTTACTTAATGTTGAACTATGTTAAATAGGGCAAATAGCTCTTCTAGTTTGTATTTCTATTCTTTCAAACTGTATGCATTCAGACATTTTTGGTTTTTCTTATACGTGTAGGAATTCTGGAGAAGAATGCTGCTTCACATCGTAATGGAATCTTCCAACTCTTTGGCATTCTGCAGACTGAATTTGTATTAAAACCAAGTATGTAGAGGTCTTTCTGCATTGTTTTCACTTACAGATTATGACACATGTAATGACATATCGCTAAATTCAGTAACCTCAGCAGTGATGAATGACTTCTTCAGTGTTATAAGAAATGTCAAAAAGCTGAAAAAACCTTTCCTCCTTCTATATCATTTAAGTGGTTTTATGAAAAACCCTCTCTGTCAGAATAAGAGAACATTTACTGCAGTTGTCCAATGAAATAAAGATATAGGGAAAAATGCATGTCTTTTAACACCAAACTGTGATTAGATTATAGTCTATTATCTTAGTTATTGGGGGATGGGTGTAGGGGAGAAAGTAAAGGCATTGAATGGAGAGCAACGTTCCTTCTATGGAGCTGGAAAGCTGACTGGAGGAGAAAGACCTGGGGGCATTGGTCAGCAGCCGACTGAACATGAGCCAGAAGTGTGTGCAGGTGGCCAAGAAGGGCAGTGGCATCCTGGCTTGTATCAGAAACAGCATGATCAGCAGGTCCAGGGAGGTTTTTCTCCCTCTGTACTCAGCACTGGTAAGATGGCTCCTTGAATCCTGTGTTCATTTCTGGGCCCCTCACCATAAGAAGCATGTTGAGGCTCTAGAGCGAGCCCAGAGAAGAGTGACAAAGCTGGTGACAGGGCTGAGAACAGGTCTTATGAGGAGCAACTGAGAGAGCTGGGGTTGTTTAGCCTGGAGAAGAGGAGGCTGAGAGGAGACCTCACGGCTCTCTATAACTACCTGAAAGGAGGTTGTAGAGAGGAGGGAGCTGGCCTCTTCTCCCAAGTGNAGGTGCTAAGGGGCATGGTTTAGTGTTTGTTAGGAATGGTTGGACTCAGTGATGCAGTGGGTCTCCAACCTGGTTATTCTATGATTCTATGAACTTCTCACATTGCTATTATCAATGGGATAGGGCTGTGGAAGTATTAAACACAAAGAATGTGAGAAAATGTTTCATTATCTTTAGGATTGTACTGTGTGAGAAAGTGTTTCGTGGCTGGTGTCAACAGAACTGGGCCACGCCAATTAAACTTCTGAAGTACACAAGAAGAGGACACTAAAGCACCCTGGCTGATGTGTCAGCACGAGCATGGATGCTGTTGGAAAAAGAGAGTAGGAGTGCTACATCTCAGCAGCCCCTTAGGTTAAAGATGAGAGATAACCAACTGCATCCTCCTTTCGTAGGATCTTGGCCACCATCTTACAGGTCTGGTATTGGCCAAGAGTGGGGTTCACAGGGTCTGTTCCTCGCCCTGGAAGGAGGGAGTATCCTGCCCTGATGGGATGGTCCCCAGCCCAGTGCCACACACAGAGCACTCTGCAGGGAGGGTGCGCAGTTTGCTTAAGCAGCCAAGGGTTGCCCATCACACTCTTCTGGGAAGCCAGTGTCCCCTGGCTGCAGTCCATGTGATGTCCCTCTGCATCGCACTCCTCTGTCACAGCAAAGCCTTGCCCATGGCACTTCTGGGTCAGCTCTGTCTCCAGAGCTGTCCTTGCACCGAGGCAGCGGGAGGCCTTTGACCCCTCTCCTCAGGTACTGCAGCAGCGACAGCTGGTGCTTCCTGTCCCCTGCCTAACAGTCCCCTGCGCTCTCCTCTCTGCATCTGCCGGGCAGCGACCCACTGGGACCTTCCTGTCCCACACAGAGACCCCAGCCCTGGAGCCCTGCACTCCTGGTTTCTCAAGGGGCTGGACTGCCATTCACCTCTTCAGACACCCAGGCAGGCTCCTGTCCCAAAGCCCAGCCTCCACAGAGAGGGCACTCAGGGCTCTGTTTTGGGGAGGGCAGGACAAGGAGCAGGCGCTGCCCTGGGGACCTGCATGAGTCCCACCAGGACATGGGCAGTGCTGCTGCTTCTGGCACGGGTGCTGGGAGGACACAGGACGCATCAGCAATTTCTCTCCTCCCAGACGCTGCTGCCCTTAACCACCTGCCAGAGCACAGCTGCGTGTGAGAGGGTGGTGGGGCGGATTGTGAGGCTGAGTGACTTCTTCCTGGCCAGCAGTACCTCAGCACAGGTAAGGAGCCAAGCACCCTCTGGCTGGGTGTTCTTCCCTTCCCTGCGCACTGGAACAATGCCTAGCTTGGAGAGGCCAGTGAGGCGAGTCTGGTCAAGGTGTTCAGTGAGTCTTTGCCCTGGAGAGGTCTCCGTTTCTTTCCTTTTTCCTTGGTCTCCTCTCCCCGGTTCCCTA
>WAAB01000972.1:0-47776 GCA_013389865.1 Piaya cayana | reverse complement strand
GAGGCGACCATCGTACCCCACAACCAAACATAATACCCTACACTATGTAATGCACAGTGCAGAAATATCAAACATTATTTCAGAGCTTTAGGCACTGAACACTGCCTGCACAGGCATAAGTCGCCAACAAGCCATAAACTACAAGATTCACTGCAATTAAGCAACTCTAACCTGTCTTGACTCCACAAAGCTTCCTCTCCAACTACCTGCTCACCTGATCAACGGAAAGTAACTTTTGAAGTCTGCAGTGACCCAGCAGTCAGCGAACTCTGGACCTCCAGACCAAGGCAGGAAAGATTTGCTTCTGCTTCAGGTTTTCAGAAAATTTCATTTACCTACTTCCTTTGCCAAAGAAAGAACTTGCCAGATAAAGCTTCAGATGTGATACCAGTCACTCTGCTACCCACAGAGAGGATGATCATTAAGGTGATTAGGACTGAAAAAAACCCCAGGATATTAGTCTCAGGTGACAACCAGTTCAAATGAGACTGCAAGGAAAATGCAGATGTACTGGAGTGGGTCCTGCAGATGTTATTAATGCATTAGAGCACCTGACATGCATGGAGAGACTGAACAACTGGGATTGTTTGGCCTGCAGAAGGGAAGGCTCAGGAGGGTCTTGATGTGTATGCACACCTGGTGGGAGGGGATGCAGAAGGCAGAGCCAGACTCTGCTCAGTGGTGGCTGCTAAACTGACAAGAAAAAATGGATACAAACTGAAATACGGCAAATTCTATTCAATCATAATTTTTCTTTTTACTGTATGGGTGGTTACAGCCTGGAACAGGTTGCCCAGACTGGTTATGGAGTCTATATTACTGGAAAAGTCCCAAACTAAACTGGCCGCTTGCTCTAGGTGACCCTGTTTTGACCGGGGGGGATTAGGGTAGACAGTGTCCAGAGGTCCCTAAACCATTCTGACATTCAGAGTGGGAGGGAGACCTTCTTTAGAAGCCCTGAAGCAGAACTAGAACTTTCTACAGAAGATAAAGTTTTCAGGAGCACCTACTGCAGAGGATGCTTCAATTCTCCAGGGCTCTGGAAATAAGAGCATGATTAAGGAAAATCAGAATCAATCAGCTAGGTTAGCATCCTTGCCAAGTAAAGTGGTACAGGGGGAAGCTTCCATCCTTCCTTGCTGCCTGATCAGAGGGTCAGTACTCCAGCCAGCACAGTGAACCATGCAAGTAAAGGTACCATTAAAAACCTTTGTTATATGTAAAGGCTGGGAAGAAACTGGAAGAAATTACTTCTGCCCTTATCTGCATTTGTCTGCATTGTCTGCCCTTGTCTGAGTTTGCGCTTTACCAAGACTCATTTTCTGAGCAGCGAGAACTTACTGAAGTGCCTCCTTTCTGCTCAGTATGACAGAGGAACTGGGTCACAGTCAGATGCAAAGTTAAAGCACCGTTGCCACTGTACATCAGTGAATGCCCTAACAGGTGACAAGTCCTCTCTCAAGTGGACAGAATGATCCTCCTCTTCCCCTAATTTGCACTAAATTCTCATTATAAAAAACCCCGACCTAGTAGTCATTCTCACCTTTTGTTTTTATTGCAAGTGGAAAAAAAATCTCTGCAATGATGATGGCTAAAAACTAAAATCTAGGAAAAGGTAAGGCAGTGTCTNTCTCAAGTGGACAGAATGATCCTCCTCTTCCCTAATTTGCACTAAATTCTCATTATAAAAAAACCGACCCAGTAGTCATTCTTACCTTTTGTTTTTATTGCAACTGGAAAAAAAATCTCTGCAATCATGATGGCTTTTTCAAAACTAAAATCTAGGAAAAGGCAAGGCAGTGTCGAAGAGTTATCTAGAGCAGATCATCCCAAGTGGTTGCCTAAAAGGTGCAGAAGCTGCCATGTATACAATCACTTTTCTCCAGAGGTGATGGTCAAGTGGAAGAGATGATGGGAGCCAAGTGGATGTCCCAGTTGTCTGGTGGGTGCCCTGACACAATCCAGAAAAAGGAGCATGAACCCAGGTGAGCATCAGATCATCCATCACCTGTGACCACAGCTGCATAGGAGAAGGTTTGACCAAACCTGCAGAATTGAGCCCGTGGAGAGTACTGATGTTAGACCAGCAGAAAATAAGTCTGCCAGGCCCTAGATTTCCAGCACTACAGAGACTGTGGTGAAGCTCAGAACCGAGACCAAAAATAGCCCCAAATAAATTATTTTTCTAGAGCTGACAGATCCAATCAACAAGTTTCAGTACAGATGGTTTCTGCGTATTTTTAATTTATTCAGGCTTTTAAGGCTGATAAGAATGCCACATTTCAGATTGATCCAAATCCACTGTTTCAGGGTATTAGCTACGCTGTGTTTTCATAAAAAAACTCTTAAAAGGTTTATTGTCAAAGCTTCTTTCAGGCATGCAGGGTAGGTTTTTGCCTTGAGCAGGATGTACCATCAGTGACCTCAAGCTGACATGCAGCTCGGCTCGGGGAAAGTGCCCTCCTGCCAGAGCACCAGCCGAGTCAGCAGGAGCTGCCCCAGCTGAGAAGCTGCTCAATGCTTCAAACAAAAGCTCCAGAATTCATGCAATGATTTTCTTTTCCAGGTCACTGTATTGTCAGAAGCTGAGACGCTTTGAATACATCCATAGACTAAAATCTGCACAGGAACCACATGAGCGGCTTCCCCTGCTGTAGGACTACAAAGCAGCCTGGGTCTGGAGCTCAGAGTGCCTCCTGCCTTCAGGATCCTGCCGTAATCTTCCAATTGCAGATACCTGACAACTGAAAGCGGGGTCAGGCCTGAATGCTGCAGGTGTATATTTTTTCAGATGGCCTCCAAACTGACCCCTTCAGCTCCAAGTGCTGAACGGGGTTGCTGACTTTTGTGATTCTCCTAAGCCTTATAGCCACGCTGTGTCCCAGACTACACAGTAGAACAGAACAAGTTATCCCTTAGACAGCGATGGAATTCACACAATGGAAGAATTTCCAGCCGCCCTTTAGGTGCACCTGAGCAGAGGAAACTCATTCTCACTGCGTGCTGCCGCTTACAGCTACAGCTGAACATTTAGTTCACTTTTTTTTTTAATTCGATAATTATGTAGACAGCTTTTCCTCCTCCACACTTGTACGTGCCTTGATTTTTCTAAACATCACTGCAAGGAATAACCTCAGTGATAACTCCAAGAACGGGGAGCCACGTCCAATTAGTGCAGACATGCTGTTTGTAGTCTTCCTTTTCTCCTTAAAAGGACCTACGAATGGCAGTTTGTAAATGCCAAGTGTGTCTTTCTGCATGTGGATCTGAGTAGTGAAGTTGGTTCACGCTTAGCTGGGAGTTTTAACACCTGACATGGAAAGATTTCATTGGCAGAGGGAGAGTAGAGATAGCTTTATCCTCCCCATTGAAACACATAATTTGGTGCTAATATTTGGCCTCCTAGCACATCATCGTTTTGCCTACTTTTTAAAGGAGACATTTTGAATAAAAAAAAAAAGCTAATTTAAAACTGCACCATGGAAACTATTTCCATTAGGCAAAAAAGAAACTTTTGCTATTTCACTCCTATATAGTAATACATCTCTGCCAACTATTATGAAAATACGGCCAGTTTTATCTTTATTCAAAATACAGAACACTACAGTGATGTTATAATGGTTTTTTGACTTAAAAAAAAAGGAAAGAATTCACCTTCCCTGGAGGTGTTTATGGCACAGGTGGACAAGGTGCTGAGGGACATGGTTTAGTGTTTGATAGGAATGGTTGGACTTGATGATCCAGTGGGTCTCTTCCAACCTGCTTGTTCTATGATTCTATGAAAAACTTCCTTTTCAAGTTATTTTATAAATACTCAGATGTGATTTACCTTCTGATACGACAGGATGGTACCAAATACCTTAAAAGGACATTTAAAATGGGTCTCAAATTATTTTCTAGACTTTTATTAGATCCCTTAATAAGAGTTTTGTAAGAAACCTTATCCTTATCCATCAGTAGCTACGCAAGTTTAGCGACCAAATCTAGAAATGCCCATTTTCAAGTCCTCTCACACACAGTTTTGATAATAATGGAATATTCTAAGTTTAACCAGTGGATGAATGTGTAGATACATATACACTCAAATATGAGTTAAAAAGAGAATTCAGATTAAGAATAGTAACGACATTCAAAACGATATGGATTTTAGTTCTTTGTGTACCCAGTTGCCTTGGGCACATGAATTGCCCCTTTTTACACTACCTACATCATTCTGGGAGGCCACATAACACACAAATCTGCCTGCACATGGGGCTGATGCACCAGAGCTTCCACAAGCTTTCCTTGGGATACAGAAAAACTCAAAAATGGCTCAATTACAGTAGCAAAGCAATTACTCTTTGCTTGCAGTCCATGGCAAAAAAAAAAGAAAAAAAAAAAAGTTAAACAGGCTCTTATGAGCCAACATCGTAGTCCAGGGAATCTCTGCAAAATTCTAAGGGATTGAGAACAACAGCAAAACTCTCTACCTCTTCAGGCAAATACACCCTGTTGTATTTGTAGTGACAGCTGCCAACACTTGTATGTTCACACAATGTAATCCAACACAGTTAACCAGGTGCAAACCATGGTCCTATCAGCTTATACCAAAGCTCATGTTTTGCTGTCACATGAATATAAAATACTTCACAAGAGCTTTGTTTGAAAGGCGCGGCCGCAGAAGGCATTCAGTACTCACCTTCAGACTGCCCAGTAGAACAGTATCCTGTGCAGTTTAGTGCAACAGCTTCTCCCTGGCACTTTTAAGCAAATTACTGAACCGGTTAGTTGGTTTAATAAACCTCAGACTACAAAGGATTGTTGTTAAAATAGAAAGCTCCACTGACCCTCAGAAGAGGGCTGTATTTCCCTAATCCTTTGAAGATTCTTCTTGTGATTCAGATGAACTGGAGAAGACGACCTTAATAGGGAATAATCTTAGTTACACACAGCTTGGTAAGCTAAAGGATACACCCCCACGGCAAAGAAAATGTGTGATTGTTATCTGTATTGGTTAACCTAATTGGTTAAGCAGTAATAGTGAAGCTTCATCATGTGCAATCAACAATTATAGACATTCCCCAAGACCACTGGGCAGATACAGTTTGCAGCACATGTTATAACCTGCTTTCTCACTGCTTTTTTTTTACCTTTCCAACCTAAACTATTCTATGATTCTGTGTTAATCTCGTAATTCTTCCTCAGAAGTTCAACAACTCCCTTAGATTTACCTAACTGTGAGTCACCATTACAAATGAATCCACTTAGAGTGGAAAATCAAAGTTAATTTAGCATGAGTTGTATCTTTTTTAAAAGAAAATAGAAAATCATTGATCAACTGTTCAGAAGATGAGTGGAAGTTACTCTGGCAGGTGACACAGGAACTACATGGGGAGCAAGGGAACACACAGGACATGCTACGAAGCAATCGATGAATGTGGCTGAAACATCCCAGCTCACCATTTGCCAAGTGGAGGGTGAAACATAACATCAACACGCTGTAGTGAACGCTTTGAGGCACTAAGTATCCCCCCCCACCCCTCGCTCTCCTTTGGAAGCATTCTGAAACACTCTGAACCTTAAACCAATCTCCCGTTGAGCGACCTCTTTAACTCCTGCTGACTGTGTGACCCAAGAGAAAGGAGGGTCAGTGGAATTATGCACTGCAGTCCATGAACACAGCTGCAGACACTGGTACCAAAAAAAAAGCAGGGCCAGGGAAGAAAAATGAAAAAGAAAGATCTCAAAAGAAAATCTCCTGCCAAACAAAAAGGATGTAAACCATTCGCCACAGTTCTATTACTGGCTCCCTGATCAGCCACAGTCATGAAAACAATGACTTGAAGAAAAACCTTTCTAAAAGAAGTTTGGGGTTTTTTTGTTAGAGCTCTAAATGAAAAGAAATAACTCCCCACCCATACCTCACACCCAAAACTGTACAGCCTACACTTCAGTCCACCCCTGCACAATTCAGCTGCTACATACCCATAAATACACAGAGGAACTCTATGGGAAACTATGGCAACTGCTACTCCACCAAGTTGTGATTCCTCCTTTGTCCCTACCTTCCTTTGCTCTTCTATTCCTTCCCAACTTGGATAAGCAAAAGAATAAACAGAACTATTAATGAGGTTGGGACTGGCCCTGAAAGAAAGGAGCTGGAAAAGCAAGGACCTACTCACAAGCTTGATTGTGGAAATATTCTAAAGAAAACAGATTTTGGTAGAGTTGTACAACAGTGATGAATGAGGTACACGGCGCACGAGCCTAGGACACAAAGTTTTGCCTAGGAAACCAGGATTAGAGTGCCTAAAGTGCCAATGAATCACTTGCCAGAGCACTGTCACAACCGACTTTAATTTGGATTTCTCATGTCTTTTTGTCCAGCTGAGATACGGAAAGCCTGATCTCCAGAAGAGCTGAGCAACTCCAGCTCCCGATCAGTTTCTCACTGGAGTATTGGAGCAGCCAAACATATGAAAATTGCTCACAAGTATTTAAAAACAGCAATACTATCCAAAGTAACAAATTTTATGTGCCTTTTTGTCTATCTGAAATAAAACTCAGAAAGGCTCTCAGGCCCTCGGTGAGGGTACTGTCGCTTTCAAAGTCCTCTGGCATCCTCAAACGCCAAAATCCTCTTCTAATGCCTGTTAGAAGTGCAAAAGCATTCTCTCTTTTCATGTTTACATGTAGCCTCAGGGAGAAGAGCCTCCTCCTGTAATGTATATTGACATTTAGACCAAAAATGCCATGGACTGATATAAAAAAGAGCAGAATTTTTCACTTCATGCAAGTCCAAACTACTTTTCGTGCACAGCTTTTTCAAATAGCGTTAGCATGGAAGTTTCTACTGTAACAATGGGTCTTTTCTTTCAATTCTGTGCAGCATTTAACTTCCCCTCTTGATCAACATAGTACAAGAAAACCAACTCCAAAACAAAAGGAATTATAGTTCATTACTGATTGCCTAGGAAAAGACTATTAGCCCAAGCGTGTTCCTCCTTGTGAAGCTGGGAAAATGCTGCCTGTGATCTCTACATACGGAATGCCACTTTACGTTTTTTAAATCATACCTTGTCAAATATATACACATGTAAACATACACATCTGTCTTTTCAGTATCTTGATACAGAAATTATGTAAAATAGCAACTCAAAGGGCAGCATTCCAGTTGTACTGAAGACCTCACACAGTCCCTTTCACCTTCACTTTTCAGACACTTAAGGCTGGTTTCTTTCTGATCTTCTCTGAAGGCTTAGACTTAGCAACAGTCAGTGTGGAGATCCCTATAGACAAGTTTATCTGCCCACTGGGAGAAGAAAAGCCACACCCTGCCTGCCAAGTCCACCTATCCCAGCTTTAAGGCCACTACTGGAAGTCCAGAATCCCTTTTAAAAAAGAGAAAGGGACCAATTAGTCTTCTAGCATATTTTTTAATGCACCATCAGGCATTTCATAGTGTTTCCATGTGGTTTGTATTTTTCTTACACCCCCTGATTCTTGATGTGACACATGCCAAGATGCTGGAGACTCCCTGCTCCTCCAAGGTGAGGACATTGCCACACATCCCAATTACCTGTACTCTCACACACTGACAGACACTCTTGCTCTTGCTGTTTTTTTCTTTGTTTGTTTTTCAAGCAGTGTATTAAATTCTACCCTTGAGAAAGGTTATTTAGCCCACGCCTTAAAGAAATCCTGCCTCCCTCCTCTGACAACCACTTGGCCTTGATGGCGAGGAGCAGTTCTCCTACCACAGTTGTCTCGGTTTAATCCAAAGAAGAATACTCGCAGAGCAGAAACAAAGCAAAATACTCTTGGGAGACACATTGCTCTCATGGTTTAATCCCAATTTTGATCTGAAGTTTGCTAGTAGTTAAAGGCAAACTTCTGGGACACCATTTGCACATCAGAAGGCATCAACCACAGTACTTTTAAGCAGCAAATATCTTGGAGTGCAGCAATCCACTCATTATTGTTTTATTAATACTGTAGTTATGAAACTTATTGGTTTCTCCCTGTCCCCAGTCTGTCTCCATACCACATTCTATTCTATTTACTCTCACCTCTGCATTTCTTGCTAAATGCATGCAGGACTCACAAAATGACACCATGTCTCACAGCCTATTGAATAAGAATATTGTCGAAATGGAAGAGCATTTAGAAAAAGTGACCTGGCTTCAATGTTTGCTTCCGCTAACAACTTTACTTCTTTTATATTACTGTTTGTAATTTGTATCAGCTGACCCAATAAAGCCCAAGAATGCGTCCATGGAGGGCAGCAGGCAGCAAATACTCTAAGACAGAGGGTACCAAGCTACCACTATCACCCTGTGTGCAACTCTTTGAACAGCAGTTTGAAAAAGGATCCTGCGCCAGGGTTTCTTTATGCCACTGTCAGAGCTATGCAGGGTATTATTTGCATTCCCAGTTACTGGAGAAAATGAACCAGCAGTTTCTACTGAGATGCAGAATTGCATCCCCTTGGCATTTGCTGCCCAGATCTTTTTCCCAAAACAAAACACCAATGACCTGATCTCACTCTGTGCCTTTTTTTCCTGCCCCTGGACTCACAGTACACATTGTAGGTGTTTGGTGTTTCTTGGCCACCTGGAAGGTCTGGTGTGAGGGTTGGCCAGTCAAACAGGCTGGCCCCCCTGCTCTAGTCCTTGCCTGTACAATAGTGCAGTTACTTTCATTTCAGCAGAAGAGTCCAGAGAAGCAAAGGAGATTTTATTAAACAGCCTCAAATCTGCAGTAGAAGATGGAATTACAAGACCTTTCAATAATTAAAAGTATATGTGACGAAAGCAGATTACACAGAACAACAACCAAAATCCTTCCCGAGCCTTGCCTCTAGCTGGTAGCACCGAGTAGTTTTACTAAGGAAATGGCAGTCACTGGTGGCCTCGAAGGCACTCGTCTAGATTTATCTAAGAGAGGAACTAATTTGCTGCAGCTCTCCTAAAAACCTCTCTAGACAGCAACAGTCAAGAAACAAACTGAACAGCTCCACAACCACTGGTCATTAAAATCACTGCCAGGCTCCTTTGCTAGCATCGGCTGAGAATGAGAAAGCTCCTTTTCCATGCTTGCAGTTCAAATATCCAAACCTTAAACAGGCACATCGGTGATTCAAAACTAGAATGGCAGATCCAGGCAGGCTGAGCCAAAACACATCCAGGCTGCACCAACACGCCTCCAAAAACCTCTGGTGCTAAAAGGAATTCAACCAAGGACAGGAAAATAGAGCCCGAACTTCAGCAGCTGGTGCAGGGAACTGCCTTTCCCTCTTTCAGTACACAGCAGTGCAAACACACCTAAACCTCCCCTGTGGCACAGCACCTTGCTTGGACAATTTCTGAGGGCAGCAATACTCTACACGGGCATTTACATACAGAAATGCCAGCTCTGAGGTTGGACTCCATATAGTCAAGCTGAAATAAGAAATGCTGTTGCCAAAGGAAAGGACAGCTTTTGTCAGGTAGAAGCCTAAGCACGGTTTTTCAAAGCCATTAAGAACCTCTTTCTTGTCTCCCGACTCAAGAAGCACATTGAGTCTGTGGTGTTTTGGCTGAGCTGCATGTCTGCAGGGAGGACAAACAGCAAACAGTGAATAATTTTGCTTTTTTTTTTTTTTCCTCCACACGACTAAGAGACCGCATTTCTCAATTATATACTTTATCCAGAAGGTTTGATGGGTTTCTCAAGGTCAGTGCAATATCACAGAGCAGCTAAATAAATAAATAAATAAATAAATAAATAAAGTCCCTTACCTGTGGCAGAGTGAAGACTCTCCAAGCTCCAGTATCGGGACAGGACGCCTCTCATCCCACCACCGCCACACACCACCCCACTGCTGTCGGAATCTGAACCCGGGGAGAGCCCAGAGCTTCCACTGCTACTGCAGTTCTCTCCACTGTGTGCCCCACTGGACTCACTGGGGCACTGCTGGGTCCTCATGCAGGCAGGTAAGAGGGAGAGCCAGGGGCTCTGCTCTGCTCCGGGAGGAAAAGGGCGAAGCGCTCCGGAGCTGCTCCCAGGGCAGTGGTACCTGGCAGTGCTGGCTGAGTACTGAGCTAGATTCCTATCCTCCTCTCTGCTTCTCTCGATGCATCCTGACATCATAGGGGTCCACTAAGGAGGCTCCCTCTGTGGCAGCTCGACTGCTCTCAGCTGCAGCTTCTAGCAGCTGATTTTTATTAAAGCCGATTTCAAGGCATTAAAAAAAAACCAAGGGTGGAACAGAGATCTTTCCTCCTAATTTAGCAGAACTGTCAGATTGAAAATAAATACATGGGAATAGTAGAATTTCACGCGTTTTAAAAATGCCCAAGTGAGAGAGACCTTGTGTTATCTGCTTCCCCTGAGAACTCGGAAAGGACTTAATGTATAAACTAATCATGCTTACAACTGGCTGTGGCTGCTGCTATTAAAAAACTATTTTTGTAAGTCCTCTGAAAAAAGAATTAAAAATGAAATGAAAGCCAGAAAACCACAGAGTGAGATTTGGGGAGGCTGCAGCTGGGAGCTTTGAAAAATCACTTAGCATCCGCTCCCAGACTGTAGACCTGGCATGGTCTCTATTTCAGAGTGTGATTTCTGTAAGAGACCTCAGTCCCAAGTGAAACAGCATCAATAACTACTTTTTAATTAGAAGGGTTTATATTCTCATTACCTAACGTGATGCAGTGTGTCCCTATAAAATGAATGGTGAAATAATGCCAGTTTCCCAAGAATGCAGAAATCCCTGCGCTGTTTAACAGCCTTGAAACACCACAGAGGTTGTTTGATAAAGGACATTTCCAGACAGCCGCTCTGCTGAAACACTGCCTTACTACAGCACTTTTGTTAAACTCTCAAGATCATTTAAGTGTAGCCACATGGTTTGTACAACGTGCACCAGAAAACACCGTAAAACTTCCGTGCTAGTTACCAGAATACATGTAAGACCAGAACTAAAGCACTTCAGTGTGAGATTATCCAGGTCAGCTCCAAGTTAGACAGGTGAGATTCTAACTAGGGGCTCTGGTCGAAGCGAACAAGGAGCTCAGCTCCACTAGCATGATGGGAGGATGAGAAACAAAGGGACACGCTCAGAAATCTAAAACTTCTGCCATGTACAAAGTGAATGTGTTTATAGGCACCCAAACCCCAAACCAAGAGGCTAATTTCACAAAAGAATTGAAAAGGCTTTATTTACTATTTCTGTGTAAGGTAATTCTATCCAAAGTAAATAAAGGCTTATTATTGTATGGTCATCACAGCCTGCTCTGACACAGAGACCCCTTGGACTTTGCCTCATTACCTGTGCAACAACAAGGTTATTTTATTTCAGTAAGGTTACTGTTTTCTGAATATTTCCTAAAAGGAAAAACCGTTGCCCCCCCTTCACTGCAGGTTACTACAAAACATCCAACAATGCTGAACCACCTTTTGAGTCCTTAAATATTTCAGTCACTTTTTATAAGAACAGCTCTCTCTTCAGTAGTAGAGAGCACTTCATCCTCTGCACTAGTAGCAAAAATAACATTTCTAAGTGACCCGTAACAAAAATATTCCCTCAATTATCTTCTGAATGTAGCTACTTAGTCCAAAATATCTTCCTCTGATGCCTCCCAGTACAGAAATGGAAATGTGTTCTCAATTTGATTGCAGTAGAACCACTCTTCTGCATTGATCTGGTCCTTCCAGGGCCTCCCAGAACTGCCTGCATTAATGTATAAATTGAGAGAAACTCTCTTTGATCCTAATAATGGGGGAGAAGGCAAGTGTTAACAACAAAGATGAATGCAGCTGTGCTGTGGATGCTGAGCAAGGGGCAGTGAGAAGAGGATGGGACAGCGCAGCTCTTCAGAGACCAAAAGGGCTAAGGAGAGATCGCAATTCAGTCCCTATTATCCTCCTCCCGCTTCTTGAAATCCGGGCTTGGTAGATGAGAAGTGAGCAAATCCCGCTTACCTATGGATCTCCTGGAATGAACTACTAAACCAGGCAGTATTTACAGAGGCTCTGTAGCAACTGCCCTTGCCCGGGATCTCTCTGCCCTCGACCTGCTTAGATCACTCCATCTGTTCCTCTGCTAACTCTCCCTCCCACTCTCTGGATCCATTGCTCTTGGCGAATGCCAAAAGATGTTTTTTTGGTGCAGCAGACAACAGTGCTGTAGCTGTAGCTGAAGGTGCTGCAGAGGTAGGAATATCGTACGTAGATACTAGACAAGCATTTTCTAACAGAACAGGGAGGAAAAATATGACAATGCCAGGTTGTGGGAAGCAGAGTTCGAGACTGTAACCCATTACAGAGGGCTTCCACCTGACTACAAAATGATTTTGTTGTTGCTAAATCAACATAGAGATTTTCTTCTGTGACACTAGAGAGAGAATTTAGCTAAAGTTGCTGTAGCAGGAACCGGCTCAAATTACAGATTAAGGAACTCACTGCACACAGTAGTGAGTTAGCCTGAGCCTCGGACAACCTGATCTGAAAGATCTGCTGGATTTTTTAGTCTCTACTGGGTTCTCCCATAGTCTTGTAGCTTTGAATAGCCATTGCCAGGATCATTCAGGATTCACTAGGATCCTCGTTTTAACTCTTTTATTGGTACACTGAACCTTCCACCTCAGTAGTTAATGCATGCAACGCCACTCAGCCAGCTAATTTTCAGGAACCCAGTTGTCACTTGGCTCAGCTTTTAACACTGGCTGAAAATCTTTGAGTGAGCACATGTTATTAGAGGCCTCACAGAGCGTAAATGTGCTGTACTGTTGTTAAACACAACCAAGATTCGCATAGTGGGTCTAATCTGTGATTCAGAAACAGAGTGAAAAATATAGAAGGCAACAGGTTACTTTTTTGCCATTTAAATTCAACAGCTCGTCCATGAGTAAATGAGGATGGAATGGACATTTCATGCTACAGCTCCAATGATACACTTCAGAGAACTTGCACAACCACTTTTTTCCTACGTCCCTTCAAGAACTAAAACGAAAAAAATGAAATAAATAGCTCAGTTTGTTATTTAGCCGAACTACAGGACTGCTAAATATTTATAAGACATAATGAAGTCCTGTTATTAAACTAATGTTTTCCCTCTTGAATAGATTTCTCCAGTGGCTGTCAAGCATTTTCACATTAACTGTTGCCAAGTGTGAGCTTAACAGCCCATCTATAGCTGGGAAAGGAAGATAAAAGTTGGCCACATGACATTGGGTAAACAAACAGTCCCTTTGCCTCTCAGAAATACTTTCCGCTACACCACTGAGGCCAGAGGTTAACCCAGTATCATTACACGGTCACTGTTTTCCAGACTATCCACAAAAGATTCATCTTCTGAGAACTTGGCTCGCCTATTCTTATTGCTTCTGCAAGATTTCCAAGGCCACCAGCACATTCATCATCAGTCAGAATGAATTCGTGCCTCTTTGGTTGGCACTAACACCAGCACCTAGGTGGAACTCCAGGGCACTTATCACAGATACCCAAGAGCAGGAAACTGAAAGATCACAGGCTGTTTAAAGCTGACAGTCTTTTACAGCATTTTCCTCCAACAACTCCTTGTCCTTCCTGTGCTGAGGAAGGAGAGGGAGAACGAGGAATAGAAGGAGAAAGAGGAGGAATAGAAGGAGAAATAGAAGAAGGAGAAAGAGGAATAGGAGGAGGAATAGAAGGAGGAGGAGGAATGGGTTAGTGTTTGATAGGAATGGTTGGACTCAATGATCCGGTGGGTCTCTCCCAACCTGGTTATTCTATGGTTGTATGACACGACACAGGGAAAATTGTCAAAATATTCAGTCTGCGTTTAAATAATTATTTTAAATAACACAGTTTTAAGATCTGTTATAGCACAGCTACCAGCCTGATCTTGTAATAAACTAGTTACAGGCATCTCCCTCTATGTGCAGGAGTTTCAGGGTTTATCATATCCATGTGGTTTATGGTCATATGTGTGGCCCTATCTAAAACTTTCACAGACTCTCTGAGAGGTAGCATGGGGAAAACACCTTGCAATTGACTGCTGAAAAGTCCCTGTGGAAAATCTCAGAGAAGGTAGCATCTCCCCAGAATCATAGAGTCCCTAAGCTGGAAAAGACCTTTGAGATCATTGAGTCCAACCATACATGCCCACTACTAAATCATATCCCTAAGCACTTCATCTGCCCATCTTTTAAACACCTCCAGGGATGGTGATTCAATCACCTCCCTGGGCAGCCATTCCAGTGCTTAAGAACCCTTTTCATGAAGAAGTTTTTCCTAATGTCCAATCTGAACCTCCCTTGGCACAGATTGAAGCCATTCCCTCTCATCACCTATCACTTGGGGTGGTAGTTCCTTCTGGACTAGTAGCTCCCATGCCCAGAACTGCTCCTCTCCTGGTTTCAGCCCCGTCATAGCTGCATCCTCACAGCTGTATCCACTGCCCATCAAACAACTCCCCAGAGACAGCCCCAATTTTATGCAAGGTTTTCAATTTACAAATAAACATACATCAGACTCAGGAGAGAGAGGAGAAAGGAGGAGATAGGTAAAGGAGTCTAAAGACAAACAGACTGGTTCTCTGCTTTAATCCAACGCCTTTTATCCTACCGCTGCTGTCTCATGTATCATCTGGGCCCTTCCCTCTCACCCCTTTCCTGGGATGATTCCTAAATCAAATTGGCTTTCAAGGTCTTCAGAGGCTGCGAAAAATCAGAAAAGCATCTCCATGTCTACATTAGGAAGTGGCTTGTTTCCTACACTGGTCTTTGGCGCTAGCTCACTCTGCTTAAACACTGTAGTAAATCAGGCAGAGTGGAAGAGACACATACTCCAAGGTACAAATGAAGATATGGAATAAACAGACAACTGAAGGGAAGAGTCACATGATATTCATCAATACTATCTGCCAAAGTGTGTATTGGTGAAGCCAAGAAGTTCCTTCCAAACATTCCCAATGTTTAAACAAGAAAGTTAACCCCTCAGGGGGTGTCGTATGTGCTCATGCACATGTTGATGGGGGCGTACAACTTCTGTAATTCTCTCAAGGAGGCTCGAGGCTTATTGATCTTCACTGAATATAGAGATTAACACCACCTTAACCGCTCTTTATTTTGCAGATGTTAGAGCCATCTACTGGTTCCTTATAGTTTTCTCAACGGACTGATCCGGACAGAAGAGGTGACAGGAAGGCAGTCTGCAAAACTTGATCAGTGACCAAGAACACCACAGTGTGCCTGATCCCAACTGCCGGGAGATCCAAATGACAGGTTTGAGTCTGCCTCATTTCTCCCAGCACGGCAGAAAGGCAGAGAGAACAGTGTCTCTGTGCTCCAGGGCCACTGACTGGTCAGAGTAATATGCACAGCATTAAAAAATTAAGCTCTTCTAGCACTCAACGTACGTTCTAGTTGGGACTTTGTGCCCAGCTAAGCTCTCATCCTCAGGTAATGGGTAGGTGCACAACAGAAAGCTCCTAGCCGTGCCCAGCACCTTTTGGGCTGGGATCACGACAACAGTCTTTTCATGCCTGATGAGCTAGAGAGGGCTCCAAACTACCCCATCCCCCACAGTATTCCCTGCACGTGGTGACCAGCTGCAGCCTTTGCGAGTGAGAATTTTATCCATGTTTTTAACACGGAAGTATGTAGCATGCGTACTGTGCAGTACTTTAATCTGGTGTCTTTTATGACCTAAAGCATACGCTAGGATCATTAATGCAAGTAGTTGCAGCTTTAGACTTACCTTCAAATTAGATTGAATGGATTTCTCATTTATATTTCCTTCAAATGACCTACAGCTCTGTCAAAAGCAACAGGTATTGCAACAAAGACGTGCAAGAATCAAAGAGGGAATTCCACGGCACTGCTGCAGCCTCAAGGACGTTCTCAGTCCTAAAACTGATCCGACAATTGAAGAGTATTTCTTCAGTAATTTGCAGTTTTCCTCCCAGCCACATCCTGCCACAAGAACAACACATGCAGGCACACACCACCCTCAAAAGGTTTCACATGAAGCCCACAAGCAGCAGCTAACCGAGACGGCTGTGGTAGAAACATTGCAGCATTTCCTCTGCTTGGCAGTTTTCTCAGCTCTTTTCTCGAGCTATTTTCTTTAGCTCTTCTCCACTAGCATGTTTGTGGCGGTGGAAAAAGCATTCGGCTGCATTTCATTTGTTTTGCTACAGTTACACAGAAGTTCTTGAGGTTTGGGCTCAGGTCATGGTATGAAGTTCACTTGTACCCACCTCAGGAATAAATTGTAGATGATTTGGGTTTCATGCCCCATTTCTAGATAGCATAAAAACACCTACAGCGCTACCAACCGGGAAATCAAGTTTTACTGCCCCTATTCACTCTCTGAAATGATTTTTTTTTTTTAAGCTCCCTTATGTCCTTGTTGGGAACGAGCATGAAATTTTTATCAGCCATGACTCAGAATTTACTTCTATGACAGCGACACTTAGGGATTAGAGCTAATGCCAGAGGTGCACAGACAACTTGACAATGATGGTTTTCCATCTGGGATTTTCAAGGGGTAAAGCTGCAGCTTTCCTAACTCAGCCAGGGAGCTGGTCCTAACTACTGGGGCAACACCAGATGCTTGTGACAGCAAGTGATCAAAGCCCTCAATGCTGAGGGACCAGAAGCAGGGCTCTTGACAACATGATAATATTTAGTTTGTTTTCTTATTTCCAGATGACTCATGACTCTGCATGAGTCTCAGAAAGCAAACTAGTTTCCCTTGACAAAACTCTCTGACCATTCAAGCCTGATGAAATTAGCACAATGTTAAGGTCCTTTAATTAGGTAGTTCCAGTAAGTGTTTAACCTACGGTACAAAGAGACTTTCTGAGGCAGAAATGGCAGCTTGGCACCCAACCGTGGTTGTTTTTTCCTGGCTTACTAATCACCAAACAACTCCTCTGCAGGCTGCTTTTCGGATCCCACCCCAAAGGGCTATCACAGAGATATCTGCAGTGTTTGAGTAGACATTGTCAGATGCAGAATTCAAAAAAACCTGGCAAAGATACATCCCACTGTGTAATAATCTATGTGACTCTCATTTTAATTCTGATAAAATGTCAGTCATCAGAATGAAGTAGACATGATACTTTATGCACGTTTGTCATGAAAATGTGGCATATTTGTTCTTTACCATGATTTATATAAAGTACAGGAAACTTCTACAGGCTCATTTAGTTGCTTTAGTGCCTAATTAGCAGCTTGAGCGGAACGTCACCAAACCCACCTTAGTGCTCGCCAGCAAACAGAAGGCAGAGAGTCTGTTTTGACTGCAGAAACCTAATTCAAGAGTATGATATGTAGGACATCATCCTAGCTGAGACAGAGTTCTCGTGAGACAACACAAAGTTTCTACATCGAGCACACTATCATTGGCATTAGTGAGATTTTCTTCGCAAAAAGCTGACCACTGCCTTTAAGCAGCACCCTGGTTATTTGCTGAAGGATAAACCAAGCCAGAATATGAAAAAACACGAGCAAGATTTAGCTCTAAAGCAGACTTCTGCTCAGACACTGCTGCGGCGTTCAGCATAAATAGGTTAGGATGCCTAGGACATAGTTTCCATACTTATAAACCAGAGCTTAATTCTCTCGTAATTCACATCCAGCTGAGACTAGTGTACGCACCAGGAGAGGAGACGCGCCGTTTCCAGCCCACGCAGTCTAAGCCTGTCGGAGTGCTCTGGGAAAATGGATGCAGTTTCAGGGGTAGGATGTCAAAGGCAACAGCAGACGTGATGGATGGACTTATTCCAGCCTGCAACAAGAGAAGCGAAAACAAAGGCAACAAACATTAAACTTGGCTGCCCTGTAGGGTAAAATATGGCATTCATCATGGAGCACCTCCTTCCGCCTCTGACGCTTGCTCATATAAGTCAGTAGTATGTTAGTAGACACGTGTGGATGATTATGATCAGAAGATTAGAAGACAGTCAGAAGGCAAGAAAAACTGCAGTATAATAAGAACAGCAGAAGTGGGTAACCAGCTACTGGACTCGTCCTTCACATGCCACGACAGACATCTACATTCACAGAAAGTTTCACTCCTACCTCTGAAACATGTCTAGTGGGAGGGGGAAGTGTATCACCCCAAGCAGTCATCTCTCCAGCAACAGAATTGTTTCCCACAACTTTAGGACTAATAGTCCCTGTACTGGATTTTAACATATAAGTAAAGATTTTCCCTTCAGAGATTTATTAGTACCTGTCCCCAGCTGCATAGAACACTAATGACAACATTCTTCTCTTCAGCTGAAGGTACACAGGAAATCTCTTGCTCTCCCCTCTAAGTAACTGATTGATTTTACAAAACTCACAGAACTTCATGAAACTTTTGTCCCCCATGCCTCCTATTGCTGGCACTTGCAGAAAATACCATGCGACTGGAAGATCAGCTGGTCAGTATCCCTAGTCCCATGGGCACAGCAATTTTTCATCTATCACCGATGCCCTTTCCTTTTGCTTCTGTAACATTAAATTATATCACATCCATGCTCTATTAAACCAGGAGTTTATCTAGGAACTTTCCTTCTCCTTAATAGCCCACACTATGTCCCATTGTCATAGAGTCTGCTGATCAGCCTTGATACTGAAGCCTCTTCTTTAGAAGATGGTAATTTCATGAAATCATAGAATAGTTTGGGTTGGGAGGGACCTTAAAACCCATCCAGTTCCAACCCCCCTGCCATGGGCAGGGACACCTCCCACTGGCTCAGGTTGCCCAAGGCCCATCCAACCTGGCCGTGGACATCTCCAGGGATGGGGCAGCCGCAATAAAATGTCCTTCCAAAACTAAACAGCAAACTAAGCCCACTGAATAGGCTCACACTGCCCAAGCAGCTCCTTGTGCTGCAGCTCTGTGCCTGGTTTGCTTTATTCTTCCTGAACTTACTTTCCTCAAACAAAGATGCCACAGCCGATACTTTGGTGCAAACCACTGTCTCCTGAGGGACAGCACGAACCACATTGAAATAAACCTGAGCAGTGCCTGTTTGTCTAGAAGAGCCACAGCAAAGCCCCAGTGGGGCTGCATGAGCACATACTCGTCCAGTGACAGTGAAATCAAGCAAAACAGGCAACTTACTGAGTTACTGTTCTGAAAATGTCAAAGGTAAAGTCTAGGTTATTTACATAGATGATAGGAAGCATGGATGGTTGAGTCACCATCCCTAGAGGTCTTTGAAAGACAGGTAGATGAGCTATTTAAGGATATAGTTTAGTGGCAGATAGGGATTGTTGGACTCGATGATCTCAGAGGTGTTTTCCAACCTGGTGATTCTATGATTCTTGTTCTGTTTAAGACTAGGAAGCAGAATACTGTCTTAGGGCTGCTTCAATAAAAACTTCAGGTTTCATTTTTATCAATCTCCAGGACATCAGAACAAATTTTGGGTACATGTATGGCTTTATGTCTCTCCCAGGGGATCTAGGCCTGTACAATCCAACCCCAGGAGAATAAGCATTTTCAGAGATGTTAGTAACACATGAGCAGGGTTTTCCCCAATCTACAAGGGAGGGGAGAGGAAATGAGGAACCAGAGTATAGTAAAAACCCTCTTGTCTACATTTTCTGATATAGGTTCAACGTTATTTTTTTTTTCCTCTGCTCTTAGGCACAGCAGTTTAGCCCCTGGGAGAAGCACTCACCTCTGTTGCGTGTCTGTGCCTTGTCAGGCGCACAACAGGGGGAAACTTATTCAATTCAATGCCCTCTCCCAAGTGTGTTCATTACCTTCTGGAAGTGTGTCTCAGGTGTCTACTGTGCTCATAACCAAAATAGCACACAGCGAAAACTTCATTTTCTTTTATTTCAGATGGGGTAAAATCAAATTTCCAGGAACCATATTCATGACAACAAGCTAAATATCTATTTTTCGCTGTTTCTCATTCCTCTTTCAAAATAAAGGAAAGAGCTTTGTCTGCACTGTACCTCTGGGTATAGGTCTCCTGCTGAGCCTTTTAGGAATCTCTCTAATCTGGCAGTGCAGAAACTGCTGTAACATATTCACGTACAAGCCATGTCTGTACTTCTATTGCCGTGCACTGGCGAGGCAGCAAGTGTAACAGCCACATTTTAACTTGTCAAAGCAGGAAAGAGCAGGATGGGAACAGACAGGCAGTTCAGAGACATCAGTAAAACTATTTTTGCAAAAATAATTCCCCAAACAGAGCCCATTGCCATTACAGCATTACACATATCAGTGGTTCGGGGCTTCGTCTCTGTTCCAGCTTGGGAATTTATACTGCATTAAAAATACATGTGAGGACCCCGGGCTGCACCCTGAAACTCATCAGCACATGAAGGCCAAAGCCTATGACCAAGCAAAAGGAAACAGATTCATCCACAGCCCTCAAAATTTTTCTTCTGCTGCTTTGGGGGGTGCTGCCTTCAAAGGTTTGCCAGCCCCAGTTAAATGTTAACACTTGAATGTATAAGATCAGAAGCCGCTCAGCTTGTTACTGGTAGCATTTCATTATAAGGGACAGCTGGGTCAAGCTTTGAGTTCAACTCTAGGGATTTACACAGGCTGTTCCCATTTAAAGCAGATGAGCAGCTTACTGGACCTAAGCAAACAACAACAAAAAAAAAGAGTGCATATAGAATTCTTTAGGACTAGTATTTCAAGTAGTTATTGTTCTCATTTAAAGGTAGTTTCTTGACTGCTTGTCTATCTTCCTCTGCATCCCAACTATCAGCCCTCAGGGTAGCTTTTCATTACCACGAAACACATTTGTGTACGTTGATCTGAAGGATAAGAGCTGTGTCAGAAATCAGCACTTGAAAAATCCAGAGTTTGTTTCCTATTTCTCCCTGGTCTGACCTATTAGGTTGCTTCGACAATATTGCAGCATTACATCACCTCATATGCTCATCTGATCTTGACTTAACACAAGACGACTTGTCATAACTGAAGCTACATATCCCAGGGCAGCCATGTGTCAGAAAACATCAGACTTGTAATTTCAGATCTCCAAAGCCCCATCCAGTTGCTTCATTCCAGTAGCAGAATCACAACAAACAATGAGCATCTTACAAAGCTTCTTTTGTGATAGCTGATTTCTCCTGATATAAAGGGAATTAGCATCCTTCTGAAACTACCCTCGAACACTGAAGCCTGCAACAGCATTCCCAACACGCCAGGGAGTATGAATAAACCAGCGTTAGTACAGAAAGAGAGCATAGCAAAAGCAGAAAAAAACACAATGGGAAAAAAAGAAACTACACAATGACTATTATAAAACACAGGCCAAAAAAAGCAGTTTATAGAATCATGGAATAGTTTGGGTTGGAAGGGACCTTAAAGATCATCCAGTTCCACCTCCCTGCAATGGGCAGGGACACCTCCCACTGGAGGAGCCCTCGCATCATCCACGTAGCCTCCTCTGCACACATTCCAACAGTTCCATCTCCTTCTTATGTTGAGGATTCCAGAACTGGACACTATGGTCTCCAGATGAGGTCTCAAATGAGAGGAATAGAGGGGTAGAATCCCCTCCCTCACCCCGCTGGCCACACTGCTTTTGATGCAGCCCAGGACACAGCTGGTTTCTGGGCTGTGAGCACATGTTGCTGGCTCATGTCAGGCTGCTCATTGATGAGCACCCCCAAGTCCTTCCCCTCAGGATTGCTCTCAATCACATCGTCCCCCATCCTGGATTGAAATCAGGCATTGCCCCGACCCAGGTGTAGGACCTTGCACTTGGCCTTGTTGAACCTCATGAGGTTCTCCCAGCCCCACCTCTCCAGCCTGTCTGGGTCCCTCTGGATGACATCCCATCCTTCCACTGAGGCAACAGCACCTCTCAGCTTGGTGTCTTCTGCAAACTTCCTGAGGGTGCACTCGATCTCGCTGTCAATATCATTGGTGAAGATATTAAACATTAACAGTCCCTGTACAGATCCCTGAGGGACACCACTAGTCACGGATCTCCACCTGGACTTCGAGCCATTGACCACTACTCTTTGAATACAACCCTCCAAACAGTTTCTTATCCACCAAATCATCCACTCATCAAAGCCATATTTGAATTCAGGGAGAAGGATGTTATGGGGGACTGTGTCAAAGGCTTTACAAAAGTCTAGATAGATCACATCCGTCGGTTTACCCGTGTCCACTGCTGTGGTTACCCCATCATAGAGAGCCACTAAGTTAATCATAGAGAATTTGCTCCTGGTGAAGCCGTGCTGGCTGCCATTAATCACCTCCCTGTCCTCCATGTGCTTTAGCAGGACTTCTAGGAGGATCTGTTCCATGATCTGCCCAGACACAGGGGTGAGGCTGACAGGTCAGTAGCTCTAGGGTCGTCTTTTCTATCCTTTTTAAAAATAGGTACAACGTTACCCTTCTTCCAGTCATCAAGGGCTTGTCCAGAAATCCTACAGGAAACAGCCCTTGAGTTGCAAAAGGTCTCTCAGTAAAACTAAACATTGTGCTCTCTTGACTTGCTCACAAAGATAGAAGCTGCCAAACACTTAAATCAACAGAAAGAGCAAAGCCCAAGAATACAGACACGCTACTAGGACATGTAGTGATGTGGGTAGGTGATGTTAGAGGGTAACTCAAGGAGCACAAGGGCAGCTGCAAACCATTACACAGCTGATCACAGTTTAGAAGTAAGTTTGTACCAGAAAATAAAGGTGGGATGCTTAAAGGAGAAGCTGTTTTCTGGCAGCAGCAGAACGTGCAGTCAATCAGCAAAGCAGCCAGCAGGCAGGCTGTGTGGTCCGATGGCTCCAGGGGAAGCTGTTGAGGTAACCGGTCGTTCCCCTTCGAAGCACTAATGGGCACAGTGCTGGCCAACGTACTCTGCAGCACGGGCTAGATTTCCATCGCTACCCATGCGTGTCAAGGAATTGTAAAAGAAATATTTTTAGCATGTTTTACTGGCTCCTGTTTATCACTGAGCCAGGGATTTGTTTGCCCTGGCTTATTTCACGGCTGTACAGCGTGAAGCACTCGGAACACTGAGCAAGGTAGAAAAGTAACAGAATCCATTTACTTTTAATTGCTTTTTAATCTTAACAAGTCTATGCCTCAGGAGCCTTATTCAACAGGCAGCAGCAGGGCTGAGCCAGGGAAGCATCCTCCCTGAACTGAGAGAAGGCAACACATCACGGAATCACACATCCAAGCTCCAGTTAGTGATATTTTGTACCGAAGAGACCTGCACATACAAAATAGCACAGATTTTTTTAGCCCTGAGGGGGCTTAAAAAGGACGGGAGGGCAGAGGCGAGAACAGTGGGCAGATTTTCAGGGTAAACCCTGTTTCTGGAACTGGCTTTTTGTCCCTGGAGTCCACTGGCTGTGATGGGAGGTTCTTACATGGAGACCAATATGAGTCAGCGGGTTCACTCCAGGCAAGCCACAGTGGACAAGCTGAGCTGTCTCAGCTGAATGTTCCTCCCCTTGCCACCCACAGAATTATCTGTGTGCGTGAGTTCAAGCGTGTGCTGAAGTGGTGACAGGACTGGGGCCTCGGCTCCCCTCAAACATTGACATTTTTGATGTAAAATCAACCCAAACCAGGCAACCAGGGCAACAGAGAGAAAAGAGAAAAATGCAGGTAACAGACCGAAACTCTGAAGAAAGCTTTTATATGAATAGCTGCTACTTCATTTCTAGCTTACTCAGAAGCTTTCTCCCCATTATCATCAGACTCAGCATGGAGTGTCCCTTTATCTCAAGTCCTTTTTCCACGGAAGTTCTTTCTGTGAAAGCTAAATTTGGCTCTTGGATACAGATTCACGGCTCTCCCTGAAGGGAACAGACCTTAGCTCTGGATCCAAGAGGAACAGATGCCATCAGTGTGAGTCACAACAGCCACAAAGTTTGTCACAAGCAATCATAACACTGATCTGAAAGCCTATCCCAGCGGAGAGGAGAAAGCTAATAGATAAAATTCCAGTGGCTATGTTTTCTCGAGCTTTTCACAGCAGGAGTTTGCGTCAGTAGGAAGCAGGTGGCCCTAGATACAAGGGAAAACTGATTTAGAAGTCCCTTTTTAAAGTTATATGGCAATGCCACAAGGAACAGCATGAGACATTTTCAGAGTAATTTATATTAAATCAAGGCAACTTTGATTTGCCCCCTGTCCTCCCTGTCTTTCAGCTCCCAGAGCAATTGGATGCTCTCGCATCCTGTTGCCTAACATGGCACAGGGCAGGAACTGCCCACTTACAGCAATTAAAAAGCTTTAGAGATCATCCCTTATGGACCAGTTGAGGGTTTACTCAGCCTCCGCAGACTACCAGACCCCCCAAAAAAGCAGACAGCACTGGTAGGAGACAAAGTCCAAAGACAGGAACATGAGGACAGCAGGAAGAAGTAGTTGGAGCAGAGAGGAAGACAGTGCCAGAGAATGAGGAGGACGATGTACGGTTTCTTACTTTTAACTGGTCCTCTGGGAGGTGTCGCAACTGAATCCCTCTCTCTGGCTGTGTCTCCTTCTCTAGCTTCCTTTTTCGGTTCCTCTCCATCCAAACATCATCGAAGCTGAAGCACTTATAGAGGGGTTTAGGTCTCTTCCTTCTCCTCTGTGGAATCCCCTTGTTTTTTTCATCTGGAGCAAGGAAGGAAAGCCTCCAGGCTTTGTTCTCAAGGGTGGAGGTAGGGCGTGGGGATGGTGGGACCTGGGAGGGCCTCCTTTTGCGGTGGGGAACCCATTTCTCACTCGGCCGCTTTTCAGGTGGCATTTGCCATTGCTGTTTAGGCTCCTGTTTCACAAACAGCAGGTGAAAACACAAGGTTTGTTGGCTGGAAATTTTGTTTGCCTTGAGGCAGGTTAGACAGAAGGTGGTAAAGCTCCATCCTGCAGCCCCAGAACTATTCAGAAGAAAACGCTTTCCCAAGAGTATCGGCTGAGCAAAACCAGTCTTCTCCATGGGCTTAGGGGTACCCTGAAGCAGCAGCTCTGCTACCCTTTGAGAGTGTAACATACCCTCCCTCTGCACAGGATAGTGCCCTTTCCAACCCTCATTCTAGAGGGCATATTGCAATATCATTTCTACTGGAATTTAGGTCACTCTGTCTGTATAATATTATTTACAAAGACAGATTGTGTCCCTGAAAATAGAATAATGACCAGTGTTGTCTGCCTGTGCTTTTCCAACTGCACTTCGCTTATACAATGTGAAAAGGTTTCCTAGATGCCTGCAGGTCTGATATACTGTGCCTCCCGATGTGCTCTTTGTGCTATTCATTTGCTTGATGTTGGGCTTAGAGTGAGGAATCGCACAGCTTTGTGCTTTCACTCTTATTTGCTTTTAATGAGTGGTTGCACAAAATTACAGCTTTTATACTGGAACAACTTGAAATCAAGAATGCCTCTGAGGCACCGATCAACCACTCCAGGTAGCATCAGTGTTAGAATCAATGACGTTTAAGGTGGGAGACAACAACAATGAGAAATGAACGATCGCAGGAGCCTCTTTTCATGCCAAGAAAATGTTACGTGCTGACAACCGTATCTCTCCAGTTTCTCACAATTCATTTGAAGAACATAAATACGACAAGTCTTAAACCACTGCCGGCACTTCCTAGCTCCTCTCAATTAACCAACAATCCCAGATCAATTCTTCTTTGCTGCTGGAAAGAGATGCCTCAGACTGGAAACTCTTCTTGTGTACTAGATGCTATGCAAAAAAAAGAGTGTACCCTGCTGGTATTCTGTGCTCCACATCATCATATTGGAGAGGAGCAAGGAGGAGTGCACTGTTGCACTTAGTTTTATGACCTTTTTACTTAGCAACATACATAAGGAACACCAGCCTTTGTGTTTAGATGATAATTATGTTAGAAATACTTAACACTGCAAATGCACTTTGCTATATATNTAACTTTCTTAAAATTGTTCAATCTAGCAATCAATATAAATAATTATATATTTGCTCCTAATGGTAGCATTATAGGATGTGGGCTTGCCTAGTAAGGGTTTTACACAAGCCTCATTTCTTTAGTCTTTTCTAGATGCTCTTTTGGGTTCTCATTCACAGATCAATGATTTTATTCATCCTCTGAGAGGTTTCATCTCTTGACAGTGTGTATACACCAAGTATCTGGCATATTCCTAGACTGGTTTAACACTGGAGTCTCTTGCCTAGCATGTGGTGTCCAGTATTAAGTTTGTAAGTTAAGATGCCCTTGAAAACAAATATTTTGAAGCAAAGCAGAAGACCGAAGGGAATAAAGCAAATTCTCTTTCCCTTCTGCCCTCAGTAATTTCAGTACTACTGCCCTCATTTCACAAACTACCACCCACACACATTAGATAAAAAAACTCTAAACAATCAATCAAAACATTGGCAATAAGTGAGGAGAGGTTGCGGGAGCCAGATTTGTTCTTTGTTCAGGCTGAGAAGAGAGCATTAAAGGCCATATAAGAACAATCCCCAACAACTGTGTGGTTACGTGGAGGACGGGTCAAAATTCTTCTCAGTAGTGCCAGACGATGCCACAAGAAAATGGCCAGAAACTGTAGTTTGGGAAGTTCTTGTTGGACATTAGGAAAATCATTTTCCTGAGGAATATGTTTCCCTGGGAGGTTAGTGAAATCTCCTGGAATGGAGGTTTTCAGTTATTGATTAGACAAAGTCATGAGGTTGTCTCCCTGCTGTTGCCACTAATCCCGTCTGAAGAAGGAGGTGGCTTTAGATGACTACCCAAGGTCTGTTCCAATCCATCTTATTTTGGTTTCTACACAAAAACATAGGGATTTTCTACTAAAATAATAGGGAGAAAGAGTAGTCTAAGCCCATTTTGGAGGGTATCTTAGATCTTTAATATAACCTGGGATGTGAGAGACAACAGGGGGCTGCAACAGCGGAAAAAGCTGTGTGAGGGCTCATTTGAGTCAAACACAACCAGCCCTCAGCTGTGGAACTGATTGAGCAGTTCCAGATTGATGAACTCTCTGAAAACTGCTTGGGGGATGCAGAAGCTCATGCTCTCTCTCAAGTGCCACTCGTGCAAATCTGCTCAGCAAAATTACTCTGCGATTTCTTAGCGTCAAAACTCATCAGCAGCAATACTGAAGAAGTAGCATGATCAAACTAGGCTCTGGGATCCCAGCTAACAGATCAATCTCTGTCACTCTGGTGGTGTGTGTGTGGCCACTGAAGGGGATTCCTAAGCTCCCAGCCACTTAGAGCTTGGGAAATCCTCTCTGGAACTGAAAGACTACTGACAGAGAAGTCTCTGCTTTTGAAAACCTCAGCCAATCAAGAAATCCTTACTGAAGATACCATCTTTTTTTGTGAGATCCAGCCTATCATGAGGAAATTAATGTGTTACCAGTAGAATACAATACAACATCAAAAGAGACCTTGGATCCATGGGATTTTTTCTGTTTGCTGTAGAAGTGGCAGGAAAGGACTCCTAGTGGCAATCAAAGGGTAGTTATGGTGACTGCAAAAGACCTGTGCTGCTTTGAAAGACAGATACTCATAGTCTAAGAAAAAAACATTTTACAGCTTCAAAAAAAAGTGACTGCTAGCAATAGGAACTGATTTCCATGTTGCCTTTCACTTTGAGAAACTTATTTACACCAGTTACAAGGCTCAATTCTTCCGTATCTTGAGAGGGGTAAGACCCAGATAAAAATTGGACTTGAGCACAGAGTGGCTTCTGCATATTCTTTCTAAGGCAGCTTATGCATTAGCACTGTTGTGGTGACTCTTTTCCTTTAGGTTTTTGTGGTAAATCTTCCCTTAAAGGCTGCATCAATTCATACAGTCTTGAACAGAAACAGAACGATTAATTAGTGCTACCTATTTTAGACAAAGAGGAATATTTATGCACCAATGTGTTCACCAAAGTCATTACTTTCTAAACCATATTAAATAAAAGACTCTGCAAACCAAACCACCACTTGATTATTCCCAGGCACTCACCTCTTCTCGCAGCATGTCACTAATGGAAGAAGCTGTGTTTAAGCTGATCTGGGATTGGCTGCTTATGCCACTATCATCCCTCTGGTATTCATTGTCCAATGAGTGTACGGAAAGTAAGAGGCTACCTCTGGGTTTCAGTGTCTTTGGTCTCTCAGGAGCCTCCAAATTGCCTTCAACTATAGAGCTGTTCCCGAGAGAGATCATCGAAGTGGCACATATTCTTCCAGGATAACGGAAGCTCTTGTGCTGAGAAGCAGACCGTGGACTCTGCGGTTTAGGACTCATGGGCCTACAAGGCATGTCCTTCCCATCAGAATTTGAGAGCTGAGGACACGATGGGCTTGACTGGCTAAATGGTGAGTCAGTGGGGCTAAATGGGGATTTCATCCAGTATTCCTCTAGAGAACTATTTAAACTGTTGCTCAGAGACTCCTGTTGTTCGTCACAGTCTGTACTCTGTGAGCACCTGATGCCCAAGTCATGGGACTGTGTTCTTTTTCTCCATATAGCTGGAGGGGAAGACACATCAACGGGCTTCACAGAGGTGTCAAAGTAGTTGGTGTCCATCGAGGAGCCGTTAGCTGTTTCTGCTTTTAAAAACGGGTGGTCGTCAGAACTGTCCTGTCGCTCTACTGATATTGCTCTCATTACCTGGCCTCCAGTTGCACTAAGACTCTCCTGTGCTGCTGATAAGCTTGCTAGGACAGGTCTTTTCAGTCCATCGGCCTCTTTGCTTTTTAGAAAAGCTTTCCAAGTGCTCTGGCGAAGTTTGGCTTTCTCCTTTTCATTTTTCAGCGATACTCTGGAGCTTTGCTCAGTGTTTTCTTTTTCTGGAGATTTGGATTCAAATAAGCTTGAGAGGGATTTGTGCGCCAAGGCCAATCTTGTCCTGAACTTCTTACCCTCAGGTGTTTTGTTTCTTTTGTATTCATTTTCAGGGAATGATTTTCTAATCCCAGAGTATTCCACAGGTTCGCTGTCATTGTTTTCTGATGAACCTGAAATGTGTTGATCTGCATATTTGACAGCAGCCAGTGTGGGAGAAGCTGAATTTGTGTCTACATCTTCCATCAGTATCCGACCAGAGCCAGAAGCCTTCCTCAGGCTCATTCTGTTGAATAATCCTGTAGGTCTCTCATAGAATAAATCATCATCATCAGAGTACTCAGAGGCATAACTTTCCTTCCTGTGGAAGGCTGACCCAAATGAACAGCTTTTGAAAGACTGTAAACTTTCAGTGTCTTCATCCTCTTTCCCGGCATCCAGCTCTTCCATCCTTGCCTTGCTGCCGAAGAAGCTGCTGCCTCCGTGATTTTCCGCTGTTACAGGCTTGGTTTTCCTGAAAGATGTCATTTTTGAGAATACTAAAAACCTAGAGGCTTTCCCACTATTCCCATTCTTTGTTGGCTTTTGCGCCGCTTTGCAGAGACTGGTGGTGCTTCCCAAGGCGTGGAACAAGCTCTCATCCATTTCCTCGCTGTTAGTGCTGCAGGTACTTATATTGTCCAGGCCCAGCATGCAAGTGTTTTGGGTCTCCCTTTTCTCAGAATAGTTAAAGACATTAGACACATCTAAGTTCAGAGTACTTTCTTGGCTAGCTGTATTTTCTGCAGAAGAACCCTCCTTTCCTTCACTAGGAGAAGGTTCTTCACAAGTACCTATTTGTTCACTTGAACCATTACTCCAGTCTGCAGCTGCCTGCCCGCCTACTGCCTGTTCAGAGATGATGCTGGGCCCTTGAATATCAACGTTCTCAGATTCTCCCTGGCACAAACAGCTTACACTGCATGTTTCCAGTGTTGTTGCACCGGTTACATGCGAGCCTTCCTTTCTGCCTTGAAGTGCTTTGAATTCCTCTTCCTCAGACACTCGGTCAGCTTTTGTTTCAGCCAGTGGCTTTCTGAATTGTTCCATCTCTTGTTCAAAGCCAGTCTTAGTTCCGCAGGGATCCTTCTCAGAGATCATAACACCACTTCTGCTGTGCGATTTTAAGAGAACGTCACACTGACCTGCCTGACTTCCTGCAATGAGCACATCGTTTTCCAGTGGTACAATAACACCCCTGAATTCCACCTTTGCACTTGTTCCTGTGGAATTACTACAGGTCAGCCCTAAGGATGAAACAGCATCTGTTTTCTCACTTTTCTCTTGTGAAAATTCCAGTTTTTCTTCAGCTTCATCCCTACCAGGGAGTACCTCTGCACTACCAGGAACAGGGCAGGTGGCCAGAGTTTCTTCTTCACAGCTACAGCTTTCGCTCAGAACTCTCTCTGGCACATCATGAGCTTTGCTGACAGTATGAGGAGACATCAAATTCTTGCTCGCTACGTTTTTCAAGGTTCCAGTTACCGCTGCAGTAGGAAGGTTATCTTGCAGTGTCTTGGACTGCAATCCTTTCTGCTCTACAGACACTATAATTAGGGCAGGCTTTAACTCTGGAAGAGCCATGAAATGCCTCCCTTGGTTTATATAATCTGATTTGGAAGACATTTCAACAGCGAAGACACTGTCTTCATCCTTTTCTTTATGAGTCGGATGTTCATTTGTTAAAAGCTCAGCGTGACTTCTTAAGGCACCGGGTTTGCAACTTGCATTTTGCTGCGTTGTCTCTCTGTGCTCTGCCTCAGTGTCACCATCTGGTTGCAAAGTGGTTTCCAGAACTTTCCAACTGAAGTCAAGGTTGGAAGAATCATCTACCCGTTTTCCCCCTACCATTATCTCCACACCTGACAGTTCAGGTTCAAGACCATTCTCCTCCAAACTCTCCTGCTGTATTCTACCGGTGGAAACACAGTTTACAGAACAATCACAATCTTGGTTTTCCACAACAGTAGGAAAACCCACATGACAAGCTGCTAGGGTCTCTGTGTTACCAATGCCAGATTCGACATCAGCATCACAAAGGATTCTGTCTGCTTCCAGATCTCTTTCAGTTTTGTACTGGCCACGTTTTATAAGTTCTTCAGCATTTATAATCACTGGCTCACAGTCCAGAGCAGATGAAGTCGTCTTTTGTTTCAGATTGCACTCACAAGCATCAGTCTGTGTAGGAGATAAACTATCAGCGTATGCACTTTCTGATTCTGGGCTAAGGCCACATGTCTCTGGCTTAGAGTGAAAATCAGTGCACTGGGGGGAGCCTGCTGGCTGAGAAAGCTGACACTCTTTTGAGTCTATGTCAGTATTAAGAAGAGATGTTTTTATGCCGAATTTGCCCTCTATTTTTATTGCCTTTTCAGGGCTTACAGGCAGCCTTCCTAAGTTTCTCCAAGCGTATTCAAAATCCAGCCCTTGTAGATGTATTCTTGAACATGACCATCTAAATTTGTCTGCCTGATGAATACAGTTCCCCACATGTTCTCTCTTGCTTTGAGCACTGATATTTTCAGGGAGACTGTGCCACGTCTTACTTTCCGTAATCTCTGATCTTGTGAGTGGCGGCTGAGATTTTGATTTGAAGCAGCTCCGGCAAAAGAGTGAATCTGATGCCAACACCGTCTCTGTACTTCCATGTTTGATCTTTTTACCTGTAGTTTCCCGACAGTCGACCGAGTTCCTCCTGCCGCATTTTATCCTGGCCATAGAATCTAATTCATGCTTACAGTCAGACACCTCGGTGTAACTTCTACAGTCAGGTCCATTTGTTTCAAAAGGAAGATTAGGCAAACTACAGCTTGATGCTGCATCTGACTGCAAGGAAAATTGCTGGGCCTCAGGAAAAACCAAACAACTTTCTGAGCTTCCTCTGAAACAAGCAATGCTTAATCCTGCAGGCCGTTCCTTCTGTCTTGTCACATCATCTTCTGGAGGTATTGAGCTGGTGCACGTCTGCACTTTACTACTTTCAAGCTGTGCTTTATTTTGCAATATTGCTGCAAACCTGTTGTTTCTCTGTGCTATAAAGCCCTCTTCACAGACTCGGTTCTCTCTGTTGAAAATGTCACTAGTTAATGTTAGGTCTTCATCACTCAGCTCTTCACCTTGTGACTTTACAGTTTGTATGTAAAATTCAGGTTTGCTTGGTGCTTCTTTTGTTTTGGAAGACACCTCTAACTGCACTCGCTGGGTGAATTCGGGTTGCCTCGAGCACTTAAGTTCCTGGAGGGTCGTTCCTGCCTTTGCTTTAGGAAGACTGCAGCACAGATTCTTTCTTTCAGTAACAAGGCAGTTTGAATCCAAGCAAGTTTCCCCGGTTACATCGCTGGAAACAGATTCTGTGTCTGATACGCTCTCATAAGGCTCAGTTTTTACATCTGACAAAGATCCACTCTGATGTGACAGGGTCTCAAAATAATCTTCATCTGTTTCTTGGCTGGATCCACGTATCTCCAGCTCTATCATGCTTGGGGTAGAACTGAGATCATCTTCAAACTCTCCTTCACTGATGTAGTTTTCAGCTGGCTCTGGGGTCTATGAATAAACAGATAAGAATGATTTAGTGATGATCTCCCACAGCAACTGGGTAGCATAAATTTTTATTAGAAAGGGGACTTAGGAACACAATTTAATACACATTGACGTCTTTGGAAGTTATAGTTGGTGTTCTACTTATTGAGGGACTTGAGGTCTTTCTGTTTCTTACTTTTGTTTCTCATTTTTAATATATTATTATGCAGAGGCCAAAATTTGACTTTTTGCCATATCTTTCATAGCCAAATACTAAGACACATTTCACACTCAAGTACGTCAAATGCAAATTTTCCCTTGCCAGCAGATCTAAAAACTCTACTGAATCCATCTTCAAATCTGAAGAGGAGTTTTATGCCACAAACTTGATAAATAATCTTTACTGTCCAGCTTACAGAGGTGTGACATAAATATAGGCAGAACAGCTTTGCACTTGCATATTTCCCATACCAAAGCCTGAACCGAAAGTGAAAGAAGTCTTTGATCTCATCTTGCAGAAAGCTTCTACCAGGAGCACTACATATATCAGCTATCAGAGCATATCCAAGTCAGTGACTGAGAACAGAAAGATTTAAACCACACTGCCAGTATTAGGAAATGTCTTGGTCCCATACAGTTGCCCTGGGAGAGCCTCAGACTCTTCTTCAACCATCAGAAAGAAGTCTGGACTTTTTTTTTAGTTTAAAGCAGAAAATGAGATCATAGCAAGCTTTCCTAAGGTAAAAATAGAATCATAGAATCATAGAATCACCAGGCTGGAAGAGACCCAACGGATCATTGAGTCCAACCATTCCTATCAAAATAGTACTTGCTGTCTGTCAGCTTCGGGTACAGTCATTGTCAGGAGTTTATAAATGTACCCAACAAAGCCATTTAGCTGACTGCAGCCTCAGTCCATATGTATCAACTAGGACAAGCTACATAAATATAAATGGCAGCCTTAACCCTAATGCTGGATGCCTCTTCAACCAGGTTTTGATAACAATCATCACAAGGATGGTCAGCACATTTCTAAATCTGAAAATTGAGATAATAAACAACAAAAGACATTTCTAAAAGAACCCCACAAGTAAATGCCAGTCGTCAAACTGAAACACAAGGCTGCTCGGCCTGAGTTGTTTGACACCTTCACCACCCTCCCTTGTCACAGAAGTGTGAGTCCTCACCCAGGAAGCCAAATTCCAAACCACAGCAGAGGTCACGTCACAGCATTTCTGATTCTAAACTCCAAAATGTAGAGGGGACACGGGGAAAGGGAAAGCACCAGGGCTATTTCCAAAAGGGGTTCTCGATAAGAAGACTGATATTGTCTCTTGACAGAAAAAGGAAAATATAAATTGAATTATGGAAATAGGGGGAGGATTCAGTGCTTGAAACAAAGTGCAGAAATCACTTTCACGCCATTGAACCTGACTTAATTTTCCTATAACTGAAACATGAGTTGCGCAAACAGCAGAGCTGCGTGTCCTTTACTGTGTGCATTCAGTGATACATGTCATTGAGGTTCTTTGAAAATGTCAGACCCCACCATCCCCAGGACAGAGCCGACCAGCATTAAAGCAGCACAGACCAGCATTTCACACAATGGTTGAGCAGCACAAACCGTGAGCAGTTGGCATGCGCAGCAGTGAGTACGGCAGCAGCTGTTCAGCGGTAACAGCCTCTTCCGCAGTGTTCTGAGCACAAATTTACAGATGGCAATACACTAAGATAAACACTGTTCAGGCAAGTAGGAACAATGTAATGAAGATACCCAACTGTCCCCAAGGGTAATTATGAATTAAATTACAAAAAAATTAGAGCAGAGATCCATTATAGTCAATCTTCATTCCAAACATAGCTATGTCAAGATATTTGAACTGTGACACTCCCCCCCCCCCGAATTAAAAATTTGGGGTTTAATGGGTTTATTCATAGAATCAAAGAATCATGGAACAGTTTGGGTTGGAAGGGACCTCAAGCTATCCAGTCCCAAGCCCTTCCATGGGCAGGGACACCTCCCACTGGATCAGGTTGCTCAAAGCCCCATCCAACCTGGCCTTGACGTTCGCCTTGATCCCTCCAGGGATGAAGCAGCCACCACTGCTCTGGGTAACACATGCCAGGGCCTCCCCACCCTCACAGGAAAACATTTCTTCCCAAGATCTTATCTCAATTTACCCTCTTTCAGCTTAAAACCATTCCCCCTTGGTCCTATCCCTGTACTCCCTGATCAAGAGCCCCTCACCAGCTTTCCTGTAGACCCTTTCAGGACTGGAAGGCTGCTATGAGGTCTCCCTGAGGCGTTCTCTTCCTCAGGCTTAACAACCCAAACTCTCTCAGCCTGCGCTCATATGGGAAGTGTTCTAGCCCTCAGATCATCTTTGTGGCCTCCTCTGGACTCATTATGCCATTAAATCAGAAGCAGAGGCCCCACAATTGCCTGCATACCTTGTGGGAAATGATGAAAGACATTCTAAGTATGAAGGGCACCAATTAATGTCAACCAGCATTCCTGGCTGGAGGTCAGGACTGAACATGTGCCCTCAGTGCTGTTAAAGGGAAGAGATGGCATCAGGATCAGCCTGGCAAGGTCTACTTTACAAGAAGTACTCTGGGATGGAGTATCTCTGAGGAAGGAGAGGACACAGAAGCTTCAGTTCCTGCTGTGTCTGCCAAAGCCCCCTGCCTAGCACACTAAGAAGGCCTGGATCCAACACCCAGTAAATCTGAAATTTATGAGCCCCCTGAACTCCACGTGATGACAAGGGAAGAAGTCCTAACAAGGCAAACCACATGCAGATGTTGCCGTTTTCCCCTTCTTCTATGGGGCTTTGACTTCTCAGTGCCTTTGGGAGGCCAGGCCTTTGCTCTGATCACCACTCAAATAAAGTTTAATTTCCTCTCAGCCTGTGGTGTATTTTGTTAGGATTCACGGGAATGCTTCTCTTTGTGTTTTACGGGGGCTTTTTTTCTGTAAAAATTGAGCCTGAAGGACTCAGTTGAAGCAGAAGGGGGAAAGTTTAGAGTGGGCAGGTTCTTTGAAGTAGCATTGTTCTCGCCAAGCAGTCACAAATGGGCTTGAGAACTGAATAACCATATGGCAGTGATCCTTAGCTGGGCTGCTGATCAGAAAACAGCCCTCATGTCTTTCATTTCCATGAGATTACATTAAGATTTTCGAAAGTCAAATTACTGCTCTGTCCTAGGAAGGGTTCTTGAGAAAACCCTCAGCAGCCACGGACAGAATCGTGTGTTTACACATCTCTTCAATCTCAAAGCAGATAAAGAGCTGGAAGACAAAAGCCTGGAATGAAATTTAAAAATTACTTCTGTAACAAGGCATTTGAACTTCACAGACAATAGTAAAAACAAAGCAAGCTTCCCCTCCCTACTCTTCTTTCATGCCGCTTGACTGTCTCTGAAGGGTGCCAAGAAAACAGGACAAAATCGAGGTTCCTGATCTTTCTTGCTGTTATTGCAAGTCATGTATAATCACATCAACATGATTGCAGTGGAAAAAATAAAACTTTTGAGTTTCATATGTGAAGGCCTTTACCCCCATGGCATAAGATACCTTCCATTCAAGTCTGCTCCTAACTGAGGGCTGGCAACGCTCTTGTGTCCTCTGCTCCCAGGGATGCAGCCACTCCTATCTTGTGAAAATGTTTTATTTGGTGGGGAAGACATGTTCTCTTGATTAGGTTCAGTATTTGTGTAATTTTCTCACACATAAGAGATTATAATTGCAACAATTGTTTGCTTCTTAGATGTTGTGTTCCCATATTTTCCTGACAGACAATTGGTAGGATAGGACAAATAGAAAATTGGATTGCTTCAGCTAGTCCCTTAGTGAAGGAATTTACTCTTAAATCCTACAATCACAAAAAAGAATCTGAGCGTTTATATGGTTTTTGCTATTATTTTGAATGAAGTTCCCTGGGCAAGCCTGACTTTTTCCTGAAATCAACACAACACAAAAGCATTGTCTATTGGTCTTTCAAAGGATTCAGATAACTGTTCTCTCTGTAGCTGGTGGTAATACAGGGTAGTTATTCCTGTACATTTCATAAATCTCCCTCTAGAGCTTGTTTGACAGAAAGGGACAGGACAGTGTCTTTGGTTCACAATGTGATGAGGCTAAAATAAAACAGGTAAGAGCAATCCAGCTGTCCCTTCCCAGGGATAGTGACTGGGTTTGAAATTCTTAAATCTTCATGATGTCTAAACAGTAAAAAATTGAGATACTCTAACATGGTAGCATGGAGCTCAACCATCCTCTGCAATGAGAGCTGTGAAAAACTGAGCTTTTTCTACAGCCAAGTAGGGACTTAATGTGGCCTCCACAGCTTTGAAAAATGCTGATTGCAGAACTGTTAGAGTGATTATAGAGATCCTGAACTGAGGGTACAGAGTAAAAACCAATGGTATAGAATCATAGAATCACCAGGTTGGAAGAGACCCACAGGATCCCTGAGTCCAACCATTCCCACCAATCTCTAAACCATGTCCCTCATCACCTCATCCACCTGCACCTTATCTCCTTCTGCACCTGTGATACACCTCTGCTATAGAAGGGACAGCCTTGAAGTGAGAGAGGAGTCTGGCCTCAATATCCTGCTAAGCCTCCAGTTAGGCTGATATAAGGTTGCTTAAGGTAATGGTACTTCTAGAAACTTGGATGTTTGCAGGGTTGGAAATGCCTGGGGAGATCTAAGACCACAAAGTCTTTCCAGAAAAGCAGTCACAGAAATAGCTTTTCATGAAGTTAAATTATGTTCTTGGATTTGAGGCAAAGGCAGCATAAAAAGTGTTCCCTTCATGAGATGTTCTGTCGCAGAGTTCAAAAGTGATTCGTGGCAACGACAGAGCACAGCTTCATGCTGGTGAACCAGTCACACTACCTCAGTCACTGCAGAGCTATAAAGAAAAAGCCCTTCAAAGAGATTTGTGCAAAAGATACAGACTTAGAATTAATGGTCTCAACTTTCCTGGCCTCTTACATATTTAAATAAATGCAGAGCATGTCCGGAAATCCCTAAAGCAAGTTGGATGCCAGTCAGAGGTTGGATTATACATGGTACAAGGAGTCATAGGCTTAGATTGTGTGGCAAATGAATTTGCATGTAAAGTTTTGTTCTCTGAAGAAAAACAAAATTGTTTGGTAGAGCACTCCCCCACACCCAGAATTGTGGTTTTTAGGATTTGCGTAGAATCATAGAATAACCAGGTTGCAAGAGACCCAAAGGATCATTGAGTGCAACCATTCCTATCAAACACTAAACCATGTCCCTTAAAGCACAGAGTTTGAGTAAGGCTCTTAAATTAATGCAGATGCAACCAGCCCCCCCAAAATCTACCACTGGGAAAGGACTTTGGACAGGAGGGTACAGTGCAGGAGCTACAACCTGCCCAGAATCCCTCTGTACTGCTCTACTGGGGCTTGAAAAATGACCCAGCAGAAATGCAGATTAGAAACTAAAACGAATACATCACATAATGTAGCCACATAAAGTCCCTAAGGCCTCAAATTATCTTCCTGATCAAATACAGCTACCCAACCATTTTCTTAAATTGTCTTCATCATGAGTAATGGAAGGTAGGGAATGAAAAAGGAAAAGAGGGCACACTAGCAAAGCCTTTATTCTCTACTACTTCCTTGTAAAACCAAAACTTGTTACACTTAATGAGCGAGAAATAGATGTAAAGACATTAGAAAACACTTACTCTTAATAGTCTGTCATTTTAGTAGATAGTATGTACGCCACAGATGTTTATAAACAACAAAGGAGTGTGAATCAGAGCAGATACAGCACTGCACCTTGATAAGGATTGCTGAGAAGCGATGCTGTTGTCAGCAGCGGTTCTGAACCTTTGTGCTCTGTGCACAAACAGCAGTTTGAGAGGCACTCCAAGAAACACTAGAAACGACACTCTCTGCAGGTAGTGAGGACAGTGCTCTATAACCTCTGGAAGACGACATTTTACTTGCAAAACATGTTCAGGTTTTGATGCAGAGACCAAAAATTTGCATCAGGATTGCACAAGAGGAAACAAGACGCACAGATGGATGAGAAAAGTACAAGGAGGTTGCAGGAGGTTCTTGCTTCAGTTGGTGGAGATACGCACAGGCATCCAACAGTAACTTTGGCACGAAGTCCTTTATCAATTCAGTCACAGAGCAGATTCACAACCCATCTATACACAGCATCAGCACTTATTGCAAGGCACTCCATCCTTCAAGCCATAACATTTTTTGTATGCAGAACTGTTCAGAGATAAAGTCACTAAAACAACGTATCTCCCTTTTCCCCAAGAGATGGACAAGGTTTTTGTTATTTCAAACAGGATGGTTACTTTTTGCTGAAAGAGATCTCAAAGCCAGTTCTGTTGGTTTGTGAGAACTTGCACTACTCAAACAAACAGTGACATGAGGAAACAAGATACAAACATCCTCTGCACACACGTCCTTCTCTAGTTGTATTTAGTACATTTATTCAAAAGCCTCCAAATGGATAATCAAAACCAGCATCAGCAGGACTGAGTGAGCAACCGCATAAGTCTCTGGCAGCTACTGTCACTCAGGGTGGCAGTGTGAGATGAAGGGAAGAGGGAGAAGGAGTTGAAACCAACAGCAAAACAATGCACAGAGCCAGTATAATTTCTAAATATCATAACAGCATCATAGCTGCCAAAAACTCAGGACCTTTTCCCGTTTTGCCAGCTTGAGTGACCACATTCTGTTTCTGTTCGGTGAGCAATTCAATGTTGCAGCTCCATAACCTCCCCCAGAGGAAAAGCTGCAGCTTTACCATGATATTCTCTCATCACACTTGATAAGTACACGACTGCATCAGCAGAAAAATGCCTCGAGCAAGGGGGCTACTGCACTCCACGCAGCCTCCCTGATTCCTTTCAACAAGACAATTCCAACACGCAGACACTTTTATAGCCCAAAGCCAAAACCATTATCTCCCTCCTTTGACCTCAACACTCGTATTGCCACATACAGCTTGGCAGCAATGTAGGCCAAGGTAAAACATGTTGGCTGAGGTGCAGTAGTTTCTAATAGCAACACATAATCTGGGTGCCATCTAGAGGTTTCTATGAGGTGCCTGGTCAGGCTCAGCTTGCACAGAGAAATACGTGCTCCCTGTAAGAATACGAGCTGCATTCCAGTCTTTTCCTGTGATGCGGGTCAAGCTCTCACTAATAAATTCCTCAGTCCTGCTTTAGCCCCAGCCAGACAAGGGCTGCCCAGCAGGTGAAGAGGAGGGGCTGCGAAGAGGCATAAAGATTCATTGTGTTAAGCAGGAGATAAACACACAGGGGAATGTCATTTGCACAATATCATTGCACAAACCCGAGAAGTTTGTGGCTCCCTGGGTCTTGTATTTCTTCCACTATGTTTTACGAACTTCAGTTTGCATCAGAAACACATTGTTAACAATAGTGCAATATCAGACACAACTATTATGAAAAAAAATTCAGTTTTTTTTCTTGCAGGTACTCTGAAGCCTGACAGTTTATTAGTACCAAAAGAAATCCTACATTTTGGCCAAGGCATTAGGAGGAAGTTTTTCACAGAAAGGGTCATTGGAACAGGCTGCCCAGGGAGGGGGTTGAGTCACCTTCCCTGGAGGGGTTTAAGGTGTGGTTGGATGGGGTCCTGAGGGACATGGTTTAGTGTTTGATAGGAACGGTTGGACTCGATGATCCAGTGGGTCTCTTCCAACCTGGTTATTCTATGATGTTATGATTCTATGTAGTTTCACTCTTAAAATGTGAAGTTTAAACTGTATCGGTAGTTAATAATGTTACTGTTCTGAAATATAAAAAGAGAGGGTTTGAAGGCAACAGAACAATATAATATGTCAACTAAAATTTGGAACATGAATAGCTAAAATTCAGACTCCTGCAACTTCCCTGCTGTTTTAAACTGTCTGCATTCATCGCATCGCAATACTCCCTCTGCTGGCAAGTTTTAAAGGGAATATCTTGCTTTTCTGTACTCCTATTTCTGCCTTCAAAACTCGCATTGTTTGATTTCTGGTTATTTTTTCACAAAAACAGGAGTGTGTTTTGCTTGTCTTATAGTACCAAGTCAATGCTTTTCCTCCCTCCTTCACACGTTTCCTCTATTATTTTTTTAAACAGAGAAAAGCTCTGCACTGCCCCAGAAGGAAAAAATCAGAAGTTTCTGTGTTCATGTCAAAAGTATAATGTGAGCAGGTGACAACATGAGCAGGCAACATGAATTCTCACATGAAACAGAGGACTAAGCCTCAATGAAAATACTTTTTGTGCTAAAATTGATGGGAGTGGTTGGACTCGATGATCCAATAGGTCTCTTCCAACCCTGTGATTCTGTGATTCTGTGAAAATGGAAATGCAACTTGTTTGGCCACAGGGACACTCTTACCTCGGAGTCACAGGGGGCAATGTACAGCTGTCTGTCTAGATTTTATTATTAATATTTCTCTATGGCAGATGCATTAAGTGAAGTTGAAGCTGTAAACTTGCTGTGATCACCTTTTTGTGAGTACACTTTAACATAGACATATTTACCTTTTATAAATACAATGCTTCTTTTTCAGAAGCCATTCTGTTTTCTTGAGGACCGTTGTGAAATTATAGAAGGAAAGCTAAATCAAAGTAGAAAGACAACAAATCCTTTAAAAACAGGACAAAATCCTCTAAAGGAGAAAGCTATCAAACAAAAAAACTCCATTGAAGACAAAGAGTGATCCAAGAAATTGTAAGTGTTGTGTGCACATGCAGCCACAAGACATTCACTGGTGATCCTTCAGCGATCAGCAATTCAGTGTTCACGTATGGGATAGCAGTGAAGTGGGAATTCAAGCACAGAGTCATGAGATACGTGGCTTGTTTGGCTTTTAAATTGACCACTCAGACCATCTTTAGAAGCATAGGCTTGCTTTGTGTAATCAAAAACATCTGTCTGCAGACAGTTATAATTCAAGCTGTTAATTACATGACTACTTTGAAGGAAAGGTCCTGCATGAAGCCTGGGAGACACAAAGCAATGACTGATACAGACCTCCTGTTGCTGAAAACATCACCACAAACTGCCTGGTACATTCAGCCACTGCATCTTGATTATGTTGTTTGATTTTTAAACTAATATTTCCGTGTTAATGCTGCTCCTTTTTATCATCCCTGTTGCAATACAATTACCCTAAACACTCTTCCTCTGGCACATCATACTGGAGAGTTCCTAGAGGCTGTAAAGCCCCATGACCTAATTGTGCTGGATAAATATGATGAAGAGTGTCTGCTCCTTAGTGTTTACAGTCTAATTATATAAGACAAAGGGAAGGAAATAGGGATGAGGAGGAAGCACCATCTTCATTTTACAGATCCATAGTAAATGATTCGCTCAAGCAATACAACATTTGCAGCAGAGCCAGGGATTCAACCATCTCAGCCCCTGCTCATTATTTCTATCTTTCCTCTGTTGAGGCTAATGCCCCTCTGAGGTTCGAGGTCTCCTCACACAGACTGTTATGTAAACAGAGAAGAAAACCTCAAGGGTGGTAAGGAAAGAGACATGACTAGAAGCTGTGTGAATACATCAGCTGGGGATTCCCAGAGCTGACAACAGGAATGCACCCAAAGAGATTTGTAGACTCTTTCTTACTATACTTTAAGAAGGAAAGGCCTCAAGAAGAAGACAGACATGAGCTTGGCATCAAGGGGAAGAAAATAAGTAGGAAGAAAGTACAAACATGGAGGAAAAGTACAGTACTTTATTTTGCATCATCGGGGCAAGTTTAATGGGGCTCCCTGGGACACTCATTTAAATATCATGGGATACAAACAATAAAATTATTAGTCTTCCTATGTCTCAGTCTGACTCGCCATTACTAACTGCATGTTCTTGATAGTTTTAAGTAAGACCTTTGCTGACAAATTCAACCTGGCCTTTGATATTTAGACAAACTTTTTCCTCCTTTTCTTGTCATTGTCGTTTATCTTCAGAGTAACTCCTGGTCTGTATCGCTGCATAAAATACAGGAGGATTTCACCTCCCCAACTGCCCCTACTGATCCTTAGTAGCTGCTTCTCGCAGAGTTGCCCTGAAGGGAACAACCTGGCCTCTGGACTCTTGCTAAAGTTACACAAACAGAAACTCAGGCTTTGCAACCAAAGACAGCTCTTACAAGCCGACTGCATCAGGTCTGGAGTCAGCAATAAAATGAGGAACATAGGAAGGATGATTTTCAGACATGAGAAAAAGGCCAGGTCTTGCTCTTGAGTTAAGGAATTGAATAGTATCCAGCACAACTTTGCATCCTCACATCTTATTGTGACCATGAGATATTCTAGTGCCAACAATTTGCGCATTCTCTTCGTACTCTCTCCACAACGGTTGAGAAATCTTCTCAATGGGCTTTTAAAACTAGAAGAGAACAAATAGCATGCCAATTCCTGTAAAATAACAACTTCCAAGAAAACTCAGCTAGCAATGCCATTGGAGAGCATGGATTCAGCTGCATGAACTTGTTCCAGTGCACAGATGGTTTTTGCTCACCATTTTCACTTCTCTTCCCCCATAACAGAAATTAGAAGGGTTCTTTACAGTTATCTTAACACCTTCACTATAGGTAGAAGAACTGTATCAGGATGAGGCCTAATCTGCAGCTGACAGACGCGTGATCAGGGTGCACTGCTCCTGCTCAAGTTCAAACCCCCTCTATATCCAGATCTGAAAGGAAGAATAAGCCTTTCTTATTGAGTGTCTACTGCAGTTTCAGACTTGGACAGAAGCTGAGATGTAGCACATACTATTACACGAGGGCACAAGCCATTCAGCTGCTGTGACATAGGAGGAGACTCAGGTGCTTGTTTTGGTGCAGCTGCTCAGAATCCAGCTTACTGCCTTACTTTTCCTCTGACCTTGGATACCTGATTTCACCTATGTACCTTCTCTGCAAAATAGCAGTGACACCTCCCGACCTCAGAGCTGCAATGTAAATACAAGATTAAGTGACTAGGCACAGGGGAATGAAATCTGACTCATGAGAGGAATTGAGGTCACCTAAGCCCTGCCTTATATTTCAAGATCCACAAAGCAGTATAAATCTGGGACCAAAATGCTCCCCTCTCTCTCTGAGATCCTGCCCGCTCTCAGGAACCATTTATCCCAGCCATGACTTCACTCTATGATGCTGAATTTGATTTAGACGAGATGTACTAATTCACTGCATGGATAAGTGAGAATAACTACCGACTGCGCTTCTGCTGCAAGGCTCCTGCCTCATTCCTGTGAATGGCTTCCAGGGATTTTCTGACACTCCCAACACTACCCATGGCTAAAACAATAGATACACTAATTACAGTGGCATGGGGAACCCCTGCTTAGTACAGGTAAGACCTCAGCTGAAACCTTCAAGAAAGCTCGATATATATCCTACACCAGGATACTTGCAGTGAGTGGAAATAGTCAAAAGAAGAACAAGAATGATCTGGGATGAACATGCTCTGGGGAAAGACTGAAAGCACAGTGTGTAGTCCAGAAAACAGTGAAAACAATCTTTAGCTATGATACAAGGTAGTAATCACCTCTCCAAATGAATGACAGATTAAAAAATACTTAAGAGATTTAAATTGATGCAGAGAAGACTGAAGTTAGAGAAAGGCAACACAGATAATGAAAAACTGGGACAGATCGCCTAGGGGATAGCACGGAAGCACCATCACCTTCTGTCTTTAAGTACATGTTAGATACGTATCTGACAGGAATGACACAGGTAGAGCTGATCTCCAGAAGAAGAGCAGATGAGAAGGCCTTTTTTGGCTCCTTGTAGCCTTCTATTTCAGTAATTATTAACTTATAGATGCTCGTTTAGTTATTTTACTATGATACACAGGGCCATTGTAACAGAGATGACACAGAAAAGCCGTCATAAGGAAAGAACTCGTGTAGCAATCTGATCTGCAAGCAATCTGTGTTGTTCTCTGCAACTGCAGGCAACCATGTAGTAGACGCAGAGCTCAGAAAGCACCCAAGAATGAAGAGACAAGAAGTCTAGAAAGCATGACATGAGAAAAGACTGAAAGAACCAGGACCATTGCTTAGCCTAGAAAAGACCTAACACTACAAAATGGTACACACCACCTAATTCTTGCAGTTTAAGGTTTTTATTTCAAGTCTCTAAACTTCAGTATGATAAAGATGACAGCAAAAGGGACGGAATTTGTCCATATCCTAGGTCATAGAATCATAGAATCACAGAATCATAGAATCACCAGGTTAGAAGAGACCCACTGGATCATTGAGTCCAACCATTCCCAGCAATCTCTAACCCATGCCCCTCAGTATCTCATCCACCCACACCTTAAACACCTCCAGGGAAGGTGAGTCAACCCCCTCCCTGGGCAGCCCATTCTAATGCCTAATGACCCTTTCTGTGAAGAATTTTTTCCTCATGTCAAGCCTGAACCTTCCCTGGTGGAGCTTGAGGCCATTCCCTCTTGTCCTGTCCAAGATCCTTTGACACAATCCATCCAGGCACATATGTACTAAAATCTGAATTGTGCCTCTGTCTCATGGGAAAATGGATAGTGCATAAAAAAATCTTCCACTGGCAGAGGGCTGCTCTCCCTAACTAAGATCACAAATTCCATCCCTTTAGATCTTCAGAAGGAGGAACTGCTCCTTGGCCTGTAATACCTATTCAAGAGCAAGGGAGATTCTAGGATTGCAGCTGAAGTGTTCATACTGGCTTCCCTAACCTTTAGCAATGAAGCAGTCATTTCTTTTTTAAAAACAGAAAAAGCAGTAACTGCTGCTCCCCAAAAGCATTAACTTCAAGACCCTGTCACTCATTGGTTCAGTGGGAAGGATCTTGTTTGGTATAATATAAGGTTATAAAGAGGACTGGAGGAGGTGAAAGAAGCTGCAATAAATCATCATAAGGTTTCTCCAACTTGGTAATATGCAGAATGGAGGAAAAAGCCCTGCAGAAGACAATCCAAGGCAGCAGGATATGAGCAGGAGACAGAAGTAGTTGTGGTTATACCAAGTCATTCAGCTCTTCCCAGCATCCCAAAATGTTCTGTGGACCCACCTAGATATTAGCAAATACCCACTCCATGTGGCAGGGAATACAGTCAGAGGTGAGCAAGATCCAGCAACTTGATCCACACCACTATTTCTCACCTAGCTAGGGCCAGGGCTAACCTGACTACACAGAAAGATCACTTCTAAGAGGGAGAAGCATTTGAAGCTAAACTCAGGCTTTCATCACAGAATAATCAGGAATACAGTAACCATAACCTCCTACCTAGTGATTTTCCTTGGCAAAGCGCTGACTTAGAACCTTCATCAGCTCAAAAAAAAAAAATCTTGCAGAAGTTGTGTTTCATTTGATATCATCTTAAGGTCAGTTCAAGAAAAATGGCACGCAGGCTGCACGAACATCCCAAAAGATGTAACCTTTAGTTAACAAAACAGACCTCAGCTTTGTTCTTAACCACGAAGATCAAGTGACATTTAAAGGAAACAAAAAGATGCAAATCATACATTTTCAAGTCTTTGAAAATCCTGCTGGCACTGCTGCAGGTCAGAGCACTTCTCAGTACAGTTCCTTTCTCTTTAGTCAGCTTTTTTGCTTGCCTCAATGCTGAATGTGCAAAGACCAGCAGACGTTTTTAACATCAATAATTTTTTCATTACCTGTCAGGATCAGCACTAACAAGAGGCATTAGAGGTACAATATTCAATTGTTCAGGACAGCCTAAACATACCTAATTACACTAGGGTAGCTAATCACAAATAATTGCCTTGGGGAAGACAGGGCAGCTGGAGGGGAGGTAAATTGCATTCTGAATGGCAAAGAATTCAGCAAGGGCAAAACAAGCAACTCAGAGAGACGTCTTCAAACCACTCACAAACCCTATTTCCTCTTTTTTCTTTTGAATCATAAAATCATAGAATAGTTCACGTTGGAAGCGACCCCAAAACACATCCAGTTCCAACCCTCCTGCCATGGGCAGGGACACCTCCCACTGGATCAGGCTGCTCAAGGCCCCATCCAACCCTCCTGCCATGAGACACCTCTAGGGAAGGGGCAGCCACAGCTTCCCTGGGCAGCCTGCACCATTGCCTCAGCACCCTCATCGTGAAGAATTTCTTCCTAATGTCTAATTTAAATCTTCCCCCTCCAATTTAATGGCTATTCCTCCTCATTCTATCACTACGTGCCCTTGTAAGAAGTCCTTCCTCAGCTTTCTTTCAGTACTGGAAGGCCCTCGTTCAGTAGTGCGGGGCCACTCTCAGGTGTCCCAAGAACATTCTCTTCTCCAGGCTGAACAACTCAAACCCTCTCAGCCTGTCACTTCAGTTTGCTTCTGTGCAGCCCAGTGATGAACACCTTGTTTGAGAAGAGCCCAGTTCCACATTGACTGTGCTTTGGGTTCTCTTATTTTACTCCCCTTTCTGCTAACAAGCGTCCTTTCCTTGGATCTGGCTCCACCACGTTTGTTTATCATAGTTTTCTTTCTTTGCACTCTTGTTATTATCCTACACAAATGACTAGTTCCATTAATCTGCCAGAGAGAAATCAAGTGAAGGGTGAATGTCACAAAGATGTTGCTGAGATATGTCTTTTAATGACAAACAAAACAAAAGCCACCAACCAAAAAAACCACCAGAGTAGGAAGTTGAAACTAAAACAGATCAGAAGGCGAACTTCTATGACTCAATTTCACTTCACAGGTACCATGGTTAGATATGGACTCAAATCTATGATGCCTATTTGCCTGTCCCTTCCTTATATGTTATTATTTATCCTATTTATTTACAAGCATAGAATCATAGAATAACCAGGTTGGAAGAGACCCACTGGAGCATTGAGTCCAACCATTCCTATCAAACACTAAACCATGTCCCTCAGCACCTCGTCCACCCGGCCCTTAAACCCCTCCAGGAAAGGTGACTCAGCCCCCTCCCTGGGCAGCCTCTGCCAGTGCCCAGTGACCTTTTCTGCGATTTTNCAAATCTTAGCTCGTACAGAAATGCATTCTGTCCCTACATGTTACAAAAGTGCTAAGAAGACTTTTCTCCAGGCAGTAGACTGCCCTCTCCAGTTCCAAGCTCAAATCTCCATTAATAACATTATTTCCCTGGCAAATCTTTTAGTAGAAGTGTCCAGCCAATGCATCGACACACGAGAAGCAGCACAGACACCACTTTCATAATTGTTAAGCCCTCACCAAAAGCCTTCATGCAAGTTTTATGTCTTCCAAAAGACTAAAACCCAAAAGACTAAAACCCAAAAGCCATAGTATGTGACACCACACGGCCAATACCCTCATTCCAGAGGGGAAAGGTTTTTCTTTCATTATTGCAGTACTGCAGTATAACCTGGAGGGCTGTAACTTCATCTAGAGTTAGGATTCTGTGCAAGCAATAGACCCACAGTTTGAATGATCTGTGCCAGGTGCCCTCTTTTAGTTTTCTGTCATTCTTTTCCAGTCCCTTTGCAATCAGCA